>JAULUF010000044.1:2282500-2307500 GCA_031834385.1 Semotilus atromaculatus | reverse complement strand
GATAGATTAGTTAGAAAGAAAGAAAGATAGATTAGAAAGAAAGAAAGATAGATTAGTTAGAAAGAAAGATAGATTAGTTAGAAAGAAAGATAAATTAGTTAGAAAGAAAGATAGATTACTTAAAAAACAAAGAAAGAGATTTGTTAGAAAGAAAGATAGATTAGTTAGAAAGATAGATTAGTTAGAAAGAAAGATAGATTAGTTAGAAAGAAAGATAACTTAGTTAGAAATAAAGAAAGATAGATTATTTAAAAAACAAAGAAAGATGGATTTGATAGAAAGAAAGATAGATTAGCTAGAAAGATAGATTAGTTAGAAAAAAAGAAAGATAGATTAGTTAGAAAGAAAGAAAGATAAATTAGTTAGAAAGTAAGATAGATTAGTTAGAAAGAAAGATAGATTAGTTAGAAAGAAAGAAAGATAGATTAGTTAGAAAGATAGATAGATAAGTTAGAAAGAAAGAAAGATTAGTTAGAAAGAAAGAAAGATAGATCGGTTAGAAAGAAAGAAAGATTAGTTAGAAAGAAAGATAGATTAGTTAGAAAGAAAAAAGATAGATTAGTTAGAAAGAAAGAAAGTAAGAAAGAAAGAAAGAAAGATTGGTTAGAAAGAAAGATAGATTAGTTAGAAAGATAGAAAGAAAGATAGATTAGTTAGAAAGAAAGAAACATAGATTAGTTAGAAAGAAAGAAAGAAAGATAGATTAGTTAGAAAGAAAGAAAGATTAGTTAGTTAGAAAGAAAGAAAGATAGATTAGTTAGAAAGAAAGATAGATTAGTTAGAAAGATAGATAGATAGATAGATAGATAGATTAGTTAGAAAGAAAGAAAGATAGATTAGTTAGAAAGAAAGATAGATAGATTAGTTAGAAAGAAAGATAGATTAGTTAGAAAGAAAGATAGATTAGTTAGAAAGATAGATAGATAGATTAGTTAGAAAGAAAGAAAGATAGATTAGTTAGAAAGAAAGATAGATAGATTAGTTAGAAAGAAAGATAGATTAGTTAGAAAGAAAGAAAGATAGATTAGTTAGAAAGAATGAAAAAAGAAAGAAAGAAAGAAAGATTGGTTAGAAAGAAAGATAGATTAGTTAGTAAGAAAGATATAAAGAAAGATGGATTAGTTAGAAAGAAAGAAACATAGATTAGTTAGAAAGAAAGAAAGAAAGAAAGATAGATTAGTTAGAAAGACTAGTTAGTTAGAAAGAAAGAGATAGATTAGTTAGAAAGAAAGATAGATAGATAGATAGATTAGTTAGAAAGAAAGAAAGATAGATTAGTTAGAAAGAAAGAAAGATATATTAGTTAGAAAGAAAGATAGATAGATTAGTTAGAAAAAAAGATAGATTAGTTAGAAAGAAAGAAAGATAGATTAGTTAGAAAGAAAGATAGATAGATTAGTTAGAAAGAAAGAAAGATTAGTTAGAAAGAAAGAAAGAATGATAGATTGGTTAGAAAGAAAGAAAGATAGATTAGTAAGAAAGAAAGAAAGGAATAAAGAACGATAGATTAGTTAGAAATAAAGATAAAGTAGTTAGAAAGAAAGATAGATAGATTAGTTAGAAAGAAAGATAGATAGATAGATTAGTTAGAAAGAAAGATAGATTATTTAGAAAGAAAGAAAGATAGATTAGTTAGAAAGAAAGATTAGTTAGAAAGAAAGAAAGATTAGTTAGAAAGAAAGATAGATAGATTAGTTAGAAAGAAAAAAGAAAGAAAGAAAGAAAGAAAGAAAAATTGGTTAGAAAGAAAGATAGATTAGTTTGAAAGATAGAGATTAGTTAGAAAGAAAGAAAAGATTAGTTAGAATGAAAGAAAGATAGATAGATTAGTTAGAAAGAAAGAAAGATAGATAGATTAGTTAGAAAGAAAGAAAGATTAGTTAGAAAGAAAAAAGATAGATTAGTTAGAAAGAAAGAATAAAAGAAAGTAAGAAAGAAAGAATGAAAGATTGGTTAGAAAGAAAGAGATTAGTTAGAAAGATAGATAGATTAGTTAGAAAGAAAGAAAAGTTAGAATGAAAGAAAGATAGAGTAGTTAGAAAGAAAGAAAGATAGATAGATTAGTTAGAAAGAAAGATAGATTAGTTAGAAAGAAAGTAAGGTAGATTAGTTAGAAAGAAAGATAGATTAGTTAGAAAGAAGAAAGATAGATTAGTTAGAAAGAAAGAAAGATTAGTTAGAAAGAAAGAAAGATAGATCAGTTAGCAAGAAAGAAATATTAGTAAGAAAGAAAGAAAGATTAGTTTGAAAGAAAGAAAGATTAGTTTGAAAGAAAGATAGATTAGTAAGAAAGAAAGAAATAAAGAAAGATTAGGTAGAAAGAAAGAAAGATTAGTTAGAAAGAAAGAAAGATAAGTTAGAAAGATAGATAGATAGATAGATAGATAGATAGATAGATAGATAGATAGATAGATAGATAGATAGATAGATAAAGTTCATTAGTACATATAGAATGGTAGTTTAATTGAATCTAGGGCTTCAGGGAGTTTAGATTTGAGTTTTTGTGTTGTTCACTACTGGGCCACCGTAGTCTTGGCTCAATTTGAACTGTTGCAATGAAAGTCAATGGGATTTTTATGATTTTTAATATTAATTTTTAAGAAATCTGAAAGTCAAATCAGTTTGAAAAGATATAGCACACCGAGTCAGAACAGTCTGAAGGTCTGACCCGAGTTTGGAGTTTGTAGAGTTAAAGCTCTAGGACGAGTTAGAGTCAGAATTTTTTGGGTAAGAAAAATAAGAAGAAGAAGAAGAATAATAACTAGAAAAAGTTCGTCGAGACAAACTTTAAGTTGGCTTGTGAAAGTTTGGACCAATAAGTTTGAAGAAGTTTAAAGAAGTTTAAAGTTTAATTAGTTTATAGTTTAGTAAGAAAGAAAGAAAGATAGATTAGTTAGAAAGAAAGAAAAAAAGATTAGTAAGAAAGAAAGAAAGATAGATTAGTTAGAAAGAAAGAAAGAAAGAAAGATAGATTAGTTAGAAAGAAAGATAGATTAGTAAGAAAGAAAGAAAGAAAGAAATATAGATAAGTTAGAAAGAAAGAAAGAAAAAAAGATTAGTTAGAAAGAAAGAAAGAAAGATAGATTAGTTAGAAAAAAGAAAGAAAAAAAGATTAGTAAGAAAGAAAGAAAGATAGATTAGTTAGAAAGAAAGAAAGAAAGAGATTAGTTAGAAAGAAAGATAGATTAGTAAGAAAGAAAGAAAGAAAGAAATATAGATAAGTTAGAAAGAAAGAAAGATAGATTAGTTAGAAAGAAAGAAAGAAAAAAAGATTAGTAAGAAAGAAAGAAAGAAAGAAAGATAAATTAGTAAGAAAGAAAGAAAGATTGATTAGTAAGAAAGATAGAAAGATAGATAGATTAGTTAGAAAGAAAGAAAAAAAGATTAGTGAGAAAGAAAGAAAGAAAGAAAGAAAGATAGATTAGTTAGAAAGAAAGAAAGAAAGAAAGATTAGTTAGAAAGAAAAAAGGAAAGAAAGATAGATTAGTAAGAAAGAAAGAAAGAAAGATAAATTAGTAAGAAAGAAAGAAAGATTGATTAGTAAGAAAGATAGAAAGATAGATAGATTAGTTAGAAAGAAAGAAAGAAAAAGAGATTAGTGAGAAATAAAGATAGATTAGTTAGAAAGAAAGAAAGAAAGAAAGAAAGTTAATTAAAAAGAAAGAAAGAAAGATAGATTAGGTAGAAAGAAAGATAGAAAGATAGATAGATTAGTTAGAAAGAAAAAGAAAGATAGTTTTTATTTAGAAAGAAAGAAAGATAGATTAGTTAGAAAGAAAGAAAGAAAGAAAGAAAGTTAATTAAAAAGAAAGAAAGAAAGATAGATTAGGTAGAAAGAAAGATAGAAAGATAGATAGATTAGTTAGAAAGAAAGAAAGAAAGTTAATTAAAGAGAAAGAAAGAAAGATTAGTTAGAAAGATAGATTAGTTAGAAAGAAAGAAAGAAAAAAAGATTAGTAAGAAAGAAAGATAGATTAGTTAGAAAGAAAGAAAGAAAGAAAGAAAGAGAAAGAAAGAAAGAAATATAGATAAGTTAGAAAGAAAGAAAGATAGATTAGTTAGAAAGAAAGAAAGATGGATTAGTTAGAAAGAAAGAAAAAAGATTAGTTAGAAAGAAAGAAAGAAAGATAGATTAGTTAGAAAGAAAAAAGGAAAGAAAGATAGATTAGTAAGAAAGAAAGGAAGAAAGATAGATTAGTGAGATAGAAAGATTAGTTAGAAAGAAAGAAAGAAAAAAGATTAGTGAGAAAGAAAGATAGATTAGTTAGAGAAAGAAAGATGGATTAGTTAGAAAGAAAGAAAAAAAGATTAGTAAGAAAGAAAGATAGATTAGTTAGAAAGAAAGAAAGATGGATTATTTAGAAAGAAAGAAAAAAGATTAGTTAGAAAGAAAGAAAGAAAGATAGATTAGTTAGAAAGAAAAAAGGAAAGAAAGATAGATTAGTAAGAAAGAAAGGAAGAAAGATAGATTAGTGAGATAGATAGATTAGTTAGAAAGAAAGAAAGAAAAAAGATTAGTGAGAAAGAAAGATAGATTAGTTAGAGAGAAAGAAAGATGGATTAGTTAGAAAGAAAGAAAAAAAGATTAGTAAGAAAGAAAGAAAGATAGATTAGTTAGAAAGAAAAAAGGAAAGAAAGATAGATTAGTAAGAAAGAAAGGAAGAAAGATAGATTAGTGAGATAGATAGATTAGTTAGAAAGAAAGAAAGAAAAAAGATTAGTGAGAAAGAAAGATAGATTAGTTAGAAAGAAAGAGATTAGTTAGAAAGAAAAAGAAAGATAGATTAGTTAGAAAGAAAGAAAGATAGATTAGTTAGAAAGAAAGAAAGAAAGAAAGAAAGTTAATTAAAAAGAAAAAAAGAAATATAGATTAGGTAGAAAGAAAGATAGATAGATTAGTTAGAAAGAAAGAAAGAAAGAAAGAAAGTTAATTAAAAAGAAAGAAAAAAAGATTAGTTAGAAGGATAGATTAGTTAGAAAGAAAGAAAGAAAGAAAAAAAGATTAGTAAGAAAGAAAGATAGATTAGTTAGTTAGAAAGAAAGAAAGAAAGAAATATAGATAAGTTAGAAAGAAAGAAAGATAGATTAGTTAGAAAGAAAGAAAAAAAGATTAGTTAGAAAGAAAGAATGAAAGATAGATAGATTAGTTAGAAAAAAAGAAAGAAAAAAAGATTAGTAAGAAAGAAAGAAAGATAGATTAGTTAGAAAGAAAAAAGGAAAGAAAGATATATTAGTAAGAAAGAAAGAAAGAAAGATAGATTAGTGAGAAAGATAGATTAGTTAGAAAGAAAGAAAGAAAGATAGATTAGTTAGAAAGAAAAAGAAAGATAGATTAGTTAGAAAGAAAGATAGATTAGTTAGAAAGAAAGAAATAAATAAAGTTAATTAAAAAGAAAGAAAGAAAGAAAGATAGATTAGTTAGAAAGAAAGAAAGAAAAAAAGATTAGTAAGAAAGAAAGAAAGATTAGTTAGAAAGAAAGAAAGATAGATTAGTTACAAAGAAAAAGAAAGATAGATTAGTTAGAAAGAAAGAAAGATAGATTGGTTAGAAAGAAAGAAAGAAAGAAAGTTAATTAAAAAGAAAGAAAGAAAGAAAGAAAGATTAGAAAGATAGATTAGTTAGAAAGAAAGAAAGAAAAAAATATTAGTAAGAAAGAAAGATAGATTAGTTAGAAAGAAAGAAAGAAAGATAGATTAGTAAGAAAGAAAGAAAGATTAGTTAGAAAGAAAGAAAGATAGATTAGTTAGAAAGAAAAAGAAAGATAGATCAGTTAGAAAGAAAGAAAGATAGATTAGTTAGAAAGAAAGAAAGAAAGAAAATTAAAAAGAAAGAAAGAAAGTAAGATAGATTAGTTAGAAAGAAAGAAAGATAGATTAGAAAGAAAGAAAGATAGATTAGTTAGAAAGAAAGATAGATTAGTTAGAAAGAAAGATAAATTAGTTAGAAGGAAAGATAGATTAGTTAAAAAACAAAGAAAGAGATTTGTTAGAAAGAAAGATAGATTAGTTAGAAAGATAGATTAGTTAGAAAGAAAGATAGATTAGTTAGAAAGAAAGATAACTTAGTTAGAAATAAAGAAAGATAGATTATTTAAAAAACAAAGAAAGATGGATTTGATAGAAAGAAAGATAGATTAGCTAGAAAGATAGATTAGTTAGAAAAAAGAAAGATAGATTAGTTAGAAAGAAAGAAAGATAAATTAGTTAGAAAGTAAGATAGATTAGTTAGAAAGAAAGATAGATTAGTTAGAAAGAAAGAAAGATAGATTAGTTAGAAAGATAGATAGATAAGTTAGAAAGAAAGAAAGAAAGATTAGTTAGAAAGAAAGAAAGATAGATTGGTTAGAAAGAAAGAAAGATTAGTTAGAAAGAAAGATAGATAGATTAGTTAGAAAGAAAAAAGATAGATTAGTTAGAAAGAAAGAAAGTAAGAAAGAAAGAAAGAAAGAAAGAAAGAAAGATTGGTTAGAAAGAAAGATAGATTAGTTAGAAAGACAGAAAGAAAGATAGATTAGTTAGAAAGAAAGAAACATAGATTAGTTAGAAAGAAAGAAAGAAAGATAGATTAGTTAGAAAGAAAGAAAGATTAGTTAGTTAGAAAGAAAGAAAGATAGATTAGTTAGAAAGAAAGATAGATTAGTTAGAAAGATAGATAGATAGATAGATTAGTTAGAAAGAAAGAAAGATAGATTAGTTAGAAAGAAAGATAGATTAGTTAGAAAGAAAGATAGATTAGTTAGAAAGATAGATAGATAGATAGATTAGTTAGAAAGAAAGAAAGATAGATTAGTTAGAAAGAAAGATAGATAGATTAGTTAGAAAGAAAGATAGATTAGTTAGAAAGAAAGAAAGAAAGAAAGATAGATTAGTTAGAAAGAATGAAAAAAGAAAGAAAGAAAGAAAGATTGGTTAGAAAGAAAGATAGATTAGTTAGTAAGAAAGATATAAAGAAAGATGGATTAGTTAGAAAGAAAGAAACAGATTAGTTAGAAAGAAAGAAAGAAAGAAAGATAGATTAGTTAGAAAGACTAGTTAGTTAGAAAGAAAGAGATAGATTAGTTAGAAAGAAAGATAGATAGATAGATAGATTAGTTAGAAAGAAAGAAAGAAAGAAAGAAAGAAAGAAAGAAAGAAAAATTGGTTAGAAAGAAAGATAGATTAGTTTGAAAGATAGAGATTAGTTAGAAAGAAAGAAAAGATTAGTTAGAATGAAAGAAAGATAGATAGATTAGTTAGAAAGAAAGAAAGATAGATAGATTAGTTAGAAAGAAAGAAAGATTAGTTAGAAAGAAAGAATAAAAGAAAGTAAGAAAGAAAGAATAAAAGATTGGTTAGAAAGAAAGAGATTAGTTAGAAAGATAGATAGATTAGTTAGAAAGAAAGAAAAGTTAGAATGAAAGAAAGATAGATAGATTAGTTAGAAAGAAAGATAGATTAGTTAGAAAGAAAGTAAGGTAGATTAGTTAGAAAGAAAGATAGATTAGTTAGAAAGAAGAAAGATAGATTAGTTAGAAAGAAAGAAAGATTAGTTAGAAAGAAAGAAAGATAGATCAGTTAGCAAGAAAGAAATATTAGTTAGAAAGAAAGAAAGATTAGTTTGAAAGAAAGAAAGATTAGTTTGAAAGAAAGATAGATTAGTAAGAAAGAAAGAAATAAAGAAAGATTAGGTAGAAAGAAAGAAAGATTAGTTAGAAAGAAAGAAAGATAAGTTAGAAAGATAGATAGATAGATAGATAGATAGATAGATAGATAAAGTTCATTAGTACATATAGAATGGTAGTTTAATTGAATCTAGGGCTTCAGGGAGTTTAGATTTGAGTTTTTGTGTTGTTCACTACTGGGCCACCGTAGTCTTGGCTCAATTTGAACTGTTGCAATGAAAGTCAATGGGATTTTTATGATTTTTAATATTAATTTTTAAGAAATCTGAAAGTCAAATCAGTTTGAAAAGATATAGCACACCGAGTCAGAACAGTCTGAAGGTCTGACCCGAGTTTGGAGTTTGTAGAGTTAAAGCTCTAGGACGAGTTAGAGTCAGAATTTTTTGGGTAAGAAAAATAAGAAGAAGAAGAAGAAGAAGAATAATAACTAGAAAAAGTTCGTCGAGACAAACTTTAAGTTGGCTTGTGAAAGTTTGGACCAATAAGTTTGAAGAAGTTTAAAGTTTAAATTAGTTTAAAGTTTAATTAGTTTATAGTTCAGTAAGAAAGAAAGAAAGATAGATTAGTTAGAAAGAAAGATAAAAAAAAGATTAGTAAGAAAGAAAGAAAGATAGATTAGTTAGAAAGAAAGAAAGAAAGAAAGATAGATTAGTTAGAAATAAAAAAATAAAAAAAGATTAGTAAGAAAGAAAGATAGATTAGTTAGAAAGAAAGAAAGATAGATTAGTAAGAAAGAAAGAAAGATAGATTAGTAAGAAAGAAAGAAAGAAAAAAATAGTAAGAAAGAAAGAAAGATAGATTAGTAAGAAAGAGAAAGAAAGATAGATTAGTTAGAAATAAAAAAATAAAAAAAGATTAGTAAGAAAGAAAGATAGATTAGTTAGAAAGAAAGAAGGAAAGAAAGATAGATTAGTAAGAAAGAAAAAAAGATAGATTAGTAAGAGAAAGATTGATTAGTAAGAAAGATAGATAGATTAGTTAGACAGAGAGAAAAAAGATTAGTAAGAAAGAAAGATAGATTAGTAAGAAAGAAAGAAAGATAGATTAGTTAGAAAGAAAGAAAGATAGATTAGTAAGAAAGAAAGATAGATTAGTAAGAAAGAAAGAAAGAAAAAGATTAGTAAGAAAGAAAGAAAGATAGATTAGTTAGAAAGAAAGAAAAAAGATTAGTAAGAAAGAAAGAAAGATTAGTAAGAAAGAAAGATAGATTAGTTAGAAAGAAAGAAAGAAAAAAGATTAGTAAGAAAGAAAGAAAAAAAGATTAGTAAGAAAGAAAGAAAGATAGATTAGTAAGAAAGAAAGAAAGAAAAAAAGATTAGCAAGAAAGAAAGAAAGAAAGATAGATTAGTTAGAAAGAAAGAAAAAAAAGATTAGTAAGAAAGAAAGAAAGAAAGAAAAAAAGATTAGTAAGAAAGAAAGATAGATTAGTTAGAAAGAAAGAAAAAAAAGATTAGTAAGAAAGAAAGAAAGAAAAAAAGATTAGTAAGAAAGAAAGATAGATTAGTTAGAAAGAAAGAAAAAAGATTAGTAAGAAAGAAAGAAAAAAAGATTAGTAAGAAAGAAAGAAAGATAGATTAGTTAGAAAGAAAGAAAGAAAAAAAGATTAGCAAGAAAGAAAGAAAGAAAGATAGATTAGTTAGAAAGAAAGAAAAAAAAGATTAGTAAGAAAGAAAGAAAGAAAGAAAAAAAGATTAGTAAGAAAGAAAGAAAAAAAGATTAGTAAGAAAGAAAGATAGATTAGTAAGAAAGAAAGAAAGAAAAAAAGATTAGCAAGAAAGAAAGAAAGATAGATTAGTTAGAAAGAAAGAAAAAAAAGATTAGTAAGAAAGAAAGAAAGAAAAAAAGATTAGTAAGAAAGAAAGATAGATTAGTTAAAAAGAAAGAAAGAAAAAAGATTAGTAAGAAAGAAAGAAAAAAGATTAGCAAGAAAGAAAGAAAGAAAGATAGATTAGTTAGAAAGAAAGAAAAAAAAGATTAGTAAGAAAGAAAGAAAGAAAGAAAAAAAGATTAGTAAGAAAGAAAGATAGATTAGTTAGAAAGAAAGAAAAAAGATTAGTAAGAAAGAAAGAAAAAAAGATTAGTAAGAAAGAAAGAAAGATAGATTAGTAAGAAAGAAAGAAAAAAAGATTAGTAAGAAAGAAAGAAGGATAGATTAGTAAGAAAGAAAGAAAGAAAAAAGATTAGCAAGAAAGAAAGAAAGAAAGATAGATTAGTTAGAAAGAAAGAAAAAAAAGATTAGTTAGAAAGAAAGAAAGAAAGAAAAAAAGATTAGTAAGAAAGAAAGAAAGAAAGAAAAAAAGATTAGTAAGAAAGAAAGATAGATTAGTTAGAAAGAAAGAAAAAAGATTAGTAAGAAAGAAAGAAAAAAAGATTAGTAAGAAAGAAAGATAGATTAGTAAGAAAGAAAGAAAAAAGATTAGAAAGAAAGAAAGATAGATTAGTAAGAAAGAAAGAAAGAAAAAAAGATTAGCAAGAAAGAAAGAAAGATAGATTAGTTAGAAAGAAAGAAAAAAAAGATTAGTAAGAAAGAAAGAAAGATAGATTAGTAAGAAAGAAAGATAGATTAGTTAGAAAGAAAGAAAGAAAAAAGATTAGTAAGAAAGAAAGAAAAAAAGATTAGTAAGAAAGAAAGAAAGAAAACAAGATTAGTAAGAAAGAAAGAAAGATAGATTAGTTAGAAAGAAAGAAAGAAAAAAAGATTAGTAAGAAAGAAAGATAGATTAGTAAGAAAGAAAGATAGAAAAAAAGATTAGTAAGAAAGAAAGAAAGATAGATTAGTAAGACAGAAAGAAAGAAAAAAAGATTAGTAAGAATGAAAGAAAGATAGATTAGTAAGAAAGAAAGAAAGATAGATTAGTAAGAAAGAAAGAAAGAAAAAAAGATTAGTAAGAATGAAAGAAAGATAGATTAGTAAGAAAGAAAGAAAGATAGATTAGTAAGAAAGAAAGAAAGAAAAAGATTAGTAAGAAAGAAAGAAAGATAGATTAGTAAGAAAGAAAGAAAGAAAAAAGATTAGCAAGAAAGAAAGAAAGAAAGATAGATTAGTTAGAAAGAAAGATAGATAGATTAGTTAGAAAGAAAGATAGATTAGTTAGAATGAAAGAAAGATAGAGTAGTTAGAAAGAAAGAAAGATAGATTAGTTAGAAAGAAAGAGATTAGTTAGAAAGAAAGAAAGAGATTAGTTAGAAAGAAAGAGATTAGTTAGAAAGAAAGATAGATAGATTAGTTAGAAAGAAAGAGATTAGTTAGAAAGAAAGATAGATAGATTATTTAGAAAGAAACATAGATAGATTAGTTAGAAAGAAAGATAGATTAGTTAGAAAGAAACATAGATAGATTAGTTAGAAAGAAATAAAGAAATAAAGATAGATTAGTTTGAAAGAAATAAAGAAAGATAGATTAGTTAGAAAGAAAAAAAGATAGATTAGTTAGAAAGAAATAAAGAAATAAAGATAGATTAGTTAGAAAGAAAGAAAGATAGATTAGTTAGAAAGAAAGAAAGATAGATTAGTTAGAAAGAAAAAAGATAGATTAGTTTGAAAGAAATAAAGAAAGATAGATTAGTTAGAAAGAAAGATAGATAGATTAGTTAGAAAGAAAGAGATTAGTTAGAAAGAAACATAGATAGATTAGTTAGAAAGAAAGAAAGATAGATTAGTTAGAAGGAAATATTAGTTAGAAAGAAAGAAAGATAGATTAGTTAGAAAGAAAGAAAGATAGATTAGTTTGAAAGAAATAAAGAAAGATAGATTAGTTAGAAAGAAAGAAAGAAAGAAAGAAAGATAGATAGATAGATAGATAGATAGATAGATAGATAGATAGATAGATAGATAGATAGATAAGAAAGAAAGATAGATTAGTTAGAAATAAAGATATATAGATAGATTAGTTAGAAAGAAAGAAAGATAGATAGATAGATAGATAGATAGATAGATAGATAGATAGATAGATAGATAGATAGATAAGAAAGAAAGATAGATTAGTTAGAAAGAAAGATAGATTAGTTAGAAAGAAAGAAAGATAGATTAGTTAGAAAGAAAGAAAGATAGATTAGTTAGAAAGAAAGAAAGATAGATTAGTTAGAAAGAAAAAAAGATAGATTAGTTAGAAAGAAAGAGATTAGTTAGAAAGAAAGAAAGAGATTAGTTAGAAAGAAAGAGATTAGTTAGAAAGAAAGATAGATAGATTAGTTAGAAAGAAAGATAGATAGATTAGTTAGAAAGAAACATAGATAGATTAGTTAGAAAGAAAGAAAGATAGATTAGTTAGAAGGAAATATTAGTTAGAAAGAAAGATTAGTTAGAAAGAAAGAAAGATAGATTAGTTTAGAAATAAAGAGATTAGTTAGAAAGAAAGAAAGATAGATTAGTTAGAAAGGAAGAAAGATAGATTAGTTAGAAAGGAAGAAAGATCAGATAGATAGATAGATAGATAGATAGATAGATAGATAGATAGATAGATAAGTTAGAAAGAGATAGATAGATAGATAGATAGATAGATAGATAGATAGATAGATAGATAGATAGATAGATAGATAGATAGATAGATAGAGTTCATAAGTACATATAGAATGGGAGTTTAATTGAGTCCAAGGCTTTAGGGAATTTAGATTTGAGTTTATTTGGTGTAGACTACTGGGCCACCGTAGTCTTGGCTCATTTTGAACTGTTACAATGAAAGTCAATGGGATTTTTATGATTTTTAATATTAATTTTTAAGAAATCTGAAAGTCAAATCAGTCTGAAAAGATATAGCACACTAAGTCAGAACAGTTTGAAGGTCTGACCCGAGTTTGGAGTTTGTAGAGTTAAAGCTCTAGGACGAGTTAGAGTTTAAATTTTAGAGTCAGAAGAATAATAATAATAATAATAAGTTTAAATAGGATTTCAGTAAGTTGGCTTTCTCAAGCCAACTTAATAAGTTTAAATAGGATTTCAGTAAGTTGGCTTTTCCAAGCCAACTTAATAAGTTTAAATAGGATTTCAGTAAGTTGGCTTTTCCAAGCCAACTTAATAACTAGAAAAAGTTCGTCGAGACAAACTTTAAGTTGGCTTGTGAAAGTTTGGACCAATAAGTTTGAAGAAGTTTAAAGAAGTTTAAAGTTTAATTAGTTTATAGTTTAGTAAGAAAGAAAGAAAGATAGATTAGTTAGAAAGAAAGAAAAAAAGATTAGTAAGAAAGAAAGAAAGATAGATTAGTTAGAAAGAAAGAAAGAAAGAAAGATAGATTAGTTAGAAAGAAAGATAGATTAGTAAGAAAGAAAGAAAGAAAGAAATATAGATAAGTTAGAAAGAAAGAAAGAAAAAAAGATTAGTTAGAAAGAAAGAAAGAAAAAAAGATTAGTTAGAAAGAAAGAAAGAGATTAGTTAGAAAGAAAGATAGATTAGTAAGAAAGAAAGAAATATAGATAAGTTAGAAAGAAAGAAAGATAGATTAGTTAGAAAGAAAGAAAGAAAAAAAGATTAGTAAGAAAGAAAGAAAGAAAGATAAATTAGTAAGAAAGAAAGAAAGATTGATTAGTAAGAAAGATAGAAAGATAGATAGATTAGTTAGAAAGAAAGAAAAAAAGATTAGTGAGAAAGAAAGAAAGAAAGAAAGATAGATTAGTTAGAAAGAAAGAAAGAAAGAAAGAAAGATTAGTTAGAAAGAAAAAAGGAAAGAAAGATAGATTAGTAAGAAAGAAAGAAAGAAAGATAAATTAGTAAGAAAGAAAGAAAGATTGATTAGTAAGAAAGATAGAAAGATAGATAGATTAGTTAGAAAGAAAGAAAGAAAAAGAGATTAGTGAGAAAGAAAGATAGATTAGTTAGAAAGAAAGAAAGAAAGAAAGAAAGAAAGTTAATTAAAAAGAAAGAAAGAAAGATAGATTAGGTAGAAAGAAAGAGAAAGATAGATAGATTAGTTAGAAAGAAAAAGAAAGATAGTTTTTATTTAGAAAGAAAGAAAGAAAGATAGATTAGTTAGAAAGAAAGAAAGAAAGAAAGAAAGAAAGTTAATTAAAAAGAAAGAAAGAAAGATAGATTAGGTAGAAAGAAAGATAGAAAGATAGATAGATTAGTTAGAAAGAAAGAAAGAAAGTTAATTAAAGAGAAAGAAAGAAAGATTAGTTAGAAAGATAGATTAGTTAGAAAGAAAGAAAGAAAAAAAGATTAGTAAGAAAGAAAGATAGATTAGTTAGAAAGAAAGAAAGAAAGAAAGAAAGAAAGAAAGAGAAAGAAAGAAAGAAATATAGATAAGTTAGAAAGAAAGAAAGATAGATTAGTTAGAAAGAAAGAAAGATGGATTAGTTAGAAAGAAAGAAAAAAGATTAGTTAGAAAGAAAGAAAGAAAGATAGATTAGTTAGAAAGAAAGAAAGAAAGAGATTAGTTAGAAAGAAAAAGAAAGATAGATTAGTTAGAAAGAAAGAAAGATAGATTAGTTAGAAAGAAAGAAAGTTAATTAAAAAGAAAGAAAGAAAGATCAGTTAGAAAGATAGATTAGTTAGAAAGAAAGAAAGAAAAAAAGATTAGTAAGAAAGAAAGAAAGATAGATTAGTTAGAAAGAAAGAAAAAAAGATTAGTTAGAAAGAAAGAAACAGATTAGTTAGAAAAAAGAAAGAAAAAAAGATTAGTAAGAAAGAAAGAGATTAGTTAGACAGAAAAAAGGAAAGAAAGATAGATTAGTAAGAAAGAAAGAAAGAAAAAAAGATTAGTGAGAAAGAAAGATAGATTAGTTAGAAAGAAAGAAAGAAAGATTAGTTAGTAAGAAAAAGAAAGATAGATTAGTTAGAAAGAAAGAAAGATAAATTAGTTAGAAAGAAAGAAAGAAAGAAAGAAAGAAAGTTAATTAAAAAGAAAGATAGATTAGGTAGAAAGAAAGATAGAAAGATAGATAGATTAGTTAGAAAGAAAGTTAATTAAAAAGAAAGAAAGAAAGATTAGTTAGAAAGATAGATTAGTTAGAAAGAAAGAAAGAAAAAAAGATTAGTAAGAAAGAAAGAAAGAAAGAAAGATAGATTAGTTAGAAAGAAAGAAAAAAAGATTAGTTAGAAAGAAAGAAACAGATTAGTTAGAAAAAAGAAAGAAAAAAAGATTAGTAAGAAAGAAAGATAGATTAGTTAGAAAGAAAAAAGGAAAGAAAGATAGATTAGTAAGAAAGAAAGAAAGAAAAAAAGATTAGTGAGAAAGAAAGATAGATTAGTTAGAAAGAAAGAAAGAAATATTAGTTAGTAAGAAAAAGAAAGATAGATTAGTTAGAAAGAAAGAAAGATAAATTAGTTAGAAAGAAAGAAAGAAAGAAAGAAAGAAAGAAAGTTAATTAAAAAGAAAGATAGATTAGGTAGCAAGAAAGATAGAAAGATAGATAGATTAGTTAGAAAGAAAGAAAGAAAGTTAATTAAAAAGAAAGAAAGAAAGATTAGTTAGAAAGATAGATTAGTTAGAAAGAAAGAAAGAAAAAAAGATTAGTAAGAAAGAAAGATAGATTAGTTAGAAAGAAAGAAAGAAAGAAAGAAAGAAAGAAAGAAAGAGAAAGAAAGAAATATAGATAAGTTAGAAAGAAAGAAAGATAGATTAGTTAGAAAGAAAGAAAGATGGATTAGTTAGAAAGAAAGAAAAAAGATTAGTTAGAAAGAAAGAAAGAAAGATAGTTTAGTTAGAAAGAAAAAAGGAAAGAAAGATAGATTAGTAAGAAAGAAAGGAAGAAAGATAGATTAGTGAGATAGATAGATTAGTTAGAAAGAAAGAAAGAAAAAAGATTAGTGAGAAAGAAAGATAGATTAGTTAGAGAGAAAGAAAGATGGATTAGTTAGAAAGAAAGAAAAAAAGATTAGTAAGAAAGAAAGAAAGATAGATTAGTTAGAAAGAAAAAAGGAAAGAAAGATAGATTAGTAAGAAAGAAAGGAAGAAAGATAGATTAGTGAGATAGATTAGTTAGAAAGAAAGAAAGAAAAAAGATTAGTGAGAAAGAAAGATAGATTAGTTAGAAAGAAAGAGATTAGTTAGAAAGAAAAAGAAAGATAGATTAGTTAGAAAGAAAGAAAGATAGATTAGTTAGAAAGAAAGAAAGAAAGAAAGTTAATTAAAAAGAAAAAAAGAAATATAGATTAGGTAGAAAGAAAGATAGATAGATTAGTTAGAAAGAAAGAAAGAAAGAAAGTTAATTAAAAAGAAAGAAAGAAAGATTAGTTAGAAGGATAGATTAGTTAGAAAGAAAGAAAGAAAAAAAGATTAGTAAGAAAGAAAGATAGATTAGTTAGTTAGAAAGAAAGAAAGAAAGAAAGAAATATAGATAAGTTAGAAAGAAAGAAAGATAGATTAGTTAGAAAGAAAGAAAAAAAAGATTAGTTAGAAAGAAAGAATGAAAGATAGATAGATTAGTTAGAAAAAAAGAAAGAAAAAAAGATTAGTAAGAAAGAAAGAAAGATAGATAGATTAGTTAGAAAGAAAAAAGGACAGAAAGATATATTAGTAAGAAAGAAAGAAAGAAAGATAGATTAGTGAGAAAGATAGATTAGTTAGAAAGAAAGAAAGAAAGAAAGATAGATTAGTTAGAAAGAAAAAGAAAGATAGATTAGTTAGAAAGAAAGATAGATTAGTTAGAAAGAAAGAAAGAAAGAAAGAAAGTTAATTAAAAAGAAAGAAAGAAAGAAAGATAGATAGATTAGTTAGAAAGAAAGAAAGAAAAAAAGATTAGTAAGAAAGAAAGAAAGATTAGTTAGAAAGAAAGAAAGATAGATTAGTTACAAAGAAAAAGAAAGATAGATTAGTTAGAAAGAAAGAAAGAAAGTTAATTAAAAAGAAAGAAAGAAAGAAAGATTAGTTAGAAAGATAGATTAGTTAGAAAGAAAGAAAGAAAAAAATATTAGTAAGAAAGAAAGATAGATTAGTTAGAAAGAAAGAAAGATAGATTAGTAAGAAAGAAAGAAAGATTAGTTAGAAAGAAAGAAAGATAGATTAGTTAGAAAGAAAAAGAAAGATAGATCAGTTAGAAAGAAAGAAAGATAGATTAGTTAGAAAGAAAGAAAGAAAGAAAGTTAATTAAAAAGAAAGAAAGAAAGTAAGATAGATTAGTTAGAAAGAAAGAAAGATAGATTAGAAAGAAAGAAAGATAGATTAGTTAGAAAGAAAGATAGATTAGTTAGAAAGAAAGATAAATTAGTTAGAAAGAAAGATAGATTAGTTAAAAAACAAAGAGATTTGTTAGAAAGAAAGATAGATTAGTTAGAAAGATAGATTAGTTAGAAAGAAAGATAGATTAGTTAGAAAGAAAGAAAGATAGATTATTTAAAAAACAAAGAAAGATGGATTTGATAGAAAGAAAGATAGATTAGCTAGAAAGATAGATTAGTTAGAAAAAAAGAAAGATAGATTAGTTAGAAAGAAAGAAAGATAAATTAGTTAGAAAGTAAGATAGATTAGTTAGAAAGAAAGATAGATTAGTTAGAAAGAAAGAAAGATAGATTAGTTAGAAAGATAGATAAGTTAGAAAGAAAGAAAGAAAGATTAGTTAGAAAGAAAGAAAGATAGATTGGTTAGAAAGAAAGAAAGATTAGTTAGAAAGAAAGATAGATAGATTAGTTAGAAAGAAAAAAGATAGATTAGTTAGAAAGAAAGAAAGTAAGAAAGAAAGAAAGAAAGATTGGTTAGAAAGAAAGATAGATTAGTTAGAAAGAAAGAAACATAGATTAGTTAGAAAGAAAGAAAGAAAGATAGATTAGTTAGAAAGAAAGAAAGATTAGTTAGTTAGAAAGAAAGAAAGATAGATTAGTTAGAAAGAAAGATAGATTAGTTAGAAAGATAGATAGATAGATAGATTAGTTAGAAAGAAAGAAAGATAGATTAGTTAGAAAGAAAGATAGATAGATTAGTTAGAAAGAAAGATAGATTAGTTAGAAAGAAAGATAGATTAGTTAGAAAGATAGATAGATAGATAGATTAGTTAGAAAGAAAGAAAGATAGATTAGTTAGAAAGAAAGATAGATTAGTTAGAAAGAAAGATAGATTAGTTAGAAAGAAAGAAAGATAGATTAGTTAGAAAGAATGAAAAAAGAAAGAAAGAAAGAAAGATTGGTTAGAAAGAAAGATAGATTAGTTAGTAAGAAAGATATAAAGAAAGATGGATTAGTTAGAAAGAAAGAAACATAGATTAGTTAGAAAGAAAGAAAGAAAGATAGATTAGTTAGAAAGACTAGTTAGTTAGAAAGAAAGAGATAGATTAGTTAGAAAGAAAGATAGATAGATAGATAGATTAGTTAGAAAGAAAGAAAGATAGATTAGTTAGAAAGAAAGAAAGATATATTAGTTAGAAAGAAAGATAGATAGATTAGTTAGAAAAAAAAGATAGATTAGTTAGAAAGAAAGAAAGATAGATTAGTTAGAAAGAAAGATAGATTAGTTAGAAAGATAGATAGATAGATAGATTAGTTAGAAAGAAAGAAAGATAGATTAGTTAGAAAGAAAGATAGATAGATTAGTTAGAAAGAAAGATAGATTAGTTAGAAAGAAAGATAGATTAGTTAGAAAGATAGATAGATAGATAGATTAGTTAGAAAGAAAGAAAGATAGATTAGTTAGAAAGAAAGATAGATTAGTTAGAAAGAAAGATAGATTAGTTAGAAAGAAAGAAAGATAGATTAGTTAGAAAGAATGAAAAAAGAAAGAAAGAAAGAAAGATTGGTTAGAAAGAAAGATAGATTAGTTAGTAAGAAAGATATAAAGAAAGATGGATTAGTTAGAAAGAAAGAAACATAGATTAGTTAGAAAGAAAGAAAGAAAGATAGATTAGTTAGAAAGACTAGTTAGTTAGAAAGAAAGAGATAGATTAGTTAGAAAGAAAGATAGATAGATAGATAGATTAGTTAGAAAGAAAGAAAGATAGATTAGTTAGAAAGAAAGAAAGATATATTAGTTAGAAAGAAAGATAGATAGATTAGTTAGAAAAAAAAGATAGATTAGTTAGAAAGAAAGAAAGATAGATTAGTTAGAAAGAAAGATAGATAGATTAGTTAGAAAGAAAGAAAGATTAGTTAGAAAGAAAGAAAGAATGATAGATTGGTTAGAAAGAAAGAAAGATAGATTAGTAAGAAAGAAAGAAAGGAATAAAGAACGATAGATTAGTTAGAAATAAAGATAAAGTAGTTAGAAAGAAAGATAGATAGATTAGTTAGAAAGAAAGATAGATAGATAGATTAGTTAGAAAGAAAGATAGATTATTTAGAAAGAAAGAAAGATAGATTATTTAGAAAGAAAGAAAGATAGATTAGTTAGAAAGAAAGAAAGATTAGTTAGAAAGAAAGAAAGATTAGTTAGAAAGAAAGATAGATAGATTAGTTAGAAAAAAAGAAAGAAAGAAAGAAAGAAAGAAAAATTGGTTAGAAAGATAGATTAGTTTGAAAGATAGAGATTAGTTAGAAAGAAAGAAAAGATTAGTTAGAATGAAAGAAAGATAGATAGATTAGTTAGAAAGAAAGAAAGATAGATTAGTTAGAAAGAAAGAAAGATTAGTTAGAAAGAAAAAAGATAGATTAGTTAGAAAGAAAGAATAAAAGAAAGTAAGAAAGAAAGAATGAAAGATTGGTTAGAAAGAAAGAGATTAGTTAGAAAGATAGATAGATTAGTTAGAAAGAAAGAAAAGTTAGAATGAAAGAAAGATAGAGTAGTTAGAAAGAAAGAAAGATAGATAGATTAGTTAGAAAGAAAGATAGATTAGTTAGAAAGAAAGTAAGGTAGATTAGTTAGAAAGAAAGATAGATTAGTTAGAAAGAAGAAAGATAGATTAGTTAGAAAGAAAGAAAGATTAGTTAGAAAGAAAGAAAGATAGATCAGTTAGCAAGAAAGAAATATTAGTTAGAAAGAAAGAAAGATTAGTTTGAAAGAAAGAAAGATTAGTTTGAAAGAAAGATCGATTAGTAAGAAAGAAAGAAATAAAGAAAGATTAGGTAGAAAGAAAGAAAGATTAGTTAGAAAGAAAGAAAGATAAGTTAGAAAGATAGATAGATAGATAGATAGATATATAGATAGATAGATAGATAGATAGATAGATAAAGTTCATTAGTACATATAGAATGGTAGTTTAATTGAATCTAGGGCTTCAGGGAGTTTAGATTTGAGTTTTTGTGTTGTTCACTACTGGGCCACCGTAGTCTTGGCTCAATTTGAACTGTTGCAATGAAAGTCAATGGGATTTTTATGATTTTTAATATTAATTTTTAAGAAATCTGAAAGTCAAATCAGTTTGAAAAGATATAGCACACCGAGTCAGAACAGTCTGAAGGTCTGACCCGAGTTTGGAGTTTGTAGAGTTAAAGCTCTAGGACGAGTTAGAGTCAGAATTTTTTGGGTAAGAAAAATAAGAAGAAGAAGAAGAAGAAGAATAATAACTAGAAAAAGTTCGTCGAGACAAACTTTAAGTTGGCTTGTGAAAGTTTGGACCAATAAGTTTGAAGAAGTTTAAAGAAGTTTAAAGTTTAATTAGTTTATAGTTTAGTAAGAAAGAAAGAAATATAGATTAGTTAGAAAGAAAGAAAAAAAGATTAGTAAGAAAGAAAGAAAGATAGATTAGTTAGAAAGAAAGAAAGAAAGAAAGAAAGATAGATTAGTTAGAAAGAAAGATAGATTTGTAAGAAAGAAAGAAATATAGATAAGTTAGAAAGAAAGAAAGAAAGATAGATTAGTTAGAAAAAAGAAAGAAAAAAAGATTAGTAAGAAAGAAAGAAAGATAGATTAGTTAGAAAGAAAGAAAGAAAGAGATTAGTTAGAAAGAAAGATAGATTAGTAAGAAAGAAAGAAAGAAAGAAATATAGATAAGTTAGAAAGAAAGAAAGATAGATTAGTTAGAAAGAAAGAAAGAAAAAAAGATTAGTAAGAAAGAAAGAAAGAAAGATAAATTAGTAAGAAAGAAAGAAAGATTGATTAGTAAGAAAGATAGAAAGATAGATAGATTAGTTAGAAAGAAAGAAAAAAAGATTAGTGAGAAAGAAAGAAAGAAAGAAAGAAAGATAGATTAGTTAGAAAGAAAGAAAGAAAGAAAGATTAGTTAGAAAGAAAAAAGGAAAGAAAGATAGATTAGTTAGAAAGAAAAAAGGAAAGAAAGATAGATTAGTAAGAAAGAAAGAAAGAAAGATAAATTAGTAAGAAAGAAAGAAAGATTGATTAGTAAGAAAGATAGAAAGATAGATAGATTAGTTAGAAAGAAAGAAAGAAAAAGAGATTAGTGAGAAAGAAAGATAGATTAGTTAGAAAGAAAGAAAGAAAGAAAGTTAATTAAAAAGAAAGAAAGAAAGATAGAAAGATAGATAGATTAGTTAGAAAGAAAAAGAAAGATAGTTTTTATTTAGAAAGAAAGAAAGATAGATTAGTTAGAAAGAAAGAAAGAAAGTTAATTAAAAAGAAAGAAAGAAAGATAGATTAGGTAGAAAGAAAGATAGAAAGATAGATAGATTAGTTAGAAAGAAAGAAAGAAAGTGAATTAAAGAGAAAGAAAGAAAGATTAGTTAGAAAGATAGATTAGTTAGAAAGAAAGAAAGAAAAAAAGATTAGTAAGAAAGAAAGATAGATTAGTTAGAAAGAAAGAAAGAAAGAAAGAAAGAGAAAGAAAGAAAGAAATATAGATAAGTTATAAAGAAAGAAAGATAGATTAGTTAGAAAGAAAGAAAGATGGATTAGTTAGAAAGAAAGAAAAAAGATTAGTTAGAAAGAAAGAAAGAAAGATAGATTAGTTAGAAAGAAAGAAAGAAAGAAAGAGATTAGTTAGAAAGAAAAAGAAAGATAGATTAGTTAGAAAGAAAGAAAGATAGATTAGTTAGAAAGAAAGAAAGAAAGTTAATTAAAAAGAAAGAAAGAAAGATTAGTTAGAAAGATAGATTAGTTAGAAAGAAAGAAAGAAAAAAGATTAGTAAGAAAGAAAGAAAGAAAGAAAGATAGATTAGTTAGAAAGAAAGAAAAAAAGATTAGTTAGAAAGAAAGAAACATAGATTAGTTAGAAAAAAGAAAGAAAAAAAGATTAGTAAGAAAGAAAGATAGATTAGTTAGAAAGAAAAAAGGAAAGAAAGATAGATTAGTAAGAAAGAAAAAGAAAAAAAGATTAGTGAGAAAGAAAGATAGATTAGTTAGAAAGAAAGAAAGAAAGAAAGATTAGTTAGTAAGAAAAAGAAAGATAGATTAGTTAGAAAGAAAGAAAGATAAATTAGTTAGAAAGAAAGAAAGAAAGAAAGAAAGAAAGTTAATTAAAAAGAAAGAAAGAAAGATAGATTAGGTAGAAAGAAAGATAGAAAGATAGATAGATTAGTTAGAAAGAAAGAAAGAAAGTTAATTAAAAAGAAAGAAAGAAAGATTAGTTAGAAAGATAGATTAGTTAGAAAGAAAGAAAGAAAAAAAGATTAGTAAGAAAGAAAGATAGATTAGTTAGAAAGAAAGAAAGAAAGAAAGAAAGAAAGAAAGAGAAAAAGAAATATAGATAAGTTAGAAAGAAAGAAAGATAGATTAGTTAGAAAGAAAGAAAGGTGGATTAGTTAGAAAGAAAGAAAAAAGATTAGTTAGAAAGAAAGAAAGAAAGATAGATTAGTTAGAAAGAAAAAAGGAAAGAAAGATAGATTACTAAGAAAGAAAGGAAGAAAGATAGATTAGTGAGATAGATAGATTAGTTAGAAAGAAAGAAAGAAAAAAGATTAGTGAGAAAGAAAGATAGATTAGTTAGAGAGAAAGAAAGATGGATTAGTTAGAAAGAAAGAAAAAAAGATTAGTAAGAAAGAAAGAAAGATAGATTAGTTAGAAAGAAAAAAGGAAAGAAAGATAGATTAGTAAGAAAGAAAGGAAGAAAGATAGATTAGTGAGATAGATAGATTAGTTAGAAAGAAAGAAAGAAAAAAGATTAGTGAGAAAGAAAGATAGATTAGTTAGAAAAAAAGAGATTAGTTAGAAAGAAAAAGAAAGATAGATTAGTAAGAAAGAAAGATAGATTAGTTAGAAAGAAAGAAAGAAAGAAAGAAAGAAAGTTAATTAAAAAGAAAAAAAGAAATATAGATTAGGTAGAAAGAAAGATAGATAGATTAGTAAGAAAGAAAGAAAGAAAGTTAATTAAAAAGAAAGAAAGAAAGATTAGTTAGAAGGATAGATTAGTTAGAAAGAAAGAAAGAAAGAAAGAAAGAAAGAAAGAAAGAAATATAGATAAGTTAGAAAGAAAGAAAGATAGATTAGTTAGAAAGAAAGAAAAAAAAGATTAGTTAGAAAGAAAGAATGAAAGATAGATAGATTAGTTAGAAAAAAGAAAGAAAAAAAGATTAGTAAGAAAGAAAGAAAGATAGATTAGTTAGAAAGAAAAAAGGAAAGAAAGATATATTAGTAAGAAAGAAAGAAAGAAAGATAGATTAGTGAGAAAGATAGATTAGTTAGAAAGAAAGAAAGAAAGATAGATTAGTTAGAAAGAAAAAGAAAGATAGATTAGTTAGAAGAAAGATAGATTAGTTAGAAAGAAAGAAAGAAATAAAGTTAATTAAAAAGAAAGAAAGAAAGAAAGATAGATAGATTAGTTAGAAAGAAAGAAAGAAAAAAAGATTAGTAAGAAAGAAAGAAAGATTAGTTAGAAAGAAAGAAAGATAGATTAGTTACAAAGAAAAAGAAAGATAGATTAGTTAGAAAGAAAGAAAGAGATTGGTTAGAAAGAAAGAAAGAAAGAAAGTTAATTAAAAAGAAAGAAAGAAAGAAAGATTAGTTAGAAAGATAGATTAGTTAGAAAGAAAGAAAGAAAAAAATATTAGTAAGAAAGAAAGATAGATTAGTTAGAAAGAAAGAAAGAAAGATAGATTAGTAAGAAAGAAAGAAAGATTAGTTAGAAAGAAAGAAAGATAGATTAGTTAGAAAGAAAAAGAAAGATAGATCAGTTAGAAAGAAAGAAAGATAGATTAGTTAGAAAGAAAGAAAGTTAATTAAAAAGAAAGAAAGTAAGATAGATTAGTTAGAAAGAAAGAAAGATAGATTAGAAAGAAAGAAAGATAGATTAGTTAGAAAGAAAGATAGATTAGTTAGAAAGAAAGATAAATTAGTTAGAAAGAAAGATAGATTAGTTAAAAAACAAAGAAAGAGATTTGTTAGAAAGAAAGATAGATTAGTTAGAAAGATAGATTAGTTAGAAAGAAAGATAGATTAGTTAGAAAGAAAGATAACTTAGTTAGAAATAAAGAAAGATAGATTATTTAAAAAACAAAGAAAGATGGATTTGATAGAAAGAAAGATAGATTAGCTAGAAAGATAGATTAGTTAGAAAAAAAGAAAGATAGATTAGTTAGAAAGAAAGAAAGATAAATTAGTTAGAAAGTAAGATAGATTAGTTAGAAAGAAAGATAGATTAGTTAGAAAGAAAGAAAGATAGATTAGTTAGAAAGATAGATAGATAAGTTAGAAAGAAAGAAAGAAAGATTAGTTAGAAAGAAAGAAAGATAGATTGGTTAGAAAGAAAGAAAGATTAGTTAGAAAGAAAGATAGATAGATTAGTTAGAAAGAAAAAAGATAGATTAGTTAGAAAGAAAGAAAGTAAGAAAGAAAGAAAGAAAGATTGGTTAGAAAGAAAGATAGATTAGTTAAAAAGGTAGAAAGAAAGATAGATTAGTTAGAAAGAAAGAAACATAGATTAGTTAGAAAGAAAGAAAGATAGATTAGTTAGAAAGAAAGATTAGTTAGTTAGAAAGAAAGAAAGATAGATTAGTTAGAAAGAAAGATAGATTAGTTAGAAAGATAGATAGATAGATAGATTAGTTAGAAAGAAAGAAAGATAGATTAGTTAGAAAGAAAGATAGATAGATTAGTTAGAAAGAAAGATAGATTAGTTAGAAAGAAAGATAGATTAGTTAGAAAGATAGATAGATAGATTAGTTAGAAAGAAAGAAAGATAGATTAGTTAGAAAGAAAGATAGATAGATTAGTTAGAAAGAAAGATAGATTAGTTAGAAAGAAAGAAAGATAGATTAGTTAGAAAGAATGAAAAAAGAAAGAAAGAAAGAAAGATTGGTTAGAAAGAAAGATAGATTAGTTAGTAAGAAAGATATAAAGAAAGATGGATTAGTTAGAAAGAAAGAAACATAGATTAGTTAGAAAGAAAGAAAGAAAGAAAGATAGATTAGTTAGAAAGACTAGTTAGTTAGAAAGAAAGAGATAGATTAGTTAGAAAGAAAGATAGATAGATAGATAGATTAGTTATAAAGAAAGAAAGATAGATTAGTTAGAAAGAAAGAAAGATATATTAGTTAGAAAGAAAGATAGATAGATTAGTTAGAAAAAAAAGATAGATTAGTTAGAAAGAAAGAAAGATAGATTAGTTAGAAAGAAAGATAGATAGATTAGTTAGAAAGAAAGAAAGATTAGTTAG
>JAULUF010000044.1:1892500-2277500 GCA_031834385.1 Semotilus atromaculatus | reverse complement strand
TTAGTTAGAAAGAAAGATAAATTAGTTAGAAAGAAAGATAGATTAGTTAAAAAACAAAGAAAGAGATTTGTTAGAAAGAAAGATAGATTAGTTAGAAAGATAGATTAGTTAGAAAGAAAGATAGATTAGTTAGAAAGAAAGATAACTTAGTTAGAAATAAAGAAAGATAGATTATTTAAAAAACAAAGAAAGATGGATTTGATAGAAAGAAAGATAGATTAGCTAGAAAGATAGATTAGTTAGAAAAAAAGAAAGATAGATTAGTTAGAAAGAAAGAAATATAAATTAGTTAGAAAGTAAGATAGATTAGTTAGAAAGAAAGATAGATTAGTTAGAAAGAAAGAAAGATAGATTAGTTAGAAAGATAGATAGATAAGTTAGAAAGAAAGAAAGAAAGATTAGTTAGAAAGAAAGAAAGATAGATTGGTTAGAAAGAAAGAAAGATTAGTTAGAAAGAAAGATAGATAGATTAGTTAGAAAGAAAAAAGATAGATTAGTTAGAAAGAAAGAAAGTAAGAAAGAAAGAAAGAAAGATTGGTTACAAAGAAAGATAGATTAGTTAGAAAGATAGAAAGAAAGATAGATTAGTTAGAAAGAAAGAAACATAGATTAGTTAGAAAGAAAGAAAGAAAGAAAGAAAGATAGATTAGTTAGAAAGAAAGAAAGATTAGTTAGTTAGAAAGAAAGAAAGATAGATTAGTTAGAAAGAAAGATAGATTAGTTAGAAAGATAGATAGATAGATAGATTAGTTAGAAAGAAAGAAAGATAGAATAGTTAAAAAGAAAGATAGATAGATTAGTTAGAAAGAAAGATAGATTAGTTAGAAAGATAGATTATTTAGAAAGATAGATAGATAGATAGATTAGTTAGAAAGAAAGAAAGATAGATTAGTTAGAAAGAAAGATAGATAGATTAGTTAGAAAGAAAGATAGATTAGTTAGAAAGAAAGAAAGAAAGATAGATTAGTTAGAAAGAATGAAAAAAGAAAGAAAGAAAGAAAGAAAGATTGGTTAGAAAGAAAGATAGATTAGTTAGTAAGAAAGATATAAAGAAAGATGGATTAGTTAGAAAGAAAGAAACATAGATTAGTTAGAAAGAAAGAAAGAAAGAAAGATAGATTAGTTAGAAAGACTAGTTAGTTAGAAAGAAAGAGATAGATTAGTTAGAAAGAAAGATAGATAGATAGATAGATAGATAGATAGATAGATAGATAGATAGATAGATAGATAGATAGATAGATTAGTTAGAAAGAAAGAAAGATAGATTAGTTAGAAAGAAAGAAAGATATATTAGTTAGAAAGAAAGATAGATAGATTAGTTAGAAAAAAAAGATAGATTAGTTAGAAAGAAAGAAAGATAGATTAGTTAGAAAGAAAGATAGATAGATTAGTTAGAAAGAAAGAAAGATTAGTTAGAAAGAAAGAAAGAATGATAGATTGGTTAGAAAGAAAGAAAGATAGATTAGTAAGAAAGAAAGAAAGGAATAAAGAACGATAGATTAGTTAGAAATAAAGATAAAGTAGTTAGAAAGAAAGATAGATAGATTAGTTAGAAAGAAAGATAGATAGATAGATTAGTTAGAAAGAAAGATAGATTATTTAGAAAGAAAGAAAGATAGATTAGTTAGAAAGAAAGAAAGATTAGTTAGAAAGAAAGAAAGATTAGTTAGAAAGAAAGATAGATAGATTAGTTAGAAAGAAAAAAAGAAAGAAAGAAAGAAAGAAAAATTGGTTAGAAAGAAAGATAGATTAGTTTGAAAGATAGAGATTAGTTAGAAAGAAAGAAAAGATTAGTTAGAATGAAAGAAAGATAGATAGATTAGTTAGAAAGAAAGAAAGATAGATAGATTAGTTAGAAAGAAAGAAAGATTAGTTAGAAAGAAAAAAGATAGATTAGTTAGAAAGAAAGAATAAAAGAAAGTAAGAAAGAAATAATGAAAGATTGGTTAGAAAGAAAGAGATTAGTTAGAAAGATAGATAGATTAGTTAGAAAGAAAGAAAAGTTAGAATGAAAGAAAGATAGAGTAGTTAGAAAGAAAGAAAGATAGATAGATTAGTTAGAAAGAAAGATAGATTAGTTAGAAAGAAAGTAAGGTAGATTAGTTAGAAAGAAAGATAGATTAGTTAGAAAGAAGAAAGATAGAATAGTTAGAAAGAAAGAAAGATTAGTTAGAAAGAAAGAAAGATAGATCAGTTAGCAAGAAAGAAATATTAGTTAGAAAGAAAGAAAGATTAGTTTGAAAGAAAGAAAGATTAGTTTGAAAGAAAGATAGATTAGTAAGAAAGAAAGAAATAAAGAAAGATTAGGTAGAAAGAAAGAAAGATTAGTTAGAAAGAAAGAAAGATAAGTTAGAAAGATAGATAGATAGATAGATAGATAGATAGATAGATAGATAGATAGATAGATAGATAGATAGATAGATAGATAGATAGATAGATAGATAAAGTTCATTAGTACATATAGAATGGTAGTTTAATTGAATCTAGGGCTTCAGGGAGTTTAGATTTGAGTTTATTTGGTGTCCACTGCTGGGCCACCGTAGTCTTGGCTCAATTTGAACTGTTGCAATGAAAGTCAATGGGATTTTTATGATTTTTAATATTAATTTTTAAGAAATCTGAAAGTCAAATCAGTTTGAAAAGATATAGCACACCGAGTCAGAACAGTCTGAAGGTCTGACCCGAGTTTGGAGTTTGTAGAGTTAAAGCTCTAGGACGAGTTAGAGTCAGAATTTTTTGGGTAAGAAAAATAAGAAGAAGAAGAAGAAGAAGAATAATAACTAGAAAAAGTTCGTCGAGACAAACTTTAAGTTGGCTTGTGAAAGTTTGGACCAATAAGTTTGAAGAAGTTTAAAGAAGTTTAAAGTTTAATTAGTTTATAGTTTAGTAAGAAAGAAAGAAAGATAGATTAGTTAAAAAGAAAGAAAAAAAGATTAGTAAGAAAGAAAGAAAGATAGATTAGTTAGAAAGAAAGAAAGAAAGAAAGAAAGAAAGAAAGATAGATAGATTAGTTAGAAAGAAAGATAGATTAGTAAGAAATAAAGAAAGAAAGAAATATAGATAAGTTAGAAAGAAAGAAAGATATATTAGTTAGAAAAAAAGAAAGAAAAAAAGATTAGTAAGAAAGAAAGAAAGATAGATTAGTTAGAAAGAAAAAAGGAAAGAAAGATAGATTAGTAAGAAAGAAAGAAAGAAAGATAAATTAGTAAGAAAGAAAAAAGATTGATTAGTAAGAAAGATAGAAAGATAGATAGCTTAGTTAGAAAGAAAGAAAAAAAGATTAGTGAGAAAGAAAGATAGATTAGTTAGAAAGAAAGAAAGATAGATTAGTTAGAAAGAAAGAAAGAAAGTTAATTAAAAAGAAAGAAAGAAAGATAGATTAGGTAGAAAGAAAGATAGAAAGATAGATAGATTAGTTAGAAAGAAAGAAAGAAAGATAGATAGATTAGTTAGAAAGAAAGAAAAAAAGATTAGTTAGAAAGAAAGAAAGAAAGATAGATTAGTTAGAAAAAAAGAAAGAAAAAAGATTAGTAAGAAAGAAAGAAAGATAGATTAGTTAGAAAGAAAAAAGGAAAGAAAGATAGATTAGTAAGAAAGAAAGAAAGAAAGATAAATTAGTAAGAAAGAAAGAAAGATTGATTAGTAAGAAAGATAGAAAGATAGATAGATTAGTTAGAAAGAAAGAAAGAAAAAAAGATTAGTGAGAAAGATAGATTAGTTATAAAGAAAGAAAGAAAGAGATTAGTTAGAAAGAAAAAGAAAGATAGATTAGTTAGAAAGAAAGAAAGATAGATTAGTTAGAAAGAAAGAAAGAAAGAAAGAAAGTTAATTAAAAAGAAAGAAAGAAAGATAGATTAGGTAGAAAGAAAGATAGAAAGATAGATAGATTAGTTAGAAAGAAAGAAAGAAAGTTAATTAAAAAGAAAGAAAGAAAGATTAGTTAGAAAGATAGATTAGTTAGAAAGAAAGAAAGAAACAAAGATTAGTAAGAAAGAAAGATAGATTAGTTAGAAAGAAAGAAAGAATGAAAGAAAGAAAGAAAGAAAGTAAGAAAGAAAGAAATATAGATAAGTTAGAAAGAAAGAAAGATAGATTAGTTAGAAAGAAAGAAAAAAAGATTAGTTAGAAAGAAAGAAAGAAAGATAGATTAGTTAGAAAAAAAGAAAGAAAAAAAGATTAGTAAGAAAGAAAGAAAGATAGATTAGTTAGAAAGAAAAAAGGAAAGAAAGAAAGATTAGTAAGAAAGAAAGAAAGAAAGATAGATTAGTGAGAAAGATAGATTAGTTAGAAAGAAAGAAAGAAAAAAAGATTAGTGAGAAAGAAAGATAGATTAGTTAGAAAGAAAGAAAGAAAGAGATTAGTTAGAAAGAAAAAGAAAGATAGATTAGTTAGAAAGAAAAAAGGAAAGAAAGATAGATTAGTAAGAAAGAAAGAAAGATAAATTAGTAAGAAAGAAAGAAAGATTGATTAGTAAGAAAGATAGAAAGATAGATAGATTAGTTAGAAAGAAAGAAAGAAAAAAAGATTAGTGAGAAAGAAAGATAGATTAGTTATAAAGAAAGAAAGAAAGAGATTAGTTAGAAAGAAAAAGAAAGATAGATTAGTTAGAAAGAAAGAAAGATAGATTAGTTAGAAAGAAAGAAAGAAAGATAGATTAGGTAGAAAGAAAGATAGAAAGATAGATAGATTAGTTAGAAAGAAAGAAAGAAAGTTAATTAAAAAGAAAGAAAGAAAGATTAGTTAGAAAGATAGATTAGTTAGAAAGAAAGAAAGAAAAAAAGATTAGTAAGAAAGAAAGATAGATTAGTTAGAAAGAAAGAAAGAATGAAAGAAAGAATGAAAGAAAGAAAGAAAGTAAGAAAGAAAGAAAGAAATATAGATAAGTTAGAAAGAAAGAAAGATAGATTAGTTAGAAAGAAAGAAAAAAAGATTAGTTAGAAAGAAAGAAAGAAAGATAGATTAGTTAGAAAAAAAGAAAGAAAAAAAGATTAGTAAGAAAGAAAGAAAGATAGATTAGTTAGAAAGAAAAAAGGAAAGAAAGATAGATTAGTAAGAAAGAAAGAAAGAAAGATAGATTAGTGAGAAAGATAGATTAGTTAGAAAGAAAGAAAGAAAAAAAGATTAGTGAGAAAGAAAGATAGATTAGTTAGAAAGAAAGAAAGAAAGAGATTAGTTAGAAAGAAAAAGAAAGATAGATTAGTTAGAAAGAAAGAAAGATAGATAGTTTAGTTAGAAAGAAAGAAAAATAGATTTGTTAGAATAAAAGATAGATTAGTTAAAAAGAAAGAAAGATAGATAGATTAGTTAGAAAGAAAAAAGATAGATTAGTTAGAAAGAAAGAAAGAGATTTGTTAGAATGAAGGAAAGATAGATTAGTTAGAAAGAAAGAAAGATAGATAGATTAGTTAGAAAGAAAGATAGATTAGTCAAAACGAAAAGATGGATTAGTTAGAAAGAAAGAAAAATAGATTTGTTAGAATAAAAGATAGATTAGTTAAAAAGAAAGAAAGATAGATAGATTAGTTAGAAAGAAAGTTAGATTAGTTAGAAAGAAAGAAAGATAGATTAGAAAGAAAGATAGATAGATAGATTAGTTAGAAAGAAAGATAAATAGATTAGTTAGAAAGAAAGAAAGAAAGATAGATTAGTTAGTTAGAAAGAAAGTTAGATTAGTTAGAAAGAAAGATAGATTAGTTAGAATGAAAGAAAGATAGAGTAGTTAGAAAGAAAGAAAGATAGATTAGTTAGAAAGAAAGATAGATAAGTTAGAAAGAAAGATAGATAGATTAGTTAGAAAGAAAGATAGATTAGTTAGAAAGAAAGATAGATTAGTTAGAATGAAAGAAAGATAGAGTAGTTAGAAAGAAAGATAGATTAGTTAGAAAGAAAGATAGATTAGTTAGAATGAAAGAAAGATAGAGTAGTTAGAAAAAAGAAAGATAGATTAGTTAGCAAGAAAGATAGATTAGTTAGAAAGAAAGATAGATAGATTAGTTAGAAAGAAAGATAGATTAGTTAGAATGAAAGAAAGATAGAGTAGTTAGAAAGAAAGAAAGATAGATTAGTTAGAAAGAAAGTTCGATTAGTTAGAAAGAAAGAAAGATAGATTAGAAAGAAAGATAGATAGATAGATAGATTAGTTAGAAAGAAAGATAAATAGATTTGTTAGAAAGAAAGAAAGAAAGATAGATTAGTTAGTTAGAAAGAAAGTTAGATTAGTTAGAAAGAAAGATAGATTAGTTAGAATGAAAGAAAGATAGAGTAGTTAGAAAGAAAGAAAGATAGATTAGTTAGAAAGAAAGATAGATAAGTTAGAAAGAAAGATATATAGATTAGTTAGAAAGAAAGATAGATTAGTTAGAAAGAAAGATAGATTAGTTAGAATGAAAGAAAGATAGAGTAGTTAGAAAGAAAGAAAGATTAGTTAGAAAGAAAGATAGATTAGTTAGAATGAAAGATAGATTAGTTAGAAAGAAAGATAGATTAGTTAGAAAGAAAGATAGATTAGTTCGAATGAAAGAAAGATAGAGTAGTTAGAAAGAAAGAAAGATAGATTAGTTAGAAAGAAAGATAGATTAGTTAGAATGAAAGAAAGATAGAGTAGTTAGAAAGAAAAAAGATAGATCAGTTAGAAAGAAAGATAGATTAGTTAGAAAGAAAAAAGATAGATTAGTTAGAATGAAAGAAAAAATAGATTAGTTAGAAAGAAAGAAAGAAAGAGATGTATAGATAGAAAGAGAGATAGATAGTTGAAAGAGATAGATAGATAGATAGATAGATAGATAGATAGATAGATAGATAGATAGATAGATAGATAGATAGATAGATAGATAGATAGATAGATAAGTTTATTAGTACATATAGAATGGTAGTTTAATTGAGTCTAGGGCTTCAGGGAGTTTAGATTTGAGTTTATTTGGTGTCCACTGCTGGGCCACCGTAGTCTTGGCTCAATTTGAACTGTTGCAATGAAAGTCAATGGGATTTTTATGATTTTTCATATTAATTTTTAAGAAATCTGAAAGTCAAATCAGTTTGAAAAGATATAGCACGCCGAGTCAGAACAGTCTGAAGGTCTGACCCGAGTTTGGAGTTTGTAGAGTTAAAGCTCTAGGACGAGTTAGAGTCAGAATTTTTTGGGTAAGAAAAATAAGAAGAAGAAGAAGAAGAAGAACTAGAAAAAGTTCGTCGAGACAAACTTTAAGTTGGCTTGTGAAAGTTTGGACCAATAAGTTTGAAGAAGTTTAAAGTTTAAATTAGTTTAAAGTTTAATTAGTTTATAGTTCAGTAAGAAAGAAAGAAAGATAGATTAGTTAGAAAGAAAGATAAAAAAAAGATTAGTAAGAAAGAAAGAAAGATAGATTAGTTAGAAAGAAAGAAAGAAAGAAAGATAGATTAGTTAGAAATAAAAAAATAAAAAAAGATTAGTAAGAAAGAAAGATAGATTAGTTAGAAAGAAAGAAAGATAGATTAGTAAGAAAGAAAGAAAGATAGATTAGTAAGAAAGAAAGAAAGAAAAAAATAGTAAGAAAGAAAGAAAGATAGATTAGTAAGAAAGAGAAAGAAAGATAGATTAGTTAGAAATAAAAAAATAAAAAAAGATTAGTAAGAAAGAAAGATAGATTAGTTAGAAAGAAAGAAGGAAAGAAAGATAGATTAGTAAGAAAGAAAAAAAGATAGATTAGTAAGAGAAAGATTGATTAGTAAGAAAGATAGATAGATTAGTTAGACAGAGAGAAAAAAGATTAGTAAGAAAGAAAGATAGATTAGTAAGAAAGAAAGAAAGATAGATTAGTTAGAAAGAAAGAAAGATAGATTAGTAAGAAAGAAAGATAGATTAGTAAGAAAGAAAGAAAGAAAAAGATTAGTAAGAAAGAAAGAAAGATAGATTAGTTAGAAAGAAAGAAAAAAGATTAGTAAGAAAGAAAGAAAGATTAGTAAGAAAGAAAGATAGATTAGTTAGAAAGAAAGAAAGAAAAAAGATTAGTAAGAAAGAAAGAAAAAAAGATTAGTAAGAAAGAAAGAAAGATAGATTAGTAAGAAAGAAAGAAAGAAAAAAAGATTAGCAAGAAAGAAAGAAAGAAAGATAGATTAGTTAGAAAGAAAGAAAAAAAAGATTAGTAAGAAAGAAAGAAAGAAAGAAAAAAAGATTAGTAAGAAAGAAAGATAGATTAGTTAGAAAGAAAGAAAAAAAAGATTAGTAAGAAAGAAAGAAAGAAAAAAAGATTAGTAAGAAAGAAAGATAGATTAGTTAGAAAGAAAGAAAAAAGATTAGTAAGAAAGAAAGAAAAAAAGATTAGTAAGAAAGAAAGAAAGATAGATTAGTTAGAAAGAAAGAAAGAAAAAAAGATTAGCAAGAAAGAAAGAAAGAAAGATAGATTAGTTAGAAAGAAAGAAAAAAAAGATTAGTAAGAAAGAAAGAAAGAAAGAAAAAAAGATTAGTAAGAAAGAAAGAAAAAAAGATTAGTAAGAAAGAAAGATAGATTAGTAAGAAAGAAAGAAAGAAAAAAAGATTAGCAAGAAAGAAAGAAAGATAGATTAGTTAGAAAGAAAGAAAAAAAAGATTAGTAAGAAAGAAAGAAAGAAAAAAAGATTAGTAAGAAAGAAAGATAGATTAGTTAAAAAGAAAGAAAGAAAAAAGATTAGTAAGAAAGAAAGAAAAAAGATTAGCAAGAAAGAAAGAAAGAAAGATAGATTAGTTAGAAAGAAAGAAAAAAAAGATTAGTAAGAAAGAAAGAAAGAAAGAAAAAAAGATTAGTAAGAAAGAAAGATAGATTAGTTAGAAAGAAAGAAAAAAGATTAGTAAGAAAGAAAGAAAAAAAGATTAGTAAGAAAGAAAGAAAGATAGATTAGTAAGAAAGAAAGAAAAAAAGATTAGTAAGAAAGAAAGAAGGATAGATTAGTAAGAAAGAAAGAAAGAAAAAAGATTAGCAAGAAAGAAAGAAAGAAAGATAGATTAGTTAGAAAGAAAGAAAAAAAAGATTAGTTAGAAAGAAAGAAAGAAAGAAAAAAAGATTAGTAAGAAAGAAAGAAAGAAAGAAAAAAAGATTAGTAAGAAAGAAAGATAGATTAGTTAGAAAGAAAGAAAAAAGATTAGTAAGAAAGAAAGAAAAAAAGATTAGTAAGAAAGAAAGATAGATTAGTAAGAAAGAAAGAAAAAAGATTAGAAAGAAAGAAAGATAGATTAGTAAGAAAGAAAGAAAGAAAAAAAGATTAGCAAGAAAGAAAGAAAGATAGATTAGTTAGAAAGAAAGAAAAAAAAGATTAGTAAGAAAGAAAGAAAGATAGATTAGTAAGAAAGAAAGATAGATTAGTTAGAAAGAAAGAAAGAAAAAAGATTAGTAAGAAAGAAAGAAAAAAAGATTAGTAAGAAAGAAAGAAAGAAAACAAGATTAGTAAGAAAGAAAGAAAGATAGATTAGTTAGAAAGAAAGAAAGAAAAAAAGATTAGTAAGAAAGAAAGATAGATTAGTAAGAAAGAAAGATAGAAAAAAAGATTAGTAAGAAAGAAAGAAAGATAGATTAGTAAGACAGAAAGAAAGAAAAAAAGATTAGTAAGAATGAAAGAAAGATAGATTAGTAAGAAAGAAAGAAAGATAGATTAGTAAGAAAGAAAGAAAGAAAAAAAGATTAGTAAGAATGAAAGAAAGATAGATTAGTAAGAAAGAAAGAAAGATAGATTAGTAAGAAAGAAAGAAAGAAAAAGATTAGTAAGAAAGAAAGAAAGATAGATTAGTAAGAAAGAAAGAAAGAAAAAAGATTAGCAAGAAAGAAAGAAAGAAAGATAGATTAGTTAGAAAGAAAGATAGATAGATTAGTTAGAAAGAAAGATAGATTAGTTAGAATGAAAGAAAGATAGAGTAGTTAGAAAGAAAGAAAGATAGATTAGTTAGAAAGAAAGAGATTAGTTAGAAAGAAAGAAAGAGATTAGTTAGAAAGAAAGAGATTAGTTAGAAAGAAAGATAGATAGATTAGTTAGAAAGAAAGAGATTAGTTAGAAAGAAAGATAGATAGATTATTTAGAAAGAAACATAGATAGATTAGTTAGAAAGAAAGATAGATTAGTTAGAAAGAAACATAGATAGATTAGTTAGAAAGAAATAAAGAAATAAAGATAGATTAGTTTGAAAGAAATAAAGAAAGATAGATTAGTTAGAAAGAAAAAAAGATAGATTAGTTAGAAAGAAATAAAGAAATAAAGATAGATTAGTTAGAAAGAAAGAAAGATAGATTAGTTAGAAAGAAAGAAAGATAGATTAGTTAGAAAGAAAAAAGATAGATTAGTTTGAAAGAAATAAAGAAAGATAGATTAGTTAGAAAGAAAGATAGATAGATTAGTTAGAAAGAAAGAGATTAGTTAGAAAGAAACATAGATAGATTAGTTAGAAAGAAAGAAAGATAGATTAGTTAGAAGGAAATATTAGTTAGAAAGAAAGAAAGATAGATTAGTTAGAAAGAAAGAAAGATAGATTAGTTTGAAAGAAATAAAGAAAGATAGATTAGTTAGAAAGAAAGAAAGAAAGAAAGAAAGATAGATAGATAGATAGATAGATAGATAGATAGATAGATAGATAGATAGATAGATAGATAGATAGATAGATAAGAAAGAAAGATAGATTAGTTAGAAATAAAGATATATAGATAGATTAGTTAGAAAGAAAGAAAGATAGATAGATAGATAGATAGATAGATAGATAGATAGATAGATAGATAGATAGATAGATAGATAGATAGATAGATAAGAAAGAAAGATAGATTAGTTAGAAAGAAAGATAGATTAGTTAGAAAGAAAGAAAGATAGATTAGTTAGAAAGAAAGAAAGATAGATTAGTTAGAAAGAAAGAAAGATAGATTAGTTAGAAAGAAAAAAAGATAGATTAGTTAGAAAGAAAGAGATTAGTTAGAAAGAAAGAAAGAGATTAGTTAGAAAGAAAGAGATTAGTTAGAAAGAAAGATAGATAGATTAGTTAGAAAGAAAGATAGATAGATTAGTTAGAAAGAAACATAGATAGATTAGTTAGAAAGAAAGAAAGATAGATTAGTTAGAAGGAAATATTAGTTAGAAAGAAAGATTAGTTAGAAAGAAAGAAAGATAGATTAGTTTAGAAATAAAGAGATTAGTTAGAAAGAAAGAAAGATAGATTAGTTAGAAAGGAAGAAAGATAGATTAGTTAGAAAGGAAGAAAGATCAGATAGATAGATAGATAGATAGATAGATAGATAGATAGATAGATAGATAAGTTAGAAAGAGATAGATAGATAGATAGATAGATAGATAGATAGATAGATAGATAGATAGATAGATAGATAGATAGATAGAGTTCATAAGTACATATAGAATGGGAGTTTAATTGAGTCCAAGGCTTTAGGGAATTTAGATTTGAGTTTATTTGGTGTAGACTACTGGGCCACCGTAGTCTTGGCTCATTTTGAACTGTTACAATGAAAGTCAATGGGATTTTTATGATTTTTAATATTAATTTTTAAGAAATCTGAAAGTCAAATCAGTCTGAAAAGATATAGCACACTAAGTCAGAACAGTTTGAAGGTCTGACCCGAGTTTGGAGTTTGTAGAGTTAAAGCTCTAGGACGAGTTAGAGTTTAAATTTTAGAGTCAGAAGAATAATAATAATAATAATAAGTTTAAATAGGATTTCAGTAAGTTGGCTTTCTCAAGCCAACTTAATAATAATAAGTTTAAATAGGATTTCAGTAAGTTGGCTTTTCCAAGCCAACTTAATAAGTTTAAATAGGATTTCAGTAAGTTGGCTTTTCCAAGCCAACTTAATAATAAGTTTAAATAGGATTTCAGTAAGTTGGCTTTTCCAAGCCAACTTAATAAGTTTAAATAGGATTTCAGTAAGTTGGCTTTTCCAAGCCAACTTAATAAGTTTAAATAGGATTTCAGTAAGTTGGCTTTTCCAAGCCAACTTAATAATAATAAGTTTAAATAGGATTTCAGTAAGTTGGCTTTTCCAAGCCAACTTAAATATAGGGAATCCATTAGTAATTAATAAAGAATTATCAAATAATTATCCAGGAATTAGGCTATTTATAATCTGAAACAGTCTTCTAAAGTGAAAATATAAGGAATTTATTAGTAATTAATAAATAATTATTCGGTAGTTATTAAGGAATTACTTAGAACCTGGAACAGTATTCTAAAGTGAAAATATAGGGAACCCATTAGTAATTAATACATAATTATCAAAATAATTATCCAGGAATTAGGCTACTTATAACCCAAAACAGTCTTCTAAAGTGAAAATATAAGGAACTTATTAGTAATTAATTAAATAATTATTAGATGGTCCTTCAGGAATTACTTAGAACCTGAAACAGTATTCTAAAGTGACAGTATAGGGAACCCATTAGTAATTAATAAAGAATTACCACATACTTCTGACTCAAATCAAACTTATTGTAATATATATATATATATATATATATATATATATATATATATATATATATATTAACGTAATCATCTAAACCTTTGTAAAATACACGAAAATGCCTTGTTTACATGATATCTTCCTTTATTTCAGATGAGAAAAAATTTTAATACAGCAAAATTTTTATTTCGTTTTAACATGTATAATACTGCCTACATTTAAACTCGTTTAACAAACATTTTAGAATAAAAAAATACTTGACTTGACTCCATAACCTGCCCTAACAGTGCACAGCTCTGAGAACAGATTTTACCATCTGATGTAAATAGATTTAGTATCTTTATAAATAAAATAATTTGTTTTATCAGGCGTTTCCATCACACAAAAAAGGCCAACCAGCTATAGGCTAACTGACATTGCGTCCTTGTATGTTGTGTTGCATAAAATAAAATGATTTACAGCACAGTAATGATTTTATGGATTAAATAAAACGTACACAAATCTGTATTTCGCTGAAGAAATGCATCAAATCGGCGGCGCTGAGAACTCTCCAGAGGAGGATCTAATACCAAAAAAGACTCTTGCGTCACCAAATCACTGTATGAGGCTACCGCGATATTGCCGGAACTTGAATGGTGCAAAAGAAGTTTAAAATGTATAAGAACGAAGTATAATATAAGGTGTAATATTATGATATTTTTTTCTAATGAAAAAAAAGTTTGCTTATTTGCAGATCATAGCCTATAGGTAAATGTCTGCACTTATCTTTCTTATTAGTGCTGAAGAATGACACACTGACTACTGTGTATGACTGTTCATTAGTAGTTACTTCATAGTTATTTTTCTTGAACCTTAATTAATAGATAATTAATAGTAGTTCTTCAGGAGGTATGACAGAATTCATTAGCTATTGATTAACTAACTGATACTTAACACAATCATAAAATTATATTACATACTGATTAGTTAACACATCTTCCTTAGTAGTTAACAGTAGTGACTTAAGTGTTAATAAAGAATTACCTATTAGTTCTTCAGTAATTCCTTATTAGTTATGCAGTAAGTAAGATACAGAATTCTAAAGTGTTACCGGAAACTCGTTTAAGTGCAAATGATCACAGTGATACCAGAGGCTGAAACACAAAGATAGTTGACAATATAAACTCACGGATGAGATGATCTCATGATCTGACCTGGACTCATAATGAACATCAAACTACAAGATGATGAAGTTTATGAGCTGATCACATCATCATCATCATCAAATGAATCTCAAGGAAACTGGTTCTGGCAGGACCTTAAAGAAAACTTCCAAACCTGCTTTAAACAATTCCATCTTCATTTCTTTAGTTTCTTCTGCACATAATCAAGCACACTAGAGAGTCATCAAGCTGAACAACATGTGTTAACGTCTGAATAACGGCTGAAACACAATGACACAATAATTCCCACATGAGAGACATGATCTTACCTGGAGTCAGCCTGAAGACTGAAGACGCTGCTCATCAGGAGATGATGGTGTTTATGAGCTGATCAGCGTTCTGTTATCTTTTAGAGCCTGAATTCACTCCGGAAACACCAAACAAAGATGCATTAAACATCATTTACAGTTAATGCACATGCAACCGCATCAGCAATCAGGAAACCAAACTACACAATATAGAACCATTTAAAGAAAGCCACAAGTGTTATAGAATATATAGATAAAGATAGTTAGATATTCATTAAAGGATGAACAAATTGTAAAGTGTCCATTGCTTGAAGGCAAGATTTAGAGTCTGTAAAAGTTATAGAATCCTTTTGTTGTGTATTTTCAATTTGTTCCAAAGCTCAAAGCGAAGCACGTGCTTCTGCCATTTTCCACCTTCGAACCATCTGTGAATATAGGTGAGTGAGAAGGGAATTGATTTCTTATGTCCAAATATTGCTGTCTATATACATTATGTGACCCTATCAATTTTGCCCCAATAAAGTCCTTAAATGACCTTTAAAGCTGCTGTCCGTAACTTTTTTTAAGTTAAAAATAATCCAAAATAATTATTAAAAAAAAAACATATTCTGCCAGTCGTCAAAACTATCTGCTTGCCATAGCTAGATTCAAAATGGTTAGCTTGTAATAATGGCCGTTTCTCAATATGCGTTCTTTTCTGTACTTGTGTTCTTGTGGACTTGTGAAACGTCATCAGTCGCTGCCCAAGTACTGTCTCAATTCAAAGTTCACATTTAGCCAAGTCCAGTTCAAATCCCCGGATGTGTTCTTGATCCGCCCCTTTTACCGAGGATGCATGGAGAGGTGACTTGTGCGGACTTGAGACAGCCATGTATCCCAGAATGCATCTCGCACCAACCAGCAAGCGTCAATACCAGAGGAGAAAACCCGCGTAATATTAAAATACTGCTGTTATTGTGTCATAAAATGCAATTTTAAGAGTGTTTCAGGCGAGAATGTAGTTGTTTAAAGCTCAAATCTGTGGTTTGTTTATAAAGATAGCGCCTGTTTGAAAAATGTATCTGACGCTTTCGGAGCTGTAAGATCCAGGCGAGCACCGGGTGTTCAGCGCTCATTAACCCCGACTGGAACAGCTTTTCCTCGGCTAGTGCTTCTGGCGTGTGCCGCTGGCTCTGGTGTCTCTAGTCTAGTGGATAAACATGACGGATATTCGTCTTGTGTCGATCTTTAGTCTCACTCATTAATCTATATTTGTTCCATGGCAAATCGTTTTGGCTGAGGGCAAAGTGAAGTTTCATAACTTTATATATTTAGGCTATAACTTTAACTTTGTAGCCTAATTTGTTTAATTTCTCATTGTAAGTTAGCTTCTTATACATCTTATACATGATATTATTGATCAGTAAAACTGACATTTAACAAAAAGAGACAGGTTTGTGCGATTTTATTTTATATAGCCTACTAGATATATTTTTTATATTTATTAACATTCTCTTCACTAGCCTATTATGTAAAATAAAATGACACAACCCCGTCTCTCTTTGACAAATGTCAATAAAAATCAAGAATGTTTCATATTTTTTTAAATGAAATAAAAAAAGTGTGTGTTTTAATATTTCATGTTGTTATAAATATGCAGTGAAGATAATTAATGTACGTTGCCTGAACCACAATTGTGTGGCCATTTAGGCTAATACGTTTAAGATTTTTTTATTTTTTTTTATGAAAAGAGGCAGAGTGGTGTTTTATAAAATATTTCGTTTTATTGTTGATGAAAAGAGGCAGAGTTGTAGCATATTTCGTTTGATTGTTGCCTAAAATATACATAAAGAGATAACCGGAGTAGCCAGAGCGTGCTGAGTGACGTGACAAGAACGCCGCTGTTCCATTTGCAGAATTACCGGACTTGCGTCCTCGCGTCCTCTGGAGTTCGTTCTCCCGAGTCGAACTTGGCAAGTCCGAACTACCAAGGACGCAAGTCCGAAGTTTGCGTACTTGGTATTGAGAAACGGCCAATGATTTTAATTCCAGTGGTACTGGTGGGTTTTCCGCTGGAAATTCGAGCATGTCTTTACGTCATTACGTCACACCCGTACACATAAAGAAGGAGTTTCGGCTAGCCGGCTATACTGAGTCATTACGTCACACCCGTACACATAAAGAAAGAGTTTCGGCTAGCCGGCTATACTGAGTCATTACGTCACACCCGTACACATAAAGAAAGAGTTTCGGCTAGCCGGCTATACTGAGTCATTACGTCACACCCGTACACATAAAGGAGGAGTTTCGGCTATCCGGCTATACTGTGTCATTACGTCACACCCGTACACATAAAGAAAGAGTTTCGGCTAGCCGGCTATACTGAGTCATTACGTCACACCCGTACACATAAAGGAGGAGTTTCGGCTATCCGGCTATACTGTGTCATTACGTCACACCCGTACACATAAAGAAGGAGTTTCGGCTAGCCGGCTATACTGAGTCATTACGTCACACCCGTACACATAAAGGAGGAGTTTCGGCTATCCGGCTATACGGAGTCATTACGTCACACCCGTACACATAAAGAAGGAGTTTCGGCTAGCCGGCTATACTGAGTCATTACGTCACACCTGTACACATAAAGAAGGAGTTTCGGCTATCCGGCTATACTGAGTCATTACGTCACACCCGTACACATAAAGGAGGAGTTTCGGCTAGCCGGCTATACTGAGTCATTACGTCACACCCGTACACATAAAGAAGGAGTTTCGGCTATCCGGCTATACTGAGTCATTACGTCACACCCGTACACATAAAGGAGGAGTTTCGGCTAGCCGGCTATACTGAGTCATTACGTCACACCCGTACACATAAAGAAGGAGTTTCGGCTAGCCGGCTATACTGAGTCATTACGTCACACTCGTACACATAAAGAAGGAGTTTCGGCTAGCCGGCTATACTGAGTCATTATGTCACACCCGTACACGTAAAGAAAGAGTTTCGGCTAGCCGGCTATACTGATTCATTACGTCACACCCGTACACATAAAGAAGGAGTTTCGGCTAGCCGGCTATACTGAGTCATTACGTCACACCCGTACACATAAAGAAGGAGTTTCGGCTAGCCGGCTATACTGAGTCATTACGTCACACCCGTACACATAAAGAAGGAGTTTCGGCTAGCCGGCTATACTGAGTCATTACGTCACACCCGTACACATAAAGGAGGAGTTTCGGCTAGCCGGCTATACTGAGTCATTACGTCACACCCGTACACATAAAGGAGGAGTTTCGGCTAGCCGGCTATACTGAGTCATTACGTCACACCCGTACACATAAAGAAGGAGTTTCAGCTAGCCGGCTATACTGAGTCATTACGTCACACCCGTACACATAAAGAAGGAGTTTCGGCTAGCCGGCTATACTGAGTCATTACGTCACATCCGTACACATAAAGGAGGAGTTTCGGCTATCCGGCTATACTGTGTCATTACGTCACACCCGTACACATAAAGAAGGAGTTTCGGCTAGCCGGCTATACTGAGTCATTACGTCACATCCGTACACATAAAGGAGGAGTTTCGGCTATCCGGCTATACTGTGTCATTACGTCACACCCGTACACATAAAGGAGGAGTTTCGGCTAGCCGGCTATACTGAGTCATTACGTCACACCCGTACACATAAAGGAGGAGTTTCGGCTAGCCGGCTATACTGAGTCATTACGTCACACCCGTACACATAAAGGAGGAGTTTCGGCTAGCCGGCTATACTGAGTCATTACGTCACACCCGTACACATAAAGAAGGAGTTTCAGCTAGCCGGCTATACTGAGTCATTACGTCACACCCGTACACATAAAGGAGGAGTTTCGGCTAGCCGGCTATACTGAGTCATTACGTCACACCCGTACACATAAAGGAGGAGTTTCGGCTAGCCGGCTATACTGAGTCATTACGTCACACCCGTACACATAAAGAAGGAGTTTCGGCTATCCGGCTATACTGAGTCATTACGTCACACCCGTACACATAAAGGAGGAGTTTCGGCTATCCGGCTATACTGTGTCATTACGTCACACCCGTACACATAAAGGAGGAGTTTCGGCTAGCCGGCTATACTGAGTCATTACGTCACACCCGTACACATAAAGGAGGAGTTTCGGCTAGCCGGCTATACTGAGTCATTACGTCACACCCGTACACATAAAGGAGGAGTTTCGGCTAGCCGGCTATACTGAGTCATTACGTCACACCCGTACACATAAAGGAGGAGTTTCGGCTATCCGGCTATACTGTGTCATTACGTCACACCCGTACACATAAAGGAGGAGTTTCGGCTAGCCGGCTATACTGAGTCATTACGTCACACCCGTACACATAAAGGAGGAGTTTCGGCTAGCCGGCTATACTGAGTCATTACGTCACACCCGTACACATAAAGGAGGAGTTTCGGCTAGCCGGCTATACTGAGTCATTACGTCACACCCGTACACATAAAGAAGGAGTTTCAGCTAGCCGGCTATACTGAGTCATTACGTCACACCCGTACACATAAAGGAGGAGTTTCGGCTATCCGGCTATACTGAGTCATTACGTCACACCCGTACACATAAAGGAGGAGTTTCGGCTATCCGGCTATACTGAGTCATTACGTCACACCCGTACACATAAAGGAGGAGTTTCGGCTAGCCGGCTATACTGAGTCATTACGTCACACCCGTACACATAAAGGAGGAGTTTCGGCTATCCGGCTATACTGAGTCATTACGTCACACCCGTACACATAAAGGAGGAGTTTCGGCTAGCCGGCTATACTGAGTCATTACGTCACACCCGTACACATAAAGGAGGAGTTTCGGCTAGCCGGCTATACTGAGTCATTACGTCACACCCGTACACATAAAGGAGGAGTTTCGGCTAGCCGGCTATACTGAGTCATTACGTCACACCCGTACACATAAAGAAGGAGTTTCGGCTATCCGGCTATACTGAGTCATTACGTCACACCCGTACACATAAAGGAGGAGTTTCGGCTATCCGGCTATACTGAGTCATTACGTCACACCCGTACACATAAAGGAGGAGTTTCGGCTAGCCGGCTATACTGAGTCATTACGTCACACCCGTACACATAAAGAAGGAGTTTCGGCTATCCGGCTATACTGAGTCATTACGTCACACCCGTACACATAAAGGAGGAGTTTCGGCTATCCGGCTATACTGTGTCATTACGTCACACCCGTACACATAAAGGAGGAGTTTCGGCTAGCCGGCTATACTGAGTCATTACGTCACACCCGTACACATAAAGGAGGAGTTTCGGCTAGCCGGCTATACTGAGTCATTACGTCACACCCGTACACATAAAGGAGGAGTTTCGGCTAGCCGGCTATACTGAGTCATTACGTCACACCCGTACACATAAAGAAGGAGTTTCAGCTAGCCGGCTATACTGAGTCATTACGTCACACCCGTACACATAAAGGAGGAGTTTCGGCTATCCGGCTATACTGAGTCATTACGTCACACCCGTACACATAAAGGAGGAGTTTCGGCTAGCCGGCTATACTGAGTCATTACGTCACACCCTTACACATAAAGGAGGAGTTTCGGCTAGCCGGCTATACTGAGTCATTACGTCACACCCGTACACATAAAAGAGGAGTTTCGGCTAGCCGGCTATACTGAGTCATTACGTCACACCCGTACACATAAAGGAGGAGTTTCGGCTAGCCGGCTATACTGAGTCATTACGTCACACCCGTACACATAAAGGAGGAGTTTCGGCTAGCCGGCTATACTGAGTCATTACGTCACACCCGTACACATAAAGGAGGAGTTTCGACTAGCCGGCTATACTGAGTCATTACGTCACATCCGTACACATAAAGAAGGAGTTTCGGCTAGCCGGCTATACTGAGTCATTACGTCACACCCGTACACATAAAGGAGGAGTTTCGGCTAGCCGGCTATACTGAGTCATTACGTCACATCCGTACACATAAAGAAGGAGTTTCGGCTAGCCGGCTATACTGAGTCATTACGTCACACCCGTACACATAAAGGAGGAGTTTCGGCTAGCCGGCTATAGAGGGAATGCGTATGACGTCACCGTCACCTGGAGTGATTGCGGTCACGCCCACTCGAGTGGCAAAAAGACTGAGCGGCAGCATTGGTTTTCAGCGTGAATGCCGTAAAAAAAACACAAAAAACACATCGAATGCCGTAAAAAACACAAAAAACACATCTAAAATGGGAAAGAGCTTTGCGATTGACTGTACAACTACATTTCACAAGAAATCTGAGGTATATTTTTACAGACTGCCAAAAGTTACAGAACAGAGAAGCAAATGGATCGATGCAATTCGTAGAAACAACTTGACTCCCGAGAAAAGTGGATTTATAATAATAACTCACATATATCAGCTTATTGAAATAACCAGTTTCCCATTTACATGCAAACCAGTAACCATGACAACACAAGTAAACCGTGTTTGTTTACATGACTTTATTAATAAATCAGGCCATGACCGTGTGACGACAAAACAATAATTTGCGTATCTGACTTCATTTGTTTTGTCGGTTGATGTTAAATAAAGCTTGCAACATGTCAGCGGGAAACTTACAGCTTGTATATTATCCTCTCATGCAGTTAACTTACAGATACAGCGTTTTGACTGAACCACTTCTACTTCTGCTGCACGAGATGAGAAAAAAAAGCAGAAAGCAGGTTAACGTTAATGGGTTTACATAATGCGAAATCCGAGTAAGAGGCAAAACACTACCCGTGTCGACCGGTTTATGCTTAAGTCGGTTATGACCCTAATTTACTCCGATAAAAGAAAACGGGTTTCCCGTGTTTACATGACCACATGCGTTGTCGGCTACAAGTTTTAGGGCTGGACGATATGATTATAGCCTATATATAACATTGATATGAGTGATCACCTGGATTTAGACCTACCTATATTGTATTTATATAAAGCGTTCACAGGCAAATTTGCTTCACGTATTCCCCGGCGTCGAAATCAGGCACATATAAATGTCAGGAAACACAATGGCTGCGTGTCAATATCCATGGATCACTGGATCTTTGGTAGGCCTAAATTGTAAGGAACACTTATAACGAGTCCAAACATCGTTTGTTTTACTCTCGTTTCCGCAGTTTCCCCTATTAAATCCAGTCACGCAGCAGCTCTTTTGCCACTCAGTCCAGCTGAGGGGGCGTGTTCCCGTGGGACACGTGACATCAATGCATTCCCTCTATACTGAGTCATTACGTCACACCCGTACACATAAAGAAGGAGTTTCGGCTAGCCGGCTATACTGAGTCATTACGTCACACCCGTACACATAAAGGAGGAGTTTCGGCTAGCCGGCTATACTGAGTCATTACGTCACACCCGTACACATAAAGGAGTAGTTTCGGCTATCCGGCTATACTGAGTCATTACGTCACACCCGTACACATAAAGGAGGAGTTTCGGCTAGCCGGCTATACTGAGTCATTACGTCACACCCGTACACATAAAGAAGGAGTTTCGGCTAGCCGGCTATACTGAGTCATTACGTCACACCCGTACACATAAAGGAGTAGTTTCGGCTAGCCGGCTATACTGAGTCATTACGTCACACCCGTACACATAAAGGAGTAGTTTCGGCTATCCGGCTATACTGAGTCATTACGTCACACCCGTACACATAAAGAAGGAGTTTCGGCTAGCCGGCTATACTGAGTCATTACGTCACACCCGTACACATAAAGGAGTAGTTTCGGCTAGCCGGCTATACTGAGTCATTACGTCACACCCGTACACATAAAGGAGTAGTTTCGGCTAGCCGGCTATACTGAGTCATTACGTCACACCCGTACACATAAAGGAGGAGTTTCGGCTAGCCGGCTATACTGAGTCATTACGTCACACCCGTACACATAAAGAAGGAGTTTCGGCTAGCCGGCTATACTGAGTCATTACGTCACACCCGTACACATAAAAGAGGAGTTTCGGCTAGCCGGCTATACTGAGTCATTACGTCACACCCGTACACATAAAGGAGTAGTTTCGGCTAGCCGGCTATACTGAGTCATTACGTCACATCCGTACACATAAAGGAGGAGTTTCGGCTAGCCGGCTATACTGAGTCATTACGTCACACCCGTACACATAAAGAAGGAGTTTCGGCTAGCCGGCTATACTGAGTCATTACGTCACACCCGTACACATAAAAGAGGAGTTTCGGCTAGCCGGCTATACTGAGTCATTACGTCACACCCGTACACATAAAGGAGTAGTTTCGGCTAGCCGGCTATACTGAGTCATTACGTCACACCCGTACACATAAAAGAGGAGTTTCGGCTAGCCGGCTATACTGAGTCATTACGTCACACCCGTACACATAAAGGAGTAGTTTCGGCTAGCCGGCTATACTGAGTCATTACGTCACACCCGTACACATAAAGAAGGAGTTTCGGCTATCCGGCTATACTGAGTCATTACGTCACATCCGTACACATAAAGGAGGAGTTTCGGCTAGCCGGCTATACTGAGTCATTACGTCACACCCGTACACATAAAGGAGGAGTTTCGGCTAGCCGGCTATACTGAGTCATTACGTCACATCCGTACACATAAAGGAGGAGTTTTGGCTAGCCGGCTATACTGCGCGTGAGGAGATGTATAGGGTTTTCTCGCAGCACTTTACATAATTAAACTTATGGCGGATCCAGAAAGATCCAAACAACAATCATCAGTGTCAACTGGAGATTCACCAGTTATAAAACCCAAAAGACTTCGGATTTAAAAAGGCTAGAGAAAAAGCAACCGTCTCATGCGAACACAAGGATAAACATCAGCAGGGCTTTTGGACGGTGCGTGAACTCCGTGTTTTGAAGGGGTTCAAAACGGAAGAAGAGACAGCTTTTTTCTGCTTAACAAGTAAGACATTTCAATAGTTCAATCGTGTAACAGTACCACTGTTTTCTTAATTCACACAGTTATGGAGTTTCCTTTGTTGTGCCTTTCTCGTTTTTCTATTATGGAGAATTTGAATTCTGAACTACACAGGTAACCATAAAACACATTAAATTTAACGTTAGTCACGCAATGCTGATGTTGTTAACATGAACAATTTGAGAACAAAGTAGGCTATAATTTCTCACGGTTGCTGTAAATCCCACTGATTAAATCAAACGATCGCTTATGTCGAAAGCTTTTCCCCCCTTAGTTGATCAGAACAAAAATGGATGTTACTTACTTGTTCAGAAGACATTTTCCGGTGAAAATTCTTATGTTGGTCAAACTTTCAAAAAGTGAATCTATGATTCTGAATGCCAGTATCCACACAGCGCGGTGATTGACAGCAGCACTCGCCTCAAATCACTGTGTTCATCCGTTTCATGCCGATTTACAACCCACGTAAAGATGATAATTCCGCGAATAACTGCAATTGCAGATTTCGAACAGAGATGGTGACAAAGAGGAAAAGCTACGGACTGCAGCTTTAACCTTCTGGGGACCAAAAACGCACCCCTGCGTTTTGCTCGTTTTTTTCACATAGCAGCAAAATAGACTTTAAATACTCCATCATTTTTTGTCATACACACTTAAGAAATATGAAAAAATTAATTGTTAAATGTCTACTTTTTATGGGTCCACTTCCAATCGAAATAAAACATTGTACTTTTGTAAAATAAGGAAAATAAACAGGGTGTGCGTTCTGCCTCTCCGTCTCCGTGAACTTTTTTTCTGGAGCACGTCTCTAAACGTAAACAAAACTCAGCGAATACTAATCACTCAGGCATGAGCAATATATCTTTATAATCATTTAAGTGTGCACTTTTAAATGATCTTATTCAAAACTAAAACAAATATTCTCTGTTTATGTAATCTATATAAAAAGAGAGAGATGTCAGTCGTTCTCATTTCAGCTAATTATCTTTTAATGTGACCACGCCCACAGAGAGCGCGCGCTATTCAAGCAAATGATCTGAGGCAAGCCATGCAAACTGTTAACGCCCACATATATGGCCAGCAGCCATATCACCCTGTAGCCCAAGACTGGTTGCTCACTGAAGCTAAGCAGGGCTGAGCCTGGTTAGTACCTGGATGGGAGACCTCATGAGAAAAACCAGGTTGCTGCTGGAAGAGGTGTTATGAGGCCAGCAGGGGGTGCTCTTCCTGTGGTCTGTGTGGGTCCTAATGCCCCAGTATAGTGATGGGGGACACTATACTGTCAAAGAGCACCGTCCTTCGGATGAGACGATAAACCGAGGTCCTGACTCTCTGTGGTCATTAAAAATCCCAGGATGTCTTTCGAAAGAGTAGGGGTGTAACCCCGGCATCCTGGCCAAATCTGCCCATTGGCCTCTGTCCATCATGGCCTCCTAATCATCCCTGTATACTGATTGGCTTCATCACTCTGTCTCCTCTCCACCAGTAAAGCTGGTGTGTGGTGGGCGTACTGGCGCAATATGGCTGCCGTCGCATCATCCAGGTGGATGCTGCACATTGGTGGTGGTTGAGGAGATTACCCCGTTCTATGTAAAGCGCTTTGAGGTCCCAGATAAAGCGCTATATAAATGTAACGGATTATTATTATTATTATTATTATATCAGCTGGATAATATACACATCAAGTTGAACAAGAATCGTGGACTTTACCTCTTGCTGCGCTCTGAGGAATAATACTATCGTCCTAATCCTGGAACAATTTACCTTAGAATTCCGAGGAGCTTCCGAATCAAGCTGATGTAGTAAGTTATATATTAAGAGCTTTGTTCTAATCGCGATATTTGTGTGTCTGTGTGTGAAAGAATTATATAACACTAAACAACTTACTCCGAACTTGTATCCTCGGCGGGATCAATTCCCTCTTGAAAATGCAGCCGTTCGTCGTCTGAGTTGCAATCTTCCTCAGACGAAAAGGTGAATTCTTCCTCGCTGTCCAGAATCATCTGAAGTGCCTCTTTACCAAGTAGCATGCCATCCTCAAAATGCGATGAACTATCAGTGAATCTCATGAAGAAAAAATAATGAGGGGAGAACGAAAAAACTGTACCTCTCCTTGGTTTCAAACGGATTACATAAACTGAGAATATTTGTTTTTTTATATAAATTGCTTCATTTAAAAGAAGAGAATTCAAGCGTTATAAAGACATATCTCTCGTGCCTCTATGACAAGTATTCGCGGAGTTACAGTTAATTTCCAGACGCGTTTCAGAATAGACTTCACTGACAGAGAGAAGGCAGAATTCGCATCATGTTTATTTTTCTTTATTTGGCGCAAAGCAGAACACTTTGTTTTTATTGTGAATATACACAAAAAAAATAGAGACTTAACAGGATCTAATGATGTATAATATGTAATATGTAAGATTAAAATCAACAGAGTATTTAGAGTCTCTTTTGCACTGATAAGAAAAAAAGCGAGCTGGTATCGCCGGCGCGACCGCAGACCCCAGGGGGTTAAACTTCTAGAGGCTCCTGCCTTGGGGCGACCAGGAGCTGAGGACAAAGAATGTCCCATTGCAATGACTTACAATGAGTGCTCTTCTGAAAGCAGTAGTTCTTCTGGCTGAAAATTGCCACCTGGACCTCGTTGCACTTCGAACATCTCTGTTGGAGACATGAAATGTGATGCCATTCTCGACACTGGATCCCAAGTAACAACAATTTCAGAGACTTTTCATTCTAAATACATGTCAAACTTACCTGTTCAGTCAATACACAATCTTCTTGAGGTCGAAGGGGCTGGAGGTCAAGCAGTGCCTTGCCTGGGGTCCCTGAGAATGTTACTGGAACAGAAGAGCAAATGTCTGTTTTAGCGCTCATTGTCCCTGAAAACCAGTTCAATAGCAAGGTTCCTGTCTTAATTGGCACAAATGTCTTGCTCGAGTTGTACCAACGTGGAATAAGCTATGACAAATCCAAGTTTCTCAGAAGTCAAGTCAAGTCATTTTCATTTATATAGCGCTTTTAACAATGGATTGTTTCAAGGTAACAGAGATTGTTTTGACTTTATAGCAATTCTTGAATAATGATATTTCTAGCTAAAGTTAGTTTTGATTGATTCACTTCCGGCGAAATTATCATTTGTTATTAAATTAGGGGCCGCTAAGACGACGCTGTTCTCTCTAAACAGACTTTAAACTGAACCTGTGATAAACGCTGATGGCGTTCACATGCGCATTAAGAATTGATTCTATAGTTATGTGCGTTTGAATATATGTGCGCAGGTTTGTAATTCCCTACAAACCATGCCTGAACAAACTACTTGTCTTGCCTATAAATTTGATACAGAATTTTGTTCAAAATCTGTAGAGTGGGAAAGGGATCCTCCATAGGGAGAGGCTAGTTGGCACTTCAGCACTGCATTGTCATCGGGTCCAGGCGAAGCTCCTCGTCAGATCTGGATACGGCCTGGATCCGGCAGGCTGAGGGAAAACCTTGGGATAAACAAAGACACTAAAATTAGCGTAGATGCCATTCTTCTTATGATGTAATGAGTACATCAGGATTTAAGTATGCTAGGGCAAAGAGATGTGTCTTTAATTGAGCTTTGAACTGACAGAGTGTGTCTGCTTCCCGGACAATGGTAGGATGACTGTTCCAGAGTTTTGGTGCTAAATAGGAAAAGGATCTACCGCCAGCAGTCGATTTTGATAGGATCTACCGCCAGCAGTCGATTTTGATATTCTAGATATTATTAACTGGCTGGAATTTTGAGATCGCAATAGACGTGAAGGACTATAATGCGTTAAGAGCTCGCTCAAGTACTACGGAGCTAAACCATTTAGTGCTTTGTAAGTAATCAACAATATTTTAAAATTTATACGATATTTAATAGGCAGCCAATGCAGTGTTGACAGAACCGGGCTAATATGGTCATACTTCCTGGTTCTGGTAAGAACTCGAGCTGCTGCGTTTTGAACTAGCTGTAGTTTGTTTATTAAGCGTGCAGGGCAACCACCCAGTAGAGCATTACAATAATCTAGTCTTGATGTCATGAACGCATGAACTAATTGTTCCGCATTTGTCAATGAGAGCATATGGCGTAATTTAGATATATTTTTAAGATGGAAAAATGCGGTTTTACAGATACTAGACACGTGACTTTCAAATGAAAGATTGGCATCAAAGAGCACACCCAGGTTCCTAACCGACGACGAAGACTTAACAGAGCACCCATCAAGTGTTATACAGTATTCTAGGTTATTACGTGTGGACATTTTTTATCCAATAATCAGAATCTCTGTTTTTTCAGAATTTAGTAGTAGGACATTACTAGTCATCCAATTTTTTATATCAGCTATGCATTCCGTTAATTTTGTGAATTGGTAAGTTTCGTTAGGTTTTGAAGAGATATAGAGCTGAGTATCATCGGCATAACAATGAAAGCTAATTCCATGTTTCCTAATGATATCTCCTAATGGCAGCATGTACAGAGTGAACAGCAGCGGTCCCAGTACTGAGCCTTGTGGTACGCCATACTGAACTTGTGATCGATAAGACATTTCTTCATTTACTGCTACAAACTGATAACGGTCAGATAAGTATGATTTAAACCATGCTAGTGCAATTCCACTAATGCCAACATAGTTTTCTAGTCTATTTAAAAGAATGTTGTGGTCAATTGTGTCAAATGCAGCACTAAGATCAAGTAAAACTAATAGAGAGATACAACGACGATCGGATAAGAGCAAATCATTTGTGACTCTAACGAGAGCTGTCTCGGTACTATGGTACGGTAGCCTGACTTCGTCATACTCATATTCTATTCAGAATGTGAGTCTGATACTGCTCCATAGGGCTTTGATTATTAGGCGTGTCTTAACCGAACCAGAAAAAAATAAACTCTGCACTCAATTGGATAGACCTACAACCAATCAGAGCAACGCAGTAAGTGACGTATGTTGAGCGACTCATAGTTGTATCCGAATCCTGTAGGAAGGACGGCATCTTTACGATCGACAAATGCCTTGATTGCAGTTCTCTGTTCGTCTTTTGAAATTAATGCGCTGCCGATTTCTTTTACAACAGACGCGATAGCGGAATCTCCAGCGGCAGCCATTCTTTGTTGTAAACCAGTTCAAACCAAGCACTCTTTGATGACGTGATGATTACATAACTGCAGATCATCTGTCCATCAACGTATAAAGCCCGCCCTGGCAATTTGATTGGCCCGACCATTTCTGAACAGATCATAATTACTCCTCAATGGATCGAGTCCAGACCGAACTTCCCGACCAAAAAATGTTGTGGGCGGGGTTCGGGCTGGCATCCAGGCTAATGGTACGGTCTAAATTCGTACTGAAATTCCTTACAGATATAATATCTTTCTAGAAAGGAACACAGTTGTGAGGATACTGCTCTTTCTAATATCTTTGACAGAAAAGGTAGATTCGAGATCGGCCTGTAATTGACTAATTTTGTATGATCAAGTTGCGTTTTTTTAAGAAGCGGTTTTATCATCTACATTTCATTTCATTTTCCATTTCATTTATTTATTATTATCCCAGGTGGGAAACTTGAGTTGCAGTCAGGGCACAAGATAAAAAACATACATACATACAGAATAACAACACACATACACATAAAATACCCGCCCAAAAATGAAATAAAAAGTACCAGAACAGACAGTACAATATAGATAAGCCTACCATTTAAAAAAAAATCTCTAAATATGAGGTTACCTGAGACTATTTAGCAGGGTTATTGCACAGGGAACAAATGAGTATTTGGTCCTATTGCACTTGAATCGTGGAACTCTAAATCTGCGACCTGAAGGAAGAATTTCAAACTTAGAGTGTAGAGGATGGATTTTGTTGTCTATAATAGACCTGGACTTACGAAGAACATGCTGTTCAAAGATAGCAGTCAGGGGAGCCTGTGCGATCCCTATAACCTTACCAGCCACCTTCACAATGTTGTTTAGGTGATTTTTGTCTCTAATGTTCAGGTTTCCATACCATGCAATTATAGAAAAAGTAAAAACAGATTCAATAAAAGACTTGTAAAACAAGCACATCATTGTCTTGTCAACATTAAAAACATTTAACTTCCTGAGAAAATACAGACGTTGCTGACCCTTCTTACAAATTGCATCAGAATTAGCATCAAATTTTAAGTCACTATCAATTATTGTTCCTAGATATTTATACTGTTCTACAAATTCAATACCGGTTCCTTTAATGAAGGTCTGAGACGGTGATTTGGATGATTTCAATGATTTCCTTCTAAAATCTATGATCATATCCTTGGTCTTTGTAGTATTTAATTGGAGGAAGGCTTCATCGCACCATTCAACAAACTCATCTACCACCGGCCCATGCTCGGATTCAGTATTGTTAAGCAAGCTGATGATAACTGTATAATCAGCAAATTTCAGGATGTACCTGTCCACGTGCTGGCTTCTACAGTCATTGGTGTAGAGAATATACAGTAGAGGGGACAGGACACAGCCCTGTGGAGAGCCCGTGGAGGAGGTGCGCTGATCTGACAGAAGGCCATTTATAACCCTCTGAGACCTACACGTTAAAAAATCTACAATCCAGCCCACAAGGTTAACATCAAGATTAAAATAATTTAGCAATTTCCTAGCTAAAACACGTGGCTGGATAGTATAGAAAGCGGATGAAAAATCCAAAAATAAAAGTCTAGCATGCATACCAGGGCTTTCTAGATGACTGTACAGGAAGTTGAGTAATGTGATTTGGGCATCCTCTACTCCCATCCCAGCTCTATATGCAAATTGCATAGGGTCCAGTGCCCTCTCCACCATATCCAACAATTCCCCTTTAACTAACCTTTCAAATGACTTCATGACCAGTGATGTCAATGCCACTGGTCTTAAGTCATTTAACTCTTTTGGTTTTCCACATTTTGCCACCGGGACAACAATGGACTCCTTCCACACCCTCGGGACCCTCCGCTGCTCCAATGACATCTTAAAAATAAAACAGAACATCTCGCAAAGCTGTTCTGAACAGCTCTTGAGCAATCTCCCTGTACTACTATCCGGTCCTGGGCTCTTATTTATCTTATTTTTTTTCAAAACTGCCTTAACATCCTGAGGATTAAACATCAGATTTGTCTTTGAGGGAAGGGCAGACTCACTGCATATTTCCCTGAGTTCATCTGCAAAGTCCTGTGTCAAATCGTAAATAAAAAGTATTGAGTGCATCAGCTAAGTCTTTGTTACTATCATAACCTGCAATGTTAAATTAGTTATTTACTGGTTTTTGCTGTCCTGTCATTTTTTTCATTCCACCCCAAGCTACAGCCAAGTTATTACTGCTTAAATTTTCCTCTAGCTTATTTTTATATCGTAACTTGGCTCTCCTTATTTCTGCTCTGACTTCTCCCCTAGCTTCTCTTATTTCTGCCTCATCACCTTTAAGGAAGGCCCTCCGTTTTTTTTCCAACACCTTTTTCAGAGATTTAGTAACCCATGGCTTGTTATTTGGGTACATTTTGACAGATTTTTTTGAAATGACGGAGTCTTCACAAAAAGTAATGTAACTGCATACAGTGTCAGTGAGTTCATCAATATCTGAAGCAGAGTCTTTAAACACAGACCAATCCGTACAGTCAAAGCATCCCTGTAGTTCAGAGACAGCATCTTCACTCCAGACCTTGATTTCTCTTGTCTTCACCTTTTCTGTCTTAAGTAATGTCCTGTATACAGGAGTAAGATAGATGGTGCTGTGATCGGACGAGCCGAGGGGGGGGGCCTAGGAGAAGCTTTGTACGCTCCTTTTATAGACCCATAACACAAGTCTAGAGTCTTACTTTTTCTCGTCGGGCAGTTAACATACTGGAAAAGTTTCAGTGATTTTTTTAGATTACAATGATTAAAATCTCCCATTAAAAAACTCGGGGCATCAGGGGAAAGGGACTGAAGTCTTTGAATCACTCTGTAGATAGTGTCAGCAGCGATTTGGGCGTTTGCTTTTGGGTGTATATACACCACTGTCACAAATAGCTGGGGAAACTCCCTGGGGAGATAGAAAGGACGGACCGAGACGGACAACAGTTCAATGTCAGCTGAGCTTATGGATGCCCTGATGGAGACATTATTGCACCACCGCTGATTTATGTATACACATACTCCCCCTCCTTGGGATTTCCCCGTAGCATTTGTATCTCTGTCCAGCCTAACAGGCGCGCCAAAGCCGCTGATTGTCAGATCCGAATCGGTGTCTTTTGACGTAAGCCATGTCTCGCTGAAGGCCATGATGCAGGCATCTCTATATTCATGTAGATAGTTTGTATTAGCCTGCAACTCGTCGGTCTTATTTCTTAGTGATTGAACATTTGCAAGGATTATAGAGGGTAGCGGAATGCGCCGCAGTTTGTAACGTTTTAATCTTTGTCGAACACCTCCCCTCTTCCCTTGTCTCCTCACCTTAGCAGAGTAAGTTCTCTTCCATTCGCAAGTTCTCTTCCATTCGGAAGTCTTGTGCCTGGAGATCTATGAGTTTAAATCCTGAATGAAGGAATAATCCATCTGCATGTCCACACGGTTCGGAGCGTCCCATTGCATTAGGAACTCCTGAGAGTATTGTCTTGCTGGGCATTGTTGTGATTAAGGGTCGGACGCCGTGTATACATATAATAGTCCAAAAAATAACCAGGTAAATCATCTCCATAATGACTGTTTGCTCAAGCAGACACCAAGGATAAAGTTTTACTTCTTTAACGACTTAAAACAGGCAAAAAACACGACACGACACACACACCTGCTGCAGGTCGCTACAAGAGCAGCGCCCCTCTGGATGTCTTCCAATACAGAGGCCTGGAATCATAATAAAAATCATAGCCAGCTTAAAGATTTTTTGTACGTATCCCAGAGACAAAGACAAATTAATGATATTAAGAAGAGGATCTATGACATCTGGAAGCATCTCCTTCAGTAGCTTAGTCGGTATAGGGTCTAACATACAAGTTGTCGATTTAGATGAATTAACGAGTTTGCAAAATTCTTCCTCTCCTATATCAACAAATTAATAAAATGTTTCCTCAGGGAGTCTACAATGCATTCCCTGATCCGATACTGTAGTCGACGGTTGTAAAGTTATAATTTTGTCCCTGATATTATCAATCTTATAAGTGAAGAAGTTCATAAAGTCATTACTGCTGTGTTGCTTGGACACTTCTGGGAATAAGCAAATCTAGCAGCTTTTAAGGCCTCTCTGTAAGCAATCGAGCTCTCTTTCCATGAAACCCGAAATACCTCTAGTTTTGTTTTCTTCCATTTGCACTCCATTTTTCTGGCTGCTCTCTTAAGGGCCTGAGTGTGCTCGTTGTACCACGGCGTTGGACTATTTTCTTTAATCTTCTGTTTAATCTTTAATCTTCTGCAATGGAGCAACTGCGTCTAAAGTGCTGGAAAAGTGAGTTAAAAGTTTCTGTTGCAATATCAAGTTCTTCTAAGCTATCCAGGATGCTGAGACGATGAAACTGATTAGGAAGATTATTGATAAAGCAATCTTTAGTGGCAGAAGTTATAGATCTAACATATTTATAACACAGAGTCGGCTTTGCAGCCTTGGCTAAATGTAATTTACATGAATTTGAATTTGAATTTATTTCAGGATAGCCCCTTGAGATGTAACATCTCATTTTCAAGGGGGTCCTGCATCTATATATACATGTACAGACACAAAAGCCAACCACACAGCATCCACATAGGAAAGACACAGACACACATACAAAACATTAACTCGCTCACCTGCCCTTGACCCCACACTTAACATAGCACACTTAATAAAGTATATTAACCAAAATCAGCCAAATACATTAAACAACTAATGCGTCATTTATCAGTATGCCTTATACAAAATGTAACATGCAGTATAACGTTGCATCTCACACAGAAATGTCAAAGAAAATCCAGAAAAGAGACGATGTATACAACTATATGTTTTCTACATAGATCATTATATGTAATACCATTGTGATCCCTAATTACAAGAACATGTAGTTTTAAGAAAAGAAAAAAGTGATGATTTGAATAAACCGATTGAAGAAATAGACCTCAAAAAAAGAGGAAGGTTATTCCAGTCATGAGGGGCTTTATAATGAAATGCTCTCCTACCAGCTACAGAAAGTAACCTTGGAACCTTAAAAAATGTTGGACATTGGAGGTTTCTCAGTGAGTATGTTGAGCAATAGGGTATTAAATGCTGTTTAAGATATTCAGGACAATTGAAATGAACACATTTAAAGATAAATAGAATCCAGTGGTAGTCCCTTCGTTGTTTAGGTTGCAACCAGTTTAATGAATCATACATAAAACAATGATGAGTTTTAAATGGACAGTTCAATATAAATCTGCACAAAGAGTTGAATACAACATTAATAGGTTTGAGATTGGACTCAAAGGTATTAGTGATGTTAACTATGTCTGCATAATCAATAATTGGTATTACCAGTTGAGAAATAAATTTTTTTCTAACTTGAATTGAAAAACAATTAATTGATCTGTACAGAGTGTTAAGACATCCGTATACTTTCCTAATGATATTATCTTAAAAGGTAAGGTTGGAGTCGAGCCAGAGGCCCAAATATTTAAATTCCTCAACAATCTGCATAAGGGACCCATCTAAAAACTTTATTTCAAAGCCTGAAGCACAACGACGATTTTGTATCGTGGAAAACACCATGCAGCAGGACTTCTTCATGTTCAACAGAAGTTTATTAATGAACAGCCACTGTTGTACTTTATCAAAGTCAAATTGAAGAGTTCTTTGAACGTGAAACAAATTCCGATCAGAGGTATAGACAACAGTATCATCAGCATAGAGCTCTAATTCACAATGAGAACAAACTTGTACCAGGTCATTAATAAAGATTGAAAAAATTAAGGGGCCTAAAGTTGAGCCTTGAGGAACATCTTTATCAACAATTAAGTAATCTGACTGGAATCCTTGATAAACAACACATTGACGTCTATTATGCAAATAAGAGTTGAACCAAAGCAGAGCATGTTTGTTCAAACCAATAGAGTAAAGCTTATCCAGTAGAAGATAATGGTCAACCATATCAAAGGCCAAAAGATCAATGAAAACAGCTCAAATGAAATTACCTTTATCAAAACCCGAGAAGACATCATTTGTAAATTTTACGAGAGCAGTTGAAGTAGAAAAATTGGCTCTAAAGCCAGATTGATGTGGAGATAAGATGTTGTAGTTATTAATGTATTTATATTATGTAGTGGATAATACATTTACCATTTAATGTACACGTTAATTGATTAAAAATTAATTTCTCAAATATTTTAGCAACTACACAAATGATGGAAATCGGGCGATAATTATTCACATCCGATTGGTCTCCACCTTTGAAAAGAGGTGTCACTCTTGCAGCTTTCCAAATTTGTGGCACAGTACAAGTAGTTAGTGATAAGTTAAAAAGATCTGCAAGAGGAAAGGTCAATATGTGAGCAGCAATTTTGATAAACTTAGCTTCCAGCTCATCTGTGTCACGGAGCCATCCACGTCATCACTCCCGTCCACTGCACCCGATCGTTACACCAGATCACAGTCACCTGAATTCTGATCACCAACACCTGCACGTCATGATTGCACTCACTACTTCAGTCACAGTTTCCTGCACCTCAGTGTCTGGTCTCGTCACTCGATGCTACAGACACATCTTACCTGAGTCCCATGCTGAAGATACTTTCTGTGGTCCTGAGGTTTCCTTCGTTCATCGTCCGGTGTTTCCCTTGTCATCGTATTCGTCTGTATTCTGCAAAGGACATTGTTGCACCGTCAGTTAAGTGTTCTATGTTCTGTGTCATCATCGCACTCAAGTGTTCCTGCATCGCACTCTGCACTTCAATAAACTTGTTATCTTGCTCACATCTGCCTTGTCTGCCTTTCTATGGATGTGACAATCTGGTCCTGCACTACAATTTAATTTAAGGTCCTGTAATACATTAAAGACTTCAGTAGGCATAATCTTTTTAAATGAAAAAGAGCCAGCAGGCATAAAAGAATAAGAAGACCATGCCAAACCATCAGAGCAAACAGATTTTGAACTACATAAAGACGAAAAATGATGATTAAAGGCATGAGCTATATGCAAAGGATCAGTTAAAGTGTCATTATCCTTGCATATTCGCTTCACAAATGTTTTTTTATTTTTGTTAAGAATGTTATTTAAGTGTTTCCAAAAGTGCCTAGGGTTATTAAAATCGCAAGAGAAACAGTCTCTATAATAATTTGATTTGGCATTCCTAGTTTCAGTTTTACATTTATTCCTTAACTGCCTGTAAATTGACCCATCCAATTCATCTTTTGAGAGACGATATTTAACCCAAGCTTTATCTCTTTGTTTGAATAGTTGAAGTAAATTAGAGTTTATCCATGGTAAATGCCTACCTTTGACCTTAATCGTTCTCACAGGAGCATGTTTATCAATTATGTTTTTTACTTCAGTATGAAAGAAGTTCCATGCCTCTTCTACAAGTGGAATTAGTTGAAGCCTGTCCCATCTAATATATCACTTATGACGTAATCAATATTAATATTTTTACATTGCCTTATTGTGATATATTTATATGGGGAACTCTGTATTTTAATTTTCCAGATGCAGTATATTATAGAATGGTCTGATAAAACACCCGATTTAATAATCCTATCTGGATTGGAAACAAGGATCCAATCAAGCAATGTAGCAGAATGGCCATCAACTCTCATGGGTTCTTTTATTAACTGAGTAAGATTTACGCTGCCTAAAAGATTTCTATCACCCGAGGAAGACCGATCCAACCAGTTATTATTAAAGTCACCCAGTATGATCAGTTCATTGTGTCTGTCAAGAGAATTAATAGTAGCCAAGATACCATTTAAGGAATCAGTGGGAGCAGAGGGAGGTCTGTAAATATTTCCGATAGTAAGCTGTTTGTTTTCATGAAAAATGATATTAGTAAAAAGACACTCAAAGTTAATAGGCTGAACATTAGGAGAGACACTCTCGGAGACGAGATTTGTATCAACATAAGTAGCCACACCTCCTCCTCTTGATGTTCGTCAGCTCTATATAAAACATAATTATCAATTCCCACCTCATCGTTAGTGATTTTGTTATGAAGCCATGATTCAGAAATAGTGATTATATTAGGTTTATGTAAAGCAACCCATACCCTGAGAAGATCAATTTTAGTAGCAAGGCTCCTGATGTTGAGATGAATTACTTTTAATCCTTTAATTAGATTAATAACTCACAAATAAGTAGGCATATAACAGATAATAGGGTATAAGGAGCAGATGGCGAGAACAACAATGTTAACAAATTTAGACAAACAAAAACAAATATAAAACAAAACAAACTGAGCAAGCAAAAAAAAAAAAAAAAAGTCCATAGTTAGGCAGTAACTATGAAGAATACTCCGAGAGTCTCATAACCCACATAAATATTAATTTGTAATGAAAAATAAAAATATTTTTACCTTAATCATTTCATAATAGTTCATTATCAGTTCATAATGGTTTCACAGAGAATGCATCAGATTAATTAGCTCATAACTAGACAAATTATAAGTAATGCATGTAACTTTATATTCTGGACTGCCAAATTAAAGACTTACAGCTCTATATAAGCAGTGCAAAAAAGTCAAACCAGATCCGGTCTCAGACTACAACAACCAGCCATCAGCAAGGAAAAAAGGAAATAGAGTAGATGAGATATAGATACATGAGGGTAGATAATGATCTGAGATGTCATTGCTCTGCTGCAGAATTTCAACAGCATCAACATCTATTCCATGTGATAATATTAGATCTAGAGTATGGTTACGACAGTGAGTAGGTCCTGACACGTGTTGTCTAACTCCAATTGAGTTTACAATGTCTTTAAATGCCAATCCCAATGCATCTTTTTAATTATCTACATGTATATTAAAATCACCAACTATTAGTACTTTATCTGCAGCCAATACTAATTCTGATAGAAAGTCTGCAAATTCTTTGATAAAATCTTTATGGTGCCCTGGTGGCCTGTATACAGTAGCCAGGAGAATTTTCAAACGTGATTTATCGTTTACACTATGTATTTTTTCATTAAGCACCAACACTTCAAAAGAAGTATATTTAAAACTAGATTTCTTAGTGGTTTTGAGAATATTACTATAAATTACAGCAGCACCTCCCCCTTTGCCTTTCAGACGAGGTTCATGTTTATAACAGTAATCTTGTGGGGTTGACTCATTTAAAGTAATGTAATCGTTTGGTTTTAGCCAGGTTTCTGTCAAACACAGCACATCTAGATTATAATCTGAGATCATATCATTAACTATGAGCGATTTTGAAGTAAGGGATCGAATATTCAGCAACCCAAGCTTTATAATTTGCTCATCTATATATTATATCTGTTTTTTATTTGTTGAACATCAATTAAATGTTTAACCTGACATTTTTTGGATTTCCAAATTCGGGGGAACAGACACAGTCTCTATATGACGATATCTAGGTGAAAGAGGCTCTATGTGATGGGATTTATCTGACCTTGGTGACGTGCGGCCGCTAGCAGACGGTCGGTTTAGCCAGTCTGTCTGCTTCCTGACCTGAGCCCCAGATTGTCATGTTTTATCTCTAAGAATATGAGTCAAATTACTAGAGAGAAGAGCAGCACCAGCCCAGGAGGGATGAATACCATCTCTTTTCAACAGGTCAGGCTTGCCCCAAAAACTTTTCCAATTGCCTTTGAATTCTATATTATTTTGCGGACACCACTTCGACTGCCAGACATTGAGTAAACACAATCTACTAACTATCTCATCACTCCGGCGAACAGGAAGGGGGCCAGAGCAAATTACAGTGCCTGACATCGTACTTAACAGAAGATCAGACAGTTTTGCAGTACTACTCCAACATGTGGCCAGAGTACGCGAAAGTGAAGCTAAAGCTTGTCTAGTGAAATTGCACGGATAAAAGCCCATTACTATTCCGGCAAGACACAAAATGTATCTTTTTGGGGATGTTAGAGTCAGAAAAAACTATTTGAATATGACATTTGTCGTTGAACCCCCTGAATCTTCCTTCCTGCCGGGTGGGTTGTTCATTCAATGTGCACTAATAAACATAAACAAACACAAGAGCTTCAAACAAGATCTCTGTAGTCCTGTAGCAACCCAACAGATCACACTGTCACCCTACCTCCAAAGTGTGTTATTGGTGAAGTGTCTGCAGTTCAAAGTGTAATGCCCATGACCTCCTCTGCAGAAGTCGATTCACAAACATCAAATGGCAAACATTCATTCAATCTGGATGACTCCCCAATGCCAGAGGAGTGGAAGACACGCATTCAGGATAAACTGAACTCCATCCCTGAAGTTTTTGTGCTTGATGAGCTGTCATCTGGCCATACCATCGTCGTGAAACATACCATCCGTCTGCAGGACGAGACACCCTTCAAAGAAAGAACCAGGCCAATACACCCCAGCGATCGAGAAGCTGTCAGACAACACCTTAGAGAGCTTCTGGATGCTGGTATAATAAGGGAATCCGAGAGTCCCTTTGCATCAGTGGTCGTCGTGAAAAAGAAAAACGGAAAGATCAGACTATGCATCGACTATAGGAAGCTTAACAGCCGCACTATTAAGGATGCTTATGCTCTTCCTAACATCGAGGAGACGTTTTCTGCCCTGAGTGGAGTAAGGTGGTTCTCGGTGATGGATCTAAAGTCTGGTTATTACCAGGTGGAAATGGTGGAAGAAGATAAACACAAAACTGTGTTCACATGTCCATTAGGTTTCTACAAATTAAATTGTATGCCGCAAGGTGTCACCAACGCACCTAGCACTTTTCAACGCCTTATGGAAAAGTGTGTTGGTGACCTACATCTGAGCGAGGTTTTGGTGTTTTTAGACGATGTCATTGTCTTCTCCCAGACTCTAGAAGAGCATGAGGCAAGGCTCCTGAAGGTGCTTCATCGTCTCAAAAGCTATGGCCTAAAACTATCCCCAGAGAAGTGTCAGTTTTTCAAGTCCTCCGTGAAATACCTGGGCCATATTGTTGACGCTCAAGGAGTTCACACAGACCCAGATAAAGTTTCAGCCCTGAAAGACTGCCCCCGCCCTGGAAACAGAGAAGAACTGAAACGCTTCCTCGGATTTTCAGGGTATCACAGAAGATTTGTGGAGGGCTACTCAAAAATTGCCAGGCCTCTCAACGCTCTCACCGCTGGGTATTATCCACCTAAAAAGAGGGGTAAAGTTTATAAAACACTGAGACCCAACACTGGTATAAGCCCCAGAGCACCCTTTGGCTCAGAATGGACGCCTGAGTGTGAGTCCTCTTTCAGAACACTGGTTGAAAAGTTGACATCGGCCCCTGTACTCGCTTTCGCAAATCCCAAGCTCCCGTATGTGCTACATACAGACGCTTGCTGTGAGGGGTTAGGAGCAGCTCTTTATCAAGCTCAAGATGGAAAGCTTAGAGTAATAGCCTATGCCAGCAGAGGTTTATCCAAGAGCGAGAAGAACTACCCTACTCACAAGCTCGTATTTCTAGCGTTAAAGTGGGCAGTTTGTGAGAAATTCTGTGATTACCTGTATGGTACAGACTTTTCAGTCCTAACAGATAACAACCCGCTTATCTATGTCCTTTCATCCGCAAAGCTCGATTTCGAAGTTATCCCCGTCAGTGGCTCCACATGGCTCCTGAGTTCAAATCGCCAGAGCCCCCACCAATTCCTGATAACTCAGTTGCACCTCTTGACACAAATACAGCTGTCCATCAGTCCCCAACCCAAAGTGACCATGTCATCATAGACATTCCAGAAGATATAATATTGCAAAGCACAGTGGTCACAGACCTGACACTAGCTCAAGACACGGACAATGCTCAGAGTAGATTCCCTGTAACCCCTAAAAGGCACTCAGAAGTTACTTGTGGGGAAGAACAAGGTGAGCCCAGACGTTCACACAGAGAAAGACATCCCCCACCCAAGTTCACCTATGGCGAGCTAGGGAAACCCCTAATCCTTGCCCTTAGTCAGTTTTTTGGGAAACTCCAAGACGTTATTCCTGACCGTCAGATACCTTGTCAGATTTAACGCACATGCAGGGACTCATGTGGTTTAGAGGGGGAGGGTGTAACCCTGTCAATTTTGCCCCAATAAAGTCCTGAAATGACCTTTAAAGCAAACACTTAAAACTAGAGTAAAGTGCAATATCTAGTTCGGCACTAGGTGGCAGTGCACAATGAAACGTTCTTTGCTGTTTCCTGGCATTCGCTTGACTTAAAAAAAAGCCTGGTAAAACGGGAGCCAGAGCAGAAGTAAACATTAAAAAGCAGCAGGAATCCGAGTGTATAAAGCAGCAGCGTCAAACAGCGTTGCCCCGCAGGTGTCACTGACCCGTCTATTCCTCCTAAAATATAAACATAACACATATACTTGCAGTCTAAAAAAAAGGGAGCGCCACTCAATAGTGAAAGTTTTACGTACCGTCATTTCATAACAGTTGCGCGTCCACGTCACGCGCACACAAGACCACACCATGAGGGAGCAACCACTGCAAACAGCCCACAGTTGCGATTTATTCTCAAGCTCAACGCATCACCAGACGCAGGACCGCGCAAGAGGAACGCCAGAGGAGAGTAGCAGCTGCCAACAGCCCACAGCCGCGATTTAACCTCAAAGCTAAAACGGAATAGTTGTTTACATGAAATCACGCATCTCTGTTTAACTAGTCAGCCAAACACATCCAAGCGAAGGAACCAGGAGGGGGCGGTGCCCGGGCAATGACGGACCACGTAGACCAGTGATCCCCAACCCCCGGTCCCCGGACCGGTGCCGGTCCGTGGACCCGTTAGTACCGGGCCTTGAAATATTCCCTGAATAAATTTTTTTTTTTTTTTTTTTGAATAATATTTTTTTTTTTTTAAGTGCTATGACATGTCATGTTATGTTATTTAATCCAAAACATAAACATAAAAATGTGTTTCTTTGAGCGCGTTCATTCCGATTGCTTAGCAACGCGTCGTATCTGAATGGACTGCAAAAAAAGATAGGCTACCGGTAAACTGGAGCACTTTGCTAGCACTTTATTCAACTCAAAGAAACGTATCCTATATGATATTAATCAGATATATACAAAATAAACATAACATTACAAATTATAACTGCACAAAATTACGAGAATGCACAAGTGAATTTGAACTACGTGCCATTCAGAATGACTCATGTTGTGGACGCGCTCTTCCTGGAGCAACGCGACACAGCAACTAAACCCAAATAATTCACAATGTTTTATTAAAACATTGTTCTCTTTATAATGTTATATAATATGACAGTAGGCTACCAACAGTCATTATTAGTCGTGCAGTGTCGTTTGAGCTGCGAGCGCTGAAGCTGAAGAGTATCACCATACACTTTACTACATTAATTTTTAACCAAATGCATCCTATATGTCGTGAGATAAATCAGATATAGATAGGCCTACACAAAATAAACACAATATTACAACTTACATTTGCACAAAACAAAAGGCTGCGAATGCACACGCAAACTTATAGTCATGATAGTGTAATGAACCGGCGCGCTCTCTTTACATGTTTCGCGGTTGAGCAGCACGCACGCGCATGAACCTGCTTATCGTCGATTAAACGTTAACATCCCTATTTTGCACCAAAACACCAAAGCAAATTCCTTGTATGTGAAAACTTGGTACATGCCAATAGAAGTAAAATTCAATGTAAAATACAATTTGCCATTTCTGCCACCTGCTATGAGTGAGTGCTGTGTGAGTTGCTTTTGAAGTAGACCTAATTGTATGGGAGAAAAGGGAAACATTTTGTGAACCGGTCTGAAAGTTTAAAAAGATTGGTATATTCATATAAGTAGCCTTTGTTGCCACCTAGTTCATTATATGTAAAGAAATTATAGGCTGTTACTGTTTTACACAGTGATATGTTCCGAATCCAAACGATACATCTTAAAATTGAGGCATTAAAATTGACAACTGGTCCCTGGAATTTTTTTTATGAATTTGCTGGTCCCTGGCACAAAAAAGGTTGGGAACCCCTGACGTAGACGACACCCACATGTAAACAGTGACTCGAAACCCTTTTTATATGGTCCTGCATCGTTATGATTGAACTCACGCCCGAACGCGTTAGGTTAATTGGACGCAGCAGTACGTCCCACAACATGTCCAACCACCCCTTCAATACTTAGCGTCCATATCAAACCACCCAATGGAACTGTTGCAGTGCTGTTCGTTGAGGCAGTGGACCAGGGAACCAGGCACCGGGGCGAACAGAGAGGAATCCAGCTTCGGTGGAAAGAACACCAGGGATCCGGGACCAGAAGAAGCCTAAAAAAAAACTAGTCTATATAAAAATGTGCAGAAATTAACTAATGTTCAACTAAATGTCCTTTTTCCATCTTTTCATCATTTAAAACTCCATATGTTCAATAATACAACTTAAAATAAAAATCAATAAAATGGAATTGGACAAACAGCACAGTACAGTATAGCATAGTAACTCAAAATTGACATACTTGACTCAAAACAAAATTATTTCCTTTCAAAATGCATTTTTCATTGTAACAAAAATGTACCTGGGGGGTAACATCCACTGCTATTGTAGATAACCAAACTGTTTTTTTGTTAACACTGTAATGTTGAAAAGTAAACCTTTTTAGTCATTTTACCATTTTAGCTTCATGCTAATCAACACAAACTGATAGTTTTCACTCACCGAGATAACTCTGTTTTACAACAGGTGTCATCTAATTTTCAATGTAGTTCAACCTCGAGGAACTCTATATTTCGTTCTATAAATCAATTTCAATCTTAATGTATTTTTGTATCCACGTCTCTGGCCCTTCCTCAAAAATAACGTTCCTGTGTGTCCTTTTTGTGGGTAATTAAATTCATGAGTATTACTATTTCCCTGTTAAGCAGGGTGGTGTAGTCGTGCATAGGTAGAGGTGGTCATAGAGCCCCTCTTCGTAAGCATTTAATAATGTTCCACTAATCTGTGTCTGATTCTAATTATTGTCAATGTTAAATTATGTTGTGTTAATATTGGTGAAAAGCTAATTCATGTTCAAATATTGTGAACATCAGACTTTTTCACAGTACGGCACACTTGAGGAACAATCAAACAGCATCTTAGCTTAATGGTAATAATGACAGTAATGAACACTTTCATCAACATGTTGATCGTGAACACAAAAGTGATGTGATGCATATATTTCACATATGATGATTTAGAAGATTATAATAGCTAAAATAATAAACAATACAGTTTTGATGAATTCATCAAAGTGTCAGTCATGAAGGATTTAACCTGAAGCACTTCTACTGAGTATCATAATTGATTTGGTTTCTGCCATTAGAAAACACTTCCCTATTGAGTGGATGTGGTGATTTATCCTCATTTTTCAAAAGCTTGTTACTAAGAGATTCAGTTTGATGACACATTTCCTCATTTCCCATCAGCATTAATTCATTATGAATAACCACCTCTAATATTACACGAATGTTAACTGTTTCCTACTGAAAGTGTCTGCACAATATCTGTGACTATCTGTGAGCTGTATGCTTATGTGGACTTAAAACACACACACACACACACACACACACACACATGTTGGTGCAACAGCATTATGAGGACTCTCCATAGGCATAATGGTTTTTATACTGTACAAACTATATACTCTATCCCCTTACACACACACACACACACACACACACACACACTGCCCCTATCCCTAAACCTACCCATCACAGGAGACATGCTGCATTTTAAAATTTTTAATAAAATATTGTTTTTTATGTTTTTTAAGCCATTTGATTTATGAGGACTTCTGAAGTGTCCTCATAAACCACACATAAGTTGTAATACAAGTGTAATACACATGTCATTATACAAATTTGTGTCCTCATAAATCACATAAACCAACCCACACACACACACACACACACACCTCTTGCATAATGTGGCATACCATAATAATTAATTTACACCTGTCTCTCCTTCTCTATAGAACAAGGGGTTACAGTGAGACGATTGAGGGAACTCAGACACACTAAAATTAGTGCTGTGCAATGGTTAATCACATCTAAAATAAAGGTTTCTGTTAACATAATATATGTGTGTGCTGTGTATAATTATTTTGTATATATAAACACACATATGCATGTTAATATTTCAGAAATATATATATATATATATACTTTTTTTTTTCAGAAATCCTGACTTGCATGAATTTAGTCGTTGTTTGATTTTGAAACAAAGAAGTTTGATGGTGAACAAAAGCGAGGGTCGCAGAAGTCTCTTCTCCAACTGAAAATCACACACCTGTCACCTGACATAATATTAATAATAGTCTATGCCGTCAAGGTTTCCAAGCGGTGATAGAATTTAACCCTTGCCACATACGTCGTGGGTCCGCCACCATGAAATGTCCCTCTATCTTAGCTCCATAGGCTCGTTTAGCAGCTTTAATTGACCGCTCCAAAGAAGATCTGGACAATTTATAAGCAGCAGCATTACCAGATTTAAAAGCCACGGCCCGCTGTTGTATTTTCCTATTCACATCACCATTGTACCACGGATTCTGACCAGCATTAGCCTGGGTTTCCCCATCCTGCCTTGTGCAGCGCGATTTTATTCAAGGCAGTATGGATACCATGGACCAAATGTTCCCCTCAGATAGGGAACCAATCACAGAACGGGGAGGGAGCAGCGAGACGATGACGACGTCTATGCGACACACCGAAGCAGTTTGTTTATATCTATGGATCCAACACGGCAGCAGACGCGAAGTTACCTTTCAAGTTTATTTAGAAAAAATAGCAACTTTTGGCGTTAAACGATTTCATAACCAAGAAGGATGTTTTTTCCCTGCTACCAAAAGGCTTTGGCAAAACCCTCATATATAACGTTAGCCCCGTTAGTGGCTATGGCAATGGGGCTTAGGCTAGCGAGACCCCAGTCGTTATGGTTGACTCGCCAAAATCTCTGCGTTTACACTTGGCATTAACATGCGATCACCATGATCCGAAAAAACAATAAAAAGTGTATTCCCATTATTCCTGTGGCAAAGCAGCACACGCTCTTCATCTCATGACGGATCACAGCTGTGATATATTGTACAGGCGATCGCCTCATTCAGATAATGTTGCACAATTAAAATGAAAAATGACACAAACAGTATCATGTAAGTCTAAATAAACTGTTTTAAATATTTACTTTTTTTGTAAGGTTCAAATAAGTTTAATATCTTGTCTAAACTGCGTTTTTACACACGTCATCTGGTATAATTGAAATGATTGGCTGTGATCTACGTACAGGCGCATTTGATAGACATTCGTAGCACCCAATAAAACGGCTCTGGGCATTCGTAAACCACGCCTCAAATACGAGAAAATGCACATGTGGTTTCCAGACCACGTATCATTCTGAATGATACGTGGTCTGGCGTTAGCCAGGCTAGACCAGCATACCGTTTTGTTACCTTTTTTGGAACACACCTATCAATGCAAAAGTCAATGTACCCAGTCACTGCATCACAATACTCATCCAATTTATCTGAATGGAACACAGACCAATCAGTAGCATCGAAACATCCTTGTAGTTTCACTTCACTCTCCTTCGTCCAGCACTGAACAATACATGACGAAGGTTTTAATTGTTTACTCCTCTGTATGTATGTGGGAAGAAGTAACACAAAGGAGTGATCTGATTTTCTTATCAATCTAGTCTCAGACCAGCCTTTGGAAAATCAGATCACTCCTCTGTGTTACTTCTTCCCACATACATACAGAGGAGTGATCTGATTTTCCAAAGGCTGGTCTGAGACTAGATTGATAAGCAGATTTTACATTACTGTAGCAGTGATCCAGGATATGTGCTCCCCTAGTTCAGTGGTTTTCAAACTTTTTCAAGAAGGACCCTTTTTTTAAATTTTTTATTTTTACATGACCCATAGGCTTGTGCGCAGAAAAAAAATCAGCTCAGCACTTTTTTTTAACCACTTATGATGATGCACGTGCACTTGCGTCACGTGCTGATCCTTGACGCGATTGCAACGCAAAGTCGATTTTGAAATAATTTGATCAAGCTATAGGCCTACATACAGAGGGCTCGCTTCCTGCTCTGCTACTGTTCGGACGCTCCTGCTCACTGCTCCGCGCTTTGCTCTATCGCTTTTATATTTTTATATTTTATCTCCTTTTATCACCTAATTTTTAACTTCAGCAAATCAGCACAGTGCTCAAACGCTTGGATTACAACAAAAAAGCTGAATTATTTTATCCGACCAGCCTCCCACTGAAAGCTTACATTCCGGGGAAGAGAAAACACAACAGCCTACATTCAATAGGATAAGAGAAAATGCCTCTTCTGGAATCTACTTGTTGCACTAACTGCCACAGACTTTTACAAAGGATTGTAGTTCTTGAAACAAAGTTATTTGTGGGACCACCAAGCCAGACGGAACACACAACAGAGCTTCATCATGGACCTCAGCATACAGCCGGTGAGTCCCCTGAATCTAGTGCTCCTCGACAGGCCATACTGAGTGTAGAGAAACAAACCGATCGACTTACACATCGGTGGCACAAACAGGGAGCGAGACCCAAAGGCACTCGAGACATCAGATTGTCACGAGTATCACATATTGCCGCAGTAGCATCCTCTACCCCAGATACGGCTATGACAAGGATTGCAAACACTGATCTCCTACCACCGCCTATACATCTTGAGAACAGATTTGAAGTATTAATGAATGTAAATGAGGAATTCCCAAATGTGAGGAATGTGATCGAACACAGACTGAATCAGCCAGTAGCTAACACTGATGCTAACCGGCGATCAAGGCCTAGCAGACAGCGGCTCTCAGCTCAGAGCGCAGCCGAGCCCAGGACTCTGATAGTGGGGGACTCCATAATCAGAAACATTAGCAGCAGGGATACAACAACATGCTGCCTTCCACAAGCTACAACTTCTGATGTAAACAGGGAACTTGAGAACATTCTGATGAAACATAAAACTGCAAATCGACTCATCATTCATGTGGGGAAAAATTATATTCATAAAGAGCAGTCAGAACTCCTTAACAAGGATTTCAATTAACTTTTTGAAACACTTAAAAGACTGAAAGTTCAAACATTCATCAGCGGACCACTCCCAGCAAGAGGAACAAACAGGTTTTCACGGTTGCTTGGGCTTAATACATGGCTCCAAAAAACCTGCAATATAAAAGGAGTGAACTTCATTGACAACTTTAATCTTTTCTGGAGTCAAAGGCAACTGTTTCTACAGGATGGCTATCACCCAAACAAACTTGGTTCAAGAGTGATAAAGGACAATATCCACTTCTCCCTCAATCATCCTTCTGCAGTGTGTGCCAATCCACTCAACCTGAATGGCACACACACACCTGGACACAGTATGAATGACCACAGGACTTCACTTCAGCACCTGGATGGACATGCGGTTGACACGTCACACAAGGACAATGATAACACCACTCAGCCACAACAACTTCTGCTCACGGACACAATCTCAGCTGAGCCCTGCCCACAGAGCTCACCACAGACAGACTGTGACATACTAGAACCACTCCAAGATTCAGCACCCAAGGACGACTTTCTCGAAAACCAGGACAGCACATTACAGCCTCTGATAACACCAGAGAAACAGCCCCTCTCCCCAGACACGCTTTCACTATCTCCAGCATCTCCACAACATCTTCTGTGCTTCTCAGAGAAAATGGAAAAACTAGTGTTTGCTGGAACCAAACTATCTGCAATCCCGCAGATATCAACCCAAAAATGTCAGGCCCCAAAACCACCAAAGCCTGCGGGCCCAGCTCGCCCTCCTCCTCCTGTGAGAGCTCTTCGGCCTCTGCCACAACGCCAGGGCCCACACCCTCCTCCATCGGCTCGAGGTGAACCCAAAACAACTGATACCAGCTCGCACTGATATGTGTCGGGTCCCCGCTATGATAACAGTAACTTTCTCAAATGTTTACAGAACAAGCAGGAACCCAGTGTGCCTGTATCTTTCTCCATTGCTGTTCGATTACATGATAGAAAGTCTAAGGCCTTCAAAAGCCGTACAGCAAACCCATCTAATCTGGTGCCTATTACACGCCAAACTAAGATTGCTTTGGGGACAGAAAGTAAGACTGTTAAGTTAGCACTTTTAAACATCCGCTCACTTAAAAACAAATCACTTCTAGTCAACGACTTAATAACCACATACAACCTGGATTTTATGTTTCTAAATGAAACTCGGCTAGAAGACAGCTGCAGTGCAACAATCCTCAATGAAATATCCCCTCCTAACTTTACTTTCATGAGTGTCTGCAGAGCTGTTAGGAGAGGCGGGGGTGTAGCTGCTCTCTTTAAAGATGTCTATCAATGTAAGCAAATATCATTTGGGAATTACCCGTCTTTCGATTATCTGGGTATTGTGTTAAAAGGTGCTCCACGCATTTTACTAATCATTGTTTACAGGCCTCCAAAATACTCTTCAGCCTTTGCTGAAGACTTTACAGACCTGCTATCAACAATTTCCTCAGAGTTTGACTGTTTTGCTATTGCTGGAGATTTTAACATTCACATAGATAATGCAGAAACCAATATGGCAAAGGAAATCAAAACTGCTTTAAAAACTTTTGATCTGATTCAGCATGTACACGGACCGACACACAATCGTGGACACACTCTAGATTTACTTATCAGTAAGGGTCTAAACATTTCATCAATTGTTATTAAGGATGTAGCACTGTCTGATCATTTCTGTATTTTCTTTGATATATTGATCTCTCCTGCAATTGAAGCTAGGTCTGTGTCTGTCAAGAAGAGATGCTTAAATGAGAACACCAGTGTGCTATTTATGAAGGCTATATCTTTAACACCAAGCATATCTGCTGACTCTGTTGATTTTCTCCTTGATTCTTTTAACTCAAAAGTTAAAGGTGTAATTGATGATACTGCTCCTGTGAAAGTCAGGAAGAGTGTTAGACAAAAAGCACCTTGGAGAAACTCAACAGCAGTGCAAAATATGAAAAGAAAATCAGAAAAACAGAGTGCATGTGGCGGAAGACAAAACTTGTAGTCCATTATAACATCTACAAAGACAGCATTCATGCTTTCAACATGGAACTTGGCAAAGCTAGACAGACTTTCTTCTTGAATATTATAAACAGCAACTTAAACAACACACGCACTCTTTTTGCTACCGTAGAGAGACTGACAAACCCCCCAAGCCAGATTCCCAGTGAAATGCTCTCAGACAGCAAGTGCAGGGAGTTTGCTTGTTTCTTCTCTGAGAAAATTAATAATATCAGAAAGGTGATCAGCACATCCTTGAGTTGCGCTGGGGTCAGACAGATCAGACCACAACCTGAGAAAGTAGTTACTATGTCTGATTTTAAAGAAATTGATTGCAAAATTTTGGAAGAAACCGTACAGCACCTTAAAACATCAACCTGCGCCCTTGACGCACTTCCCACATCTTTCTTCAAAAGTGTGTTAAACAGCTTAAAAGCAGATCTTCTAGAAGTGGTTAATGCCTCACTTCTCTCTGGGACTTTTCCAAACTCACTGAAAAACGCAGTTGTCAAACCTCTCCTAAAAAAAGAGTAATCTGGATAAGACTATATTAACCAACTATAGGCCGATCTCAAATCTTCCTTTCATAGGCAAGGTCATTGAAAAAGTTGTCTTCAATCAGCTGAACAAATTCTTAAGCTCGAATCTGGTTTCCGATCGCATCACAGCACAGAGACAGCGCTCATAAAGATAATAAACGATATTCGCTTAAATACTGATAAAAGCAAATTATCAGTGCTGGTACTACTCGACCTCAGTGCTGCATTTGACACTGTCGATCACAACATACTTCTCGACAGGCTGGAAAACTGGGTGGGGCTTTCTGGGATAGTCCTAAAATGGTTCAGGTCATACCTAGAAGGGAGAGGTTATTATGTGAGTATAGGAGACCATAAGTCTGAGTGGACGTCCATGACATGCGGAGTCCCTCAAGGCTCAATTCTTGCGCCACTCCTATTCAACCTGTACATGCTCCCAATGAGCCAAATAATGAGAAAGAACCAAATCTCTTACCACAGCTATGCAGACGACACACAGCTCTACTTAGCCCTATCGCCTAACGACTACAGCCCCATTGACTCCCTGTGCCAATGCATTGATGAAGTCAGTCAGTCAGTCAGTCAAGTATATTTATATAGCGCTTTTCACAATACAGATTGTATCAAAGCAGCTTCACAGTATCAATCAAAACAACATAACAATGTTTGTTTATTAGTGGAAAACAATAAAATAAAAAAGACATCCAAGTTTGGAAGGGCTGATCAATGTTATTAATGATTGGTTAATTAATTTGAATATCCCCACAATATTTGAAGTAAACAATTGGATGTGCCAAAACTTTCTTCAGTTAAACAAAGACAAAACTGAAGTCATTGCGTTTGGAAACAAAGATGAAGTTCTCAAGGTGAACACATACCTTCACTCTAGGGGTCTAACAACTAAAAATCAAGTCAGGAATCTTGGTGTGTCTCTAGAATCAGACCTTAGTTTCAGTAGTCATGTCAAAGCAATAACTAAATCAGCATATTATCATCTGAAAAATATTGCAAGAATTAGATGCTTTGTTTCCAGTCAAGACTTAGAGAAACTAGTGCATGCTTTCATCACCAGCAGGGTGGATTACTGTAATGGACTCCTCACTGGCCTTCCCAAAAAGACCATAAGACAGTTGCAGCTCATACAGACCGCTGACCAGAACCAGAACATATGAACACATCACACCAGTCCTCAGGTCTTTACACTGGCTCCCAGTTACATTTAGGATTGATTTTAAAGTATTATTACTGGTATATACTGTAAATCATTCAATGGCCTAGGACCTCATTATTTAGCAGATATGCTCACTGAATATAAACCCAACAGATCACTCAGATCATTAGGATCACGTCAGCTAGAAATACCAAGGGTTCGCTCTAAACAAGGAGAGTCCGCTTTTAGCTACTATGCCAGCCGCAGCTGGAACCAGCTTCCAGAAGAGATCAGATGTGCTCCTACTGTAGTCACATTCAAATCCAGACTGAAAACACTTCTGTTTAGCTTTGCATTTACTGAATGAACACTGTGCCACTGTATGTGTCCGACTGTTTGAACTGTATTTTATTTAATTTTTTATTCTAAACTGTTTTAATTATTCTTATTTCTGTTGATTATTTTAATTTCTTTATTCTAAACTGTTTTAATTATTCATATTTCTTTTGATTATTTTAAATTTCTTTTATGTAAAGCACTTTGAATTACCACTGTGTATGAAATGTGCTATATAAATAAACTTGCCTTGCCTTGCCTTGCCTTGATTGGTTCCAGACCCGTTAAATGGTTGTGATTGGTTCTTATGATAATGAGCTCGGTCGCACCTCAGAGAGCTTCTGTTTATCAGAAGTCTAAATTTAAACTGTTAAAAATATATAGAGCGATCGTGTCTCTTTAGAGGACTAGGAGGTGTAGAGAGTTTAAGGATGAACCAAACACAAATTAATCAAATGAATCTCTCATGGGATTCATTCAAATGTGATTCAGCATTCCGGATCTGAACACCACATTCCAAAGTCACAAAAGTGGCTCCAGATTGTCTACTCTGGCCAAGAAAACCCCCAGAGAAGATTTTTATGGCCTTACAGGCACCCAGAGATAAGCCAAAAACAGGAAGAACGTTGTCAATGTTTTACATTTTGGCAAGACAGATCTGTTCAGAAATGGTCGAACAAGAGGCCCTAACCAAAGGTCATCTGACCCCTGCGACTAACAGACTACGTCTTTCATAGGACCAAGGTCCCATGAGGGATGAACAACACAGCCTTCAGCAGGAACTCTGCCTGACCTCAGACCGGAATGGCTCAAACCTCATAAACTTTACATACACAGACTTTACATATCAAACCCATTAAAACTCACACAGAACAATGCTTAGTGGACTTATAATCAAACAACATAATTCTATGTTGTTTTATGTTTGTATTATGCTTAGATCACATATAAATCATGTAATTGTGATATAACAGTGTGTGAATGAACGAGTATTGTGCTTCCAATCAAAAGAATCGTATGCCCTTAATTCAAAAGATGGCTTGATTGAAATCTGTGTAAAATGTTTTGGTATGATTATAATAATCTATAATGTTTAAACTGTGGTTTCTTGTTTCTCTGCTAAGTGCTGGAACCCACACAGATCCCAGATAAAGATAAGTAGGAACTCGATCCACCCCCCTAAAATGATGCCATTGTCTCATTGGTCAGAATTCTCCAAAGAGGTTGGGCTAACTGTTAAGTTAAAGACCCGAACAAAGGAATTAGAATCAGTTCAGAGAAACTTCTATAGTTCCGAAACTTCCATCCAGGGAGTTCGGTTTTGAGTTCGGTTCGGTGTTGAATTAAGTTTGCGCCTCTCTCTATCAACAGACAAGAGAGTGTTCCCGTTCATGCTTCTCTCTGAAAACAACAAAGAGCGTGTTTGCACGCTTAAACATCGACCAGACCAAATTAGACCAGCAGACAAATAACCCACCAAGATCGGGGTTAAAACAGCTCATTCAAGCCATCTAACTCGTCTTACTTTCATTTCTTCCTTTATTTTCTTTTTCGTTGAAAGTCTCGGTTCTAAGTTAAGCTTTGCTGCAAAGTTTCGTTTAAACGTTTCGACTACAAAGCCCTTCCAACTTCAAAGACTTTCATCCCTCCGCCAACACACCACGTGATTGGCGGCCCAAGATCTCGCAGGCACGAGGAGACAGCCAGCCACGGACACGGTGAACCCCCTACACACCGACGAAAACGGGGGTCTCTAAAGCAACACGGACAAGCAAGTAACACTCCAGACTCTTAACTGAACTGGTGCATTAATGTAAAATTAAATAACCCGCCAAAGAAACGATAGAAGGGTTAAATTAATGATTGATGGTTCGTTCAGGTCATGTCTTATAAGTGCATATAGAAACTTGGGATTTCACTATCTCACTCTTAAAACTCATTCTTTCCTCACTCTCTTTCTTTCTGCAACTTGTATGAATGCGTGTGCGTGTGTTTGTGTTAGATATTAGTTTTATGTTTTAGGATAATCAATAAAGTCTTGTTTATATTTGAAAAGATATTTGCCTTGTGTTGTGCTTGCACATTTAATGTCTTGTACTGTCGATCTAAAGTTACCTTGCTAATACATAGTGTTTCACTATAGATTGGATATTTATATCTGTGCCAAGGTTATAATTACGGCCCGTTCAAATGAACTCTAAACGAGTCATTTGCTCGGTTCCATAGTGATTCGGTCAAGATTCATTGCAAATCGATGAATCATTCCTTTTGAGCTAAATTGGCCTTCCGGCCCCCTTAAATACATTTTATGTATATTATTATTGATGTACATTCGTTACATTTTGGTGGAGAATGCGGGCAGTTCAACCTAAATTGTAAGCATATATCAAGATTTATCTTTTCATTCTGTTTCGGATGCGAGATCCGAACCTCTGAAAGTCTGTGTGTGACGTATGGAGAGCGCGCAGCGCGCGCCCTGTTTGAATGAAGTGGATGCTGCGGCTTGAGTGAATGCATCCAGAGCAAAGCTGTTACTTTAGTCTAGTCTGCCTCCCTATTTGTTTTTATTATTATTTTTACCGGCAGTAAATTGAGTTAAGATATAAAACATCACACTATAAGGTAAGAATTGAGCGTGTTCCTCATTTCCTGAAATACCTTGATTATAGCTTAACTGACGTCTGCGTGTCCCAGAGTCTTTCAAATAGCTATAACATTATGTGTGTGTGTTTATACCACTCAGAGAGCTGAACGAAATTAAACTGCAGTAATTTAAGTTAACGTTATCTGTAAGGACGAATATTCTCCTCACAGAGCGATGAGCGTGTTCCTCATCTAACGTTAGTCATAAAAGGCTTATATTTATTTATCTGATTGTCAGTGCGTGTTCCACTGCGATCCCTGTAATAAATATACGTTTATCTGTTTATGTCTGTTCAATGAATTCTCGTGTAACACTGCGCATGTCCGAGTGTAATTTGAATAGTAACTTAAAGTCGTGATAACTGAACCAACAGTTAAAAACCCTGTTGTTGTTGTTGTTTTTCTTGTGTGCCCAGATAAACTTGCACAGACGCGATCCGCCGAGATCGCTATTGTTCCATCTAGTATAACGCAAAGCTGTCGCTTGCTTAAACTTAATATCACTCTTAACGAACTGAGTGAAGCCCCACGTCGTAAAACCAGCTAAAGCTACGAGTGGTGTATCTTATTTGTACAGTGTTGAAATGCGCCGACATTTCCCGTAATATGATCAACTGTACGTGCATATTCTTCGAACAGTGTTGAAATGCGCTCAGATTTCATGTAACACATGCTTAACTGCTTACAAACTATTTGCATTGCATTTCACGTGTTTGCCCACTAGCGTTTGTTTGGTCGCTATAGTTACGATCGTGACACGGAAGTCTTAACCAACGCTTCCGGGTGAACTCTGACCCGTGCAATCGCCAGAGTGTAAACAAACCCCTTCGGTGGCTAGGCTAACCTAAGCAGTTGTTTACATTGAGGCCTATATGCTCACGCCTTACGCATTATGTACTGTTATCATTAGTAATTAGCATCAGTGGTTAAATACAGTGTCTGTTTGAACAAAGTTAAAGTCATTTAACCATTTAAGCACCTCGACTTTTACACCTGTTGGTCTTTTCTTCCTTTTTCTTTTACCTCTCTCACATTTTACTTTACCTATATTTTACTTGAAAAGGAAATATTGGTTTACAATTATTAATTACTTTACCTGCATTTTACTTGAAAAAGAAAATACTGGTTTACTATTATTAATTGTCAAATTTGAACTTGATTTTAAAGAAAAGGAAATATTAAAATAAAATTGAAATTCTATTTTTCTAGACAGATCATTTCTAATGATTTCTAATGATTTATTTTTAATAAATTCTAATTTCATATTTTCTAAATTTCTCGTTGAGATCTAATCACTTTAGGTGAATAAGTCTTTGAAACTTGAACTTGGAAAGTTAAAATTTGAAAGTTGTTATTACTATTACAAAAATAGTGTTAGACTCAGACTTGCTCATGATTGTCATTGCGTTTTATCCTTTCGTCCTGTGGGTTATAAACTTAACCACTATATTTGATTAATTCATTTTCGGGACGCTTCAATAGGGGACATTACCATCTCCATACGAGTTTCAAATAAACCAGAGACAATCGTCTTTTACAAAAGTTTATTTGTGTGTTTAGTTGTTCCTCGACTATCAATTCTATACTCGTGGTAGACCTAAAGGTAGCGGGATCCAACCTCCTTGCTTCATTTCTTCCTCATCACGTCTTTCCTGTTCTGTCCTGCTTTATTCCATCTTATTCTTCACATTTGTAGGGAACAAACCTGAAAAGAACCATCAATCGACTCTAAAAAGAGACAAAGATAATCTTTCCCAACAAACAGATTATTAGGTATTTGATTTTTAATCAACAATCTTGTGTTCTTCATACTCTCCCTGCATTTGTAAACGCAATTTAAACTTTGACATCTTATCCAAGATCAAGTAACAGAGACAAGTGCTGAGCAAACTCCGCCCTCAAAGCATCCCTGCAGTAAACTCTGCTGTAAGCGGTCCAACTGAAGGTGTGTGTGTCAATCCTGTCAAACTCAGAAAAGAGGTATCAGCATTATTATTGTATTATTTTTCCTCGTAAACATAAACAATAATATTGTTTACCTTTCTGAAAACAGATTTTCATTGATAAGAAACATTTATGAGAAATTAATACTTCCCCTAGTTAATAATTTTCTTTTGTTTTTCCCTCATTGAAATTGGTTGTTAACTTTTCTCTCTTTTTCCCTTACTCAGTTGAGTGACGAAGTCCTCACATTACGAGTTGAAACCAGCTTTTCATTGATAGAAAATATTTATAAAAAATATTTCTCCCATTGAAAAAAAAAAAGTTTCTTTCCATTGAGATTTGTTTTAACCTTTTTCTCTCTCTTTCCTTTAAGCAGTTGAGTGAGGAAATCTTTACATCTCTAGCCTACCTGGCTACACTTAGACCAACACTTAGTCATTACGACACTCCACTATTGGTGTACAATTATTGAAACGACACTTAGCTGTTCAACCACATATAGGCTTATACCCCACACAGATCTGTGTCAGTCTTTTCACCCCAGCGTGTCAACATGTCGTGGACGACAAACCCCACTGCCCAAAGGGAAGATGTGGACGCCTGGCTTAGAGGCATTACAGACTGCCTCACACCAAAGACAATTGAACTGTTATTATTTTTAATAATAATCATAATTCTGAGAAGATTCCTGACACACGATTCAAGCCAAAACCAAAACCACTTGGAACTAACCAAAATAACCTGTTCCCTAAGTAATGCCTTCACAGCCCAGCTGAAACTAAGCGACAAGCACATCACCCACCTCCAGGAGGAGCTGACACGTGCCCAGAGCCGCATAGACAAGCTGGAAGTGAAAGTCCAGGACGACTTCAAGCGTCAGACCACCGAGTTCCTGAGAGAGCTGATGCACACTCAACACTGCAAAGACCAGCTCAAAGGTGAAGCTCAAGACAAACTCAAAGTGTCCGACGAAGCGGAGCAAGAAACAAAGACACAAGTTGACAAGCTCCAAGAAGCCCTTGCAGTCACTGAACGTGACAAACAAGAATTAAAGACTGTCCAGAAACACCTGGTAAACCAACTCCAGTCTGCTGAACATCAGCTAGAGAAAGCCAAAGCTGACATCAAAGATAAGAACTCTAAAATCACTGCTCTGGAAGACCACCTAGAAAGGTGCAGCGCTGACATCGACCATCTGACCCAACGGCGAGATGACGTCAACGACGAGCTCTACGCGGTCAGAGATGAACTCCAGCACATTTTCCAACAGAAACCAGAGCCAAGAAGGGAGAGACCTCCCTCAGCATCACCCCTGCTGAGCAGAACAGAGTCCTCCACCCAAGAACTGGCATACAGTGAAAGAAGTGAATGGCCACAACCCAAAACGTCACCGGCCTTCACCACAGAACTGTTCACTGCCAACAAACGAAGAGAGCTCATCCAGGCAGACTCCAAAACTGCACATGGGATGACATTTAAAGATCTCAACCAGCTGGTTAAGAATATCACTCAGTTCAACCCGAACTCCACAGAGGGTCCCGACATCCAGGCCTACCTCCGAGATATCGACTTCCACCTAGAGGTGAGACCCCATATGACTGACAGAGACAGGTTATACCTCATCAGATCCACATCCAGTCCAGAGGTACGAAGCTTCCTAGACCGACAACCTGCTAATGTCATGTCAAACTACCAGCTACTACGTGAGACACTGATTAAAGAATTTACAGGTCCAGAGTCAGAACACGGTGTGTTAATCGCCTTGGAAACCAAACAATGTCGACAAGAGACTCCCCAAGCCTACTTCCACCGTTTTCGACAAGCCTATTTAGGTGCACATAGCAAACCTGAACTTGAAGAGGATGTGAACTTCAAAACCCTCTTCCTGAGAAACCTGCACCCCGGATTGAGTCATCATCTTGGTATCATGGCGTGCCCAGGCACGATGACCATTCAACAGCTACGTGACCTGACACATAAGGCCTACGTCAAACAAAAGATGACCTCAAAGAAAGGTTTGAAAACATCCACAGTTTCAAACTCCTTCAGCCAAGAAACAAGCCTTGCACTGGAAGACACCCAGTGGCATGACAACACCACCATCCTTTGTAAGGAGCACAGAGAATGTGACTCCCATGCCGATGACACCTACCACGCCAACCGCATGGAAAAGTCATGGGACCAGCCACGCTTCTCAAGAAACCCGCAAGAAGGAAACAACTGGAATCAACCAACGCATCCAAAAGCATGCTATGTGGGTAATCGACGACGAAACCCACCTCTGCACCACTCAGCTAAACACCGCACTGAGTGTGCCCAAGAACAAGACAGTTTACCCTCAGAAGACATGGAGCGACTAATGAGGCAACTGCAAGTGTTCATCGAAAACAAGCTGAACACAGAGGACCAATGATCATCTGGTACACCTTCCTAAAGGAAGATGACAACCACCTGTTCTACAACAACACAGAACAAAGTGGTTTCTCACAGTCAACCACTGACAAACGCCCAGAGGTACCAGGAAACACCATCCTGGCTACCCATCACTCATGAAGAAACCACCAAACGAGCTCCAAACTCAAGAACCATGTGAGTGCTACAGCAACAACAGTAAGCACAGAAGGTCAGAAAGTCTGTCACAACCAGAAGGCATCATCGGAGGAATGCAACAAAGGAGACCACGTTTTGCACTACAGCTTCACGCATCCATGCCAAACCACCTCCCAATGTCTGCCAGAGAACTTCCTGCCTTACTGGACTGACCCCCAGCAGATCACAGAAGATCCCTTTACAAGGCAAAGATGCAACAAGCCCATCAAAGCTAAGCCATCAAGCAAAGGGGGGAGCAAAACAGACTGAGACAGATCTGACATACATACAGTATACATGCAGTACATGCACTACACTACACTGTACCACTAACATACACAAGTTAAACACAGCTACCATGAAAAACATTCAACAAACATGTTTTTCCCACAGGTAGACACTGAAATCGCAACACTGACTTAGCTTTCCTTTCCATAGGAAACATGTAGCAATACACCCAACAAGTAGAACCCTCTCATTACATTGTGACACCTGACATTGCACAACAGTAGCCATACAGGAGTCACTCAACTGCTTTGTTGTGTTTTACCTCTTCCCTTTCTTCTTCTTTTATTAAGTAAAATCCCTGTTACCCCGTAAGGGTCAAGGTTACCATATAAGGATTGACGCACCACGCCTGATGTTTGCAAGTCACCTTAAAACGAATGTTAGCCTAGAGAACTCCCTGCATCATTCGAATCAAATTTGAAAGGTAAATTGGTCTAAACCTAGACCAATCTAGAAGAGAATAAAACAAACAAATCAAATTTAGTCACAAAGTTGATCAATCACCGTTTTAAAACAAACTAGAATAACGGTCCTAAAATTGAACTAAACTTTTTCCACATGATTGACTATATTGAGAGAGTGAACCTGTTTTAGGCCTAGATAAGCTACTGCCCTGCACCAGTAAAGTGACCAGTCATGGAGGTGTTTCCTTGTTGTTTGCTGTGTGTGTTTGCTTCTTCTGTTTTTCCAGCGTTCACCGATGTCTTCATCCCAACACATCGCCGAACGAAGGGGGGAATGTAGAGAGTTTAAGGATGAACCAAACACAAATTAATCAAATGAATCTCTCATGGGATTCATTCAAATGTGATTCAGCATTCCGGATCTGAACACCACATTCCAAAGTCACAAAAGTGGCTCCAGATTGTCTACTCTGGCCAAGAAAACCCCCAGAGAAGATTTTTATGGCCTTACAGGCACCCAGAGATAAGCCAAAAACAGGAAGAACGTTGTCAATGTTTTACATTTTGGCAAGACAGATCTGTTCAGAAATGGTCAAACAAGAGGCCCTAACCAAAGGTCATCTGACCCCTGCGACTAACAGACTACGTCTTTCATAGGACCAAGGTCCCATGAGGGATGAACAACACAGCCTTCAGCAGGAACTCTGCCTGACCTCAGACCGGAATGGCTCAAACCTCATAAACTTTACATACACAGACTTTACATATCAAACCCATTAAAACTCACACAGAGCAATGCTTAGTGGACTTATAATCAAACAACATAATTCTATGTTGTTTTATGTTTGTATTATGCTTAGATCACATATAAATCATGTAATTGTGATATAACAGTGTGTGAATGAACGAGTATTGTGCTTCCAATCAAAAGAATCGTATGCCCTTAATTCAAAAGATGGCTTGATTGAAATCTGTGTAAAATGTTTTGGTATGATTATAATAATCTATAATGTTTAAACTGTGGTTTCTTGTTTCTCTGCTAAGTGCTGGAACCCACACAGATCCCAGATAAAGATAAGTAGGAACTCGATCCACCCCCCTAAAATGATGCCATTGTCTCATTGGTCAGAATTCTCCAAAGAGGTTGGGCTAACTGTTAAGTTAAAGACCCGAACAAAGGAATTAGAATCAGTTCAGAGAAACTTCTATAGTTCCGAAACTTCCATCCAGGGAGTTCGGTTTTGAGTTCGGTTCGGTGTTGAATTAAGTTTGCGCCTCTCTCTATCAACAGACAAGAGAGTGTTCCCGTTCATGCTTCTCTCTGAAAACAACAAAGAGCGTGTTTGCACGCTTAAACATCGACCAGACCAAATTAGACCAGCAGACAAATAACCCACCAAGATCGGGGTTAAAACAGCTCATTCAAGCCATCTAACTCGTCTTACTTTCATTTCTTCCTTTATTTTCTTTTTCGTTGAAAGTCTCGGTTCTAAGTTAAGCTTTGCTGCAAAGTTTCGTTTAAACGTTTCGACTACAAAGCCCTTCCAACTTCAAAGACTTTCATCCCTCCGCCAACACACCACGTGATTGGCGGCCCAAGATCTCGCAGGCACGAGGAGACAGCCAGCCACGGACACGGTGAACCCCCTACACACCGACGAAAACGGGGGTCTCTAAAGCAACACGGACAAGCAAGTAACACTCCAGACTCTTAACTGAACTGGTGCATTAATGTAAAATTAAATAACCCGCCAAAGAAACGATAGAAGGGTTAAATTAATGATTGATGGTTCGTTCAGGTCATGTCTTATAAGTGCATATAGAAACTTGGGATTTCACTATCTCACTCTTAAAACTCATTCTTTCCTCACTCTCTTTCTTTCTGCAACTTGTATGAATGCGTGTGCGTGTGTTTGTGTTAGATATTAGTTTTATGTTTTAGGATAATCAATAAAGTCTTGTTTATATTTGAAAAGATATTTGCCTTGTGTTGTGCTTGCACATTTAATGTCTTGTACTGTCGATCTAAAGTTACCTTGCTAATACATAGTGTTTCACTATAGATTGGATATTTATATCTGTGCCAAGGTTATAATTACGGCCCGTTCAAATGAACTCTAAACGAGTCATTTGCTCGGTTCCATAGTGATTCGGTCAAGATTCATTGCAAATCGATGAATCATTCCTTTTGAGCTAAATTGGCCTTCCGGCCCCCTTAAATACATTTTATGTATATTATTATTGATGTACATTCGTTACAGAGGAAACCACGTGATTCATATGGCTTAGGTGATATTTTCTGTGATTAACTTTTTGAAACGTAGCGTTTTGAGAAAGTGTTGATTTTACCCAGCTTCTTCAAGTTTGCATGGCGTGTGACATTTGGAACCTCATTATGTTGTGATTCTAGGTAAGATTTGTATTACATTAACGTTACTTGTTAATGTATTTTTCGTATTTTCGTATTTTCGTATTAGCCAGTCGTATTTTTGACACAAAGTGTAACAGCACGTCTTTTTCAGTTCAGCTACATTCAATTTGACCAATCAGAGCCAAGCTTTTCAAGTCGAAGTCGAGCAGACTCGAAGAGATGAAGATACTGCCTCAGAAGTTACTGGTAAGTTTTAGTTGCTGTTTGCATAAATAAAAAGCTCACTGTTTAGTTTTTTAATCTTAATAAATATTTTTAACATTTATGTGGAGACATTTGTTTGTCTTAAAACAAATCTAAAACATTGTCCAATGCATCTGCAAGAACATAATTAATCATTGTAACATGTACAACTTTGCATTAACAAACTGTATTTGCAAAATGAAGCTGCGTATTTATTTCTGATTTCATTAAACATTTGGCTTCATTGTTATGATGTAAATTATCTTTGAAAACTTTGGGGAAAAAAACATGTTATGAACAAAGTTACTTTGTCTTTGTCAATTATGGTAGTGTGTGTTGATTGGTGTTTAGTAGTTCAAACTTGCCAACCTTATTGCCGTATGTCTGCATATATAATATCTCTTTTTCTTTCATATTAATATTTGTTGTTTTTCAGACCAGCTGCTAGAAGAAAAACTGAAATCTGAGTGCAGACACAAGCGAAGAAGAGAGAAGTATTTCAGGTGTCTAATTTGTGCTGCCTTTGAGTCATTCATGTAAAAATCTGTTTATTTAATTGTTTTGTGTTTTGTTTTTTAGTAAAGCTGCAAGTCACTTGTCCTAGTTGTCCTGGCATACAGTATTTTGAACCACTTCTAATTTCCTTAAATCCTTAGATCTTTACAATAGACAGGTTCATGGGAAATACCCTAGGTTTAAATAAACCACAATATCAATATACAACATATCCTCTCTAATACTCGCAGGTTGCTTTATTGGTGCAAATAACTATATCAGTAACTTTTTGATTGAACTTTGCTCACTGTAAAATGTGTTGGGCTTCTTCTAATCTCATGTTCAATGTAACTCATAGAGTGCTGTATAGAAACGACAGACAACAGGATAAAAGTGGACACTCATGTCCAGCTTGATGAGGAGGATATGGCCAAAGATTTTAAAGGTAAACTGAGAAGTCAAAGGAATTCTAATGCATTTCTATGCAAATTATTATACATATATTCAAACATGGATACAAAAATGTTAATCATTGGTTAATTTTATATTAATTATTGTTCCCTTTCAGAGATCCTCTGATAAAGCAGTCTTCAAATACTACAAGCCCCAGTTGCAGAAAATTTGTCGTACTCCAAGAAGTGATCGTCCACTTGAAGATGAAGATGTGACATTCAAACTCTTCCGTTTCTTTGGTTCAGCCATTTGTAGGCCTAAGTTTGTACATAATGCATTATTCACCTCTGCACATTGGTTTACTGATACTTATTTTTATTTTTTCAGAAAATTGCATTGTGATGCTTATTTAGTGATGTAAAATGCATAGTGTACTTTTCAGTAATACATGTATAACTGAAATGTTCTGCAAAGCTCTGCCATAGCATTTCACTGATCTTTTTAATTTACTTTTTTTTTACTCATGTATTTATTTGGTAATTTACACAATATACTATATTAAAGTTTTCTTGATTTCAAAGTCTGATCTATAATATAAATACACTTTTCAACTTGAATGACGATCATTTGATTTATAGGTTTCTTCTCTTGTATACTCTGTTTGATTACACACTGGAAGCAATATTGACATGACATACTGATACATTTTCTCACTGTTATTCATGATGTACTTTTATTAAGTATTTTGGGTGTAATACATTGTTTACTGTCTGATGTAGTGGAAAGTAAAATTTGTATGAACATGCCCTCTGATCTTCCCTATTTTACTTTAACAGACACTGTTCTTGTGGAGTTTCTACACACAACTCCGTCGGAAGTGCGAGCGGCCATCAGGCGCAAGTGCAACTGAGCAATTTAGCAAGAAAAATTTAAGTTTGCTTGCTGTTCCACAATGTTTCAATGTTGTTTTTCAGCATTCTTTTTTTGAGAACATGGTGCATTTTGTTCTGTTTTTTCAATGCTAAAACCATGTGAGGATTTAATAAACACAGTTTGAGTTCATTATGCGTGTCTGTGTGGTATTGAAGTCACATGTTATTTATTGCAATGACCCTGACAAGTGCATTCAGCTTTGGGGAAGAAAGTATATTTTTACTCAAAAATAATATATTTATGGTACATTTCTTGTTTGGAAGACACTCTTAATTTGTAATGTACTTGAAATACAAAAAAGTACGCTTTAATATCACTAATCAAGCATGAAAATACACATGTACTTAAAGTGTACTAAGTATACTTGAAATTGTCTCAATTTAGCATCAAAAAGTACACTAAATATACTTAAAGTTATACTTAAGTATAATTTAATTATAACTAAAATACACTTAGTACAAAAAAAATTATCCAAAATAGCACACTTCAAGTTAACTAATCATTAACACACTTGAAGTATACTGACAATTAGTCTGGCTGCAAGTATACTTGGCATACTTTTTTTTCACTAGGGATGTTACAAAAGCTTAACATTCTGTTTGTTTATACTGCTATGATGTTTAATTTGATTATCTGCTTTCAACAAGTTAAAGAATGATATATGTTTATTTGATTAAAATGACAGAAACAACTTTATATTAGAAGGAAAAAAAGATACCCGTCGACAATTATTACTTATTATTTGGATGCAGATGAAAATCAGAGCAAATCTGTGAAGTGCTATGAAGACTTGTTTAAGACAACAAAAGCGTGCGTGACTACAGAGCTGCTGTTTCTGTTACATGGGGAACAGCAGATGCCCACTGAAGGTGGTGTGGTGACTTCCATCGTCGTATGCCACATTGCCACCGTTAGACACCAGGCGCACACACACAACGTCTCCCACCTCCAGCAACAGCGCAACGGCTTTAGAAGAACTCATAAAACCGGACGTCTGTCTCTCCCATGCCATGAAAACATTCTTTGAGTTCTTGACCAACCAAGCCCCTGTACCGTTCCTGCCGTCTCCATATGCACCGATCGACCACTCAAAGTTGTACACTCCTCTCACCGGGGCAGTGAAAACACCTGTTTGTTTTTGTCATTTAAAATGGAAACAGAAAAAAAAGTTTGAACAGCAACATTCAAGTGAAATATATTAGGGATGCACAATATTTCACATCTCTGAAACTGGTCCAGTATTAAACAAGAAACAAGCTGTAATGTAACCCTACAGGACAAATGTTCAGCATCAGTTAGCGTCGACTAAAAGTTTTTGCCGCTGACAGACTTTTCAGTTTTAAATTAAACCGCCCCGAAATCACCATCACCAAACCCACCAAACACCGAAGATTTTTATCATCGTAAAACACACTTCATTCAAAGTGGACAGAAACAAAATAAAACTATCAACAGCCGACTTGGTTCGTCTTTCCACTGTTCCAACAATCACCACTCTGGTTTGGTTGAAATAAACCCTTAATTCACCCATTTACATGTGGAAATATGCTGGCTCTATACACGCTAAAAGTGCTGATTATTTACATGGAGTCTAGTAGGTTTGGTGATGGTGATTTCAGGGCTGTTTTATGTTAAACTAAAATAATCTTACTCTTTAACAAAAAGGTCCATCTCTGTAGGGATCCTTTCCATAATGTTGTCAGACACTTAGAATAATAATCTATGATTTAAGGAATTTTCCAAATGGTTTGCAAAAAAGACAGACATTACTTACAGGGTTTACACGTGTTTAAGTACATAAATATAATTATCATAGAAACTTGTTTTATATCGCTAAATATTGGTATTCTGCCAAAATATTCATTTCGGTGCATCCCTAAAATGTATTGTTAGAATATCAGAGCTACCTGTGTTTGAGTTGTAGGCATTTCCGATGTTGGTGGCGACATGTTTGTAGACCAAGGTAGAATCCGTGGGAAAGGGTCCAATAGTTGTTGGGTGTGCAGCCACCAGAGAGGCTGAGAATGCAACCTGTCGGACTGAGAGAGAGAGAGAGAGAGAGAGAGAGAGAGAGAGAGAGAGAGAGAGAGAGAGAGAGAGAGAGAGAGAGAGAGAGAGAGAGAGAGAGAGAGAGAGAGAGAGAGAGAGAAGAAAGAAAGAAAGAAAGAAAGAAAGAAAGTTTTCTTTTTGGATTTTTACAAAAACACTTTATTTACATATTTATCATTTGTACAATACATTAAAATCTCAGTATGCTTAAAAATAATATCCGGTAAAAAATTGTGCAAAAACCAACTCTTCATCAACAACAGAACAATTAATATCATTAAAACACCAACGCTGTTTAAAAGCATCAATGTCTCCAATATGTTTATAAAACCTGAACTTTAACCAGAGTCTGGCCCTGATGTTGTGGAGCCACACTGCCCTGGACGGCCCTGCTTTTGTTTTAATTTCACTGGAGGAGGTATTGTTTGCCTTTCTTCTGCGTTTAGATTTAACTGCTGCCTCTTCCTCCTCCATCACTACCTCCTCCACCTGTTCACTCCACTTTTTACACTTTGTTCCACTGTTTAATGTACCTTTTTATTAACCTCATCAGTCTGCACCTCAACGGTCTCCCCTGACTATCCCTCCTGTTTCCATGGTCTCACCACTACACCTTTCTGTGGAGCGCACGGAGTGGGTGTCGGCCACTCAGAGGTACATAAGTACCTGGGAATTCGGCTGCTTCTAGAAGTTAGAATATTCTAATGAATTATGATTACAACCTCTGCAGTTTTCAGTTATTTAGAATAAATGATAAGTTGAACTTCATGCCACACAGTTGTTGAAAAGAGAGAACAATACCTAGCAGTTGTTGCTTCAGCTTGTCCACTTCAGTCTTCAGCTGTGCTATTTGACCTGCAAAAATTAGTTTCTTTGTCAGCTTCATTTTACTGCACCTTCAGTTTCTTTGGACATTGCTTTAGAGCTGCATGAATCAGTTGTCAACTATTAAATAGAAAATCCACACATTAATCCACAATGAAAATAATCGGTAGCTATGTGCAGCCCTAATTGCTCCACTACATAGAAAGATACTTATTTCTATCCTTTTGGATATTTCTGAACTGCTATGACATGATGCAAACAGATCAATACTGTACCTGTAGTCTCTCTTTGCAACAGCGCCATGTCCTCCTTCAGTTGACACAATGAGGTAGTCATCTCAATCAGCACAGCGTAGATGTCTTGAGGAAAAGTCTGCTGGCTTTAAACACTTTCACTTGCGGAGACGGAGTCGAGAAGCAGCAATAGCAAAAAAACTCAGATCTTAATTCTCGCACTGGCAGCTTACTGTTGAAATGGGCCGTCTGTAAACCTGTGTGAGCTTTATATAGAAGCCGACAGCAAAAAGGATGTCTCAGATGTTGAAGTGTGTGTGTGTGTGTGTGTGTGACTTCCACAGAACAAGACACTTCTGAGGGCGGGAACATGTGTTTACAGCAGCAAAATTCCCACTTAGTTTGTTACTGATTAATAGAATTATTCAAAAGAAAACCCACATTCCCGACTGAAGGTTGTCATAACATTGTGTAAAGACATGTTGTTGATCACCATGGGACACATATTTCTGTTCAAACCATTAATGGTCAGGTTTCCGATATGTCATAAATTAACTACACTGCAAAACATTCACCAACATACTTTATTCTACTAAAAAGATACATTTGTAAAGATAAAAATGAAAACACATTTTGAATTGCCGTAATTAACTGATAAATATCAAATCAATTATTTAATTGCAGGACTGCAATCATCCAGTTTTGCAGATTAATAAACATATAATGATCAAAATTTGAATTCACATTTTCTGAATAAATTGTATTTTCTTTGTTGTATCTTATGCCTCAGTGAACAGACACATATATATGCAAAGGTTAAGGTGAAAGGCAAAAACAGCATCAAGAATTTTAACATATAAACCATCTTGTTTTACTCTCGAGTGTGAACTCATAAATATCAATTCCTATGTAGTTTTTTGTCACAAATAAAAGTTGGATAGAACTGTACAGTCCTGCATTCAATAATTATCCTCCTGGACAAAATTATTAACAACTCACATTTCCTTTCTTTCTTTTCTTCCCAATGAGAAAGAAATCACATAAACTGAGCTGCTACTGTTTTTTCATCTTAATCTCTGACATGTCGCCACTCGCACTCCCGCTTCCCAAACAGTCTGAGCCATTGAGGGGACGGGCCGCGACAAGATGCTGTGTTGACTAAGGCAGACTAATGACAAGACAAGGGACACCTGTGAACAATGAACAGATGATTAACCAATGAAAAGGTGTGACTTCCACAGAACAAGACACTTCTGAGGGCGGGAACATGTGTGTACAGCAGCAAAATTCCCAGTTAGTGACCTGAGAGAACATGGTGTGTGTGTGTGTGTGTGTGTGTGTGTGTGTGTGTGTGTGTGTGTGTGTGTGTGTTCGTTCATTTTTTATTTGTAAAGGTATGGAGCTATTAATATGACAAAATGATTTGAATTTGTACATTTGAATTATTTGCAAGTGTAATCTAACAAAACTGAATTTTAAATAGTTCTGAATTTGAATTTTTAAAAAACGAATATTGAACATCTGAAATTTAACAAACTGAAAGGTTTTTATGGCTGAATTTTATAGACATGTATTTTCAAACAGCTAGTTTTTGTGTTCTGAATTCAAATACTGCAAATATTCAGTTTAAAAAAATACGGATTCCAGTTTTCAAGATGAAGAAATTCGGAACTTCAAATTCAGTTTCAAAAATTCAATCTCAAAAATTCAGATCTTACAGAAAGTAGGTCACAGGGAAGAGTAGGTGATCTCAGAAAAGTCGAACAGAGTATTTTGGCCAATTAGGGACTGCAGAAGTTTTCCAGCGAACGTGGTGGTGGTTCAAGAGGTTGCCACTCTCTGACAACGGTCTCTGGTGTTTGTTTTAAAGTATATTTTAAGTAATATTTTTGTTTCCAGTCTAGAGCGGACGCGAGCGGTGCCACCAGGGTGCGACGCGACCCGTGGAATCCCCAACAGCACACGGATTCCCCATCCTATTTCTGACCTAGTCCCAGATCCTGGCAGTCGCTTCAAGCACTGTGTTTCAGAGCGCTCACGTCCGTAACATGGTTTTTTCCTCATATGGGAACTGAAATGAATATCAGTTCATGGTTTGTGTGTTTGTAGGCTATAAGAGAGAAAGAGAAAATGCCAGTATTTCATTGAGACTTGAGATTAAATAAACTGCTTAAGTATTGTAGCTCTTGTAGTATTAATTGTCACATGCAGTTACACATTGTCGGTTAAAAACAAGAAAGTGGCTGGTAAAAATATTGAGTGGTAGTAGATTTTGAAATCCACCGACCACAAAAAAGTTAGAGCCAGATATGAATAAAACATGATGTATGCAATTAATGAAAATTACATCTCTGTCTGTAAACGTAAAAAAATAAAATAAAGGGCGGGGCTTGATTTTGTAGTGATTATAAGTTTAACACCGCGAGCAGGAGCAGCGCAGGAGCAGCGCAGGAGCAGCGCAGGAGCAGCGCGTGAGCGTCGCGTAACCCCCAATTTCCACCAACTGCGGAACGGCTGCAGATCCGCTCCGGAACGGCGGCGGAGTCAATATAGGTTTCCATTAAAGTCAATGTGTGTATTTTCACTGACTGCGGAACGGCTGTGTTCCGACTCCGTCCCAGCGCCGGCGACCGCAGCCCTCCGGAGCAGATACGCAGAGTTTCTATTTTTGCCGGATGCCGGAGAGCGCCGCAGGAAGTCGAGCACAGAAACAAAATAAAACATCCGGTAATTTTCAAAATAATATACTCCGTGTTTACGGCGGATTGTATTTCCCTTCGCTACACCTTGAAAACGTCATAATGGGCGGAGATGTTTTCCTTTTCCAACAAGAACAATAGTTAACTTTATTTACACAGCCTACTACTTTCCCAATACATTCAAAAAGGAACCCAAAATAAACATTTAGTATTTTATAAGTTGATTATATAATTATAAATATTGTACTTATATGGTAGAGGAATCACAATAATTTCCACAAAAAAGGGAGATCAGAGTTTCCCCTCTACTCCTCTGGATGGAAACAAACTTGCTGGTTTTGTGGTTCTGTTTAGAACATTATCATACGTAAATTCGCAAGATATCGTGTGTCCACGTGACTTCAGCTGTCAGTCATGGCCGCAGCCGTTACGCAACAAATCCGGATCTGGTAGGTATTGAAGGACGGTGGAGCACGGATCCGACACACAGCGGAGCCGATCCGCAGCCGTTCTGCAGTTGGTGGAAATCCGGGGTAAGTGTATCGGGTGAAAGGACGTCACCTGGCGACGTCTTTTACACGTGCATTTATAGTCCATCGTGACCCTCTATGAAATCCTTGTTAAATATGCAAAAGCTGTGCTTCATCCTTGCATGGTTAATACTGCAATAATTAATTTAATTGTCCACGTAGTTTTTAAGAGGTTGTGAAGACGCCCACTGACGCCTTCTGCACGTCTAGTCTAGCAAGACAGAAAAAAATATCAGGAGTTATCTTTATAAAATACACGATTTGTATACAAAGTAAATAGGCCTATATTTACTTTATCTTGTTTGTATAAATTATAATCACAAAGTGCCCATTGTGGTGATTGCAAAGCCACTGCATTATAGTAATTATTTCAACCTGTTGTACCTGATGTATTCATCGTTATTTTTTATGGAATGTATGCATACATGTAAAACAGAAATATACCCGGTCACCATTTATGTCTGAGTTGGATGTAATTGCAATTGCCCAAACCATAAACTGTGCTGCCAAGATGTAGTGATAAAAGATCTCGCGATACTACAAAATCCCGCGATAGGATAGATTATGTCGCGAGATGTTAACGCGTTCTCACCATAGACTCACTCCAGAACTTTGAACAACAACAACCACGAGGAGAGGAGGGAGTTGTATCGATATTATTAAAAATCAATTGTTGGTTAAGTACATTTTGTATTATTAGATTAACGTGCTTGAGTTTTACTTGTTTGACATTAATGAACTGAAAGAAATAATGCCCACTTTGTCAACTGACATTTACTGAGTTTGGCTAAAATTAGCTAGTAGGCTAAAAGTTACTTTGAACGTATACAACGGTATACTAGTATAAAGTATGTTTAATGATACAGCCAAAGTTATTACTTTAACTTATTAATGTAGCCTTTTGAGAGTTTCTTTCAGAAAGTAAATTATCTGAAACAGAATGAAATGTTTAGCTGGATTTGAAAATGCATGTTTTCAGTAACTGCTTTAAAAATGAAAGCGGCACATCTTTTATACAATAAAATAAAATGTAATGCATGTTGATTACCTTTTTCTAATGTTTCATTCATCTAAAATTTTAAAATATTTTAAAATATATTATCTTCCCAGATGCTGAAGAGGTGGAGGCCAAACGCTACAGACTCTGAAAGTGATGCAGTGGCAGAACACCTGAAAACACCTCCAGGAAGAGCTGGGGTTGTGGATACAAAAAAAATAACCAAACAATGTGTTTAAAGAAGGGGTGTAACGATACCCTCATGCCACAATCCGATACATATCACGATACTGAACTCACGATACAATATTATTGAGGTACTCCAAGACATATGGGAAAAGGTTAACAAAAAATTTACTGTTGCTTAAACTAAATTTGATATTACATTGTGGGTGTTAATGAATAGGTTTGGCCTTGGTGCTGATAATACAGAATTATTTTTTATTATATTTAAATTAGGGGTGCACGATTCAGAAAATGTCACGATTCGATTCGATATCGATTTTTAGGCTCAAGATTCGATTCAAAATCGATTTTCGATTCAAAAACGATTCTCGATTCAAAAAACGATTCACAGTATGTAAATGTAGTTTACTTTTTCCTATGTGATTGATTGTAGTAGACATACAATTTAAAAGAAAAGAAACACAACAAATTAAATGTAGTTTGATATTACTTTATGTATTCATATACAAAAATAAAAACTTTTCCAACTAAAAAGTGCAAATTGCCAAGCTTTGGCTAGCTTTCAAAAACATTTCATTCAAGTTTCATTTAGCTTTAAAGTGCTGTAGGCTACCAGGTTAACTGTTGAAATGTGAACTTGACTGGGCACATTGAACTTCATAAAATTAGGCCCTTTCTTTTTAGAACTGTGGCAACTACAGTCTATTCAACAGAACTTTTGTGATGTGTCAGAATCACATAATGGATCAACATATAGGTGTATGTGTGTGTAACCAGGTCATAGTCTATGGGATTAATATCCTGCCATGATTCAAAACTGAAAATAAAGTTCTGAAAGGTTGAAATTAAGTGTTAGAAAACTCAAAATCATACAAAAAAAAGTTTTGCAAGATCGAAAAATAAGATTTGCAAGCTTGCAAAATGTAAAAAAAATAAAAATATCTCTGCAAACATTGTTGTTTTTCAGATTTCCTTCTTCAGAATTGCAACATTTTTTTACAATGTTGCGCAAACAATTTTTCAGAGTTTCAAATTTGTCAGTGTTCTCCCACTGTATTAGTTTGTTTTCCAGGTTTGAAACCTTGTAAGTGGTGATCTGAAAACTGGTGTGCGAATGTGTGAAAAAAAGTTTTGAAACTCTGAAAACAGAGTTTTGCAGGCTTGCAAAGTGGTAAAAAAAATTAAATCTCTGCAAACATAATTTTGTTTTTGAGTTTTCCTTCTTCGGAAGTGCAACACTCTTTTCTACGGTGTTGTGCAATCATTTTTTCAGAGTTTCGAGTTTGTCACTGTTCTCCCAGTGTATAGTTTGTTTTCCAGATTTGAAACCTTGTAAATGGTGATCTGAAAACTGGTGTGCGAATAGGTGAAAAAAAGTTTTGAAACTCTGAAAACTGAGGTTCGAAAGGGCGAAACTTTATTACAACATTACATTTGCACTCATATTGCAGACTATTTTTTCAGAGCTGAGTTTACAACCCCAACTTTGCGGAGATACGCACACACAGTTGCGAGCTTGCGACTCACGTGATTTGTGGCAGCGCTGTCACGCAGCTCTGCTCTGAAGCGTACTCGGTTACTAACGTAACCTCGGTTCTCTCTAGAGAGGGAACGAGTACTGCGTAATATCTTACGCTATAGGGGGAAAACTCTTTTCCACGAGATATTGAAGCCAAAAAATTATCCTTAATTTTTGAATCAATGTAAAACGCTTTGTGGCAGCAAGCAGACATAGGCGAGACAGCTCGCGCGCCTATTGGCTGCCCTGCAGCAAAAGCAGCAGCCTATCGGGAGAGGCTCTGCGTGACGCCATGACGAATGAGGGCACTTCGCGCCCATATCGTCACGTCCCGCCAGAAAGGGCGTGGTCTCGCCCTATAAATACGCTTGATAGGCTACTATACACTGATTTTTCAACGCTGAAGCGAACCAGCGCGTATTCCAAGCACGGCAAGATACGCAGTACTCGTTCCCTCTCTAGAGAGAACCGAGGTTACGTTAGTAACCGAGTACGTTCTCTTACGAGAGTATCTCTCGTACTGCGTAATATCTTACGCTATGGGGAACACAGTGTAACACGCCGTGCGGACAGGGATCCAACACCAACGTCCCAGGGGCCGAGGCCCGGGGCACATATAGTGCATAATCACAGAGAGTAGAGGAGGAGAGGCTAGAAGCATCACTCCTTATAGATAAACCCACAGGGAGTCTAGAAGTAGAGGCTAAAAAGCGTCTTTCCATATAAAAATAGCATCCAGGGGAGCTAATTATATGACCCTCAGACCACGCAGCTAGGGTGAAAGCTTTCAGCCTAAACTGGGTGGCCATACATATGTCAGATAACGCTGAAGTCTAGACCGCCAAAAGCTTGGCTTGTAAGGCGGGTACCTCCAGGTTATAGTATTTTATAAATGTAGACGGCGAGGCCCAGCCCGCGGCCGTACAGATATCTTGCAGGGAGACCCCGCTAGACCATGCCCACGACGAGGCCACGCCCCTCGTGGAGTGCGCTCTGACACCCAAGGGGCACTGCAGGCCCCTAGAAGTGTAAGCCAGCGCTATGGCATCAACTATCCATCTGGATAGGCTCTGTTTTGAAGCGGCAAGTCCCTTGGAACGCCCGCCAAACAAAACAAAAAGCTGCTCAGTCTGTCTGAAACCAGACGAGCGGGACACATAAGCTCTTAATGCCCTAACAGGGCAAAGGAGACCTGCGTCCTTCTCCTCATTGAGAACCGGAAGGGCAGACAGGGAAATTACCTGGGCCCTAAACGGTGTATTGAGGGATTTCGGCACATAGCCGTGTTTAGGTTTGAGAATGACCTTTGAGTCATTAGGCCCAAACTCCATACATGACGCGCTTACAGAAAGCGCTTGTAAGTCCCCTATGCGCTTCACTGAAGCGAGAGCCATGAGAAACACTGTCTTGAGAGACAGGTGTTTCATGTCCGACAACTGGATTGGCTCGAATGGGGCACCTTTCATGGCCTCCAGGACCGTGGAAAGGTCCCATGACGGGACTGAAGGGGGCCTGGGGGGGTTTAGCCTCCGAGCTCCCCTAAGGAAACGCACGACTAAGTCGTTCCTTCCTAGCGACTGGCCAGACACTGGTTTTGCAAACGTTGCTATGGCCGCCACATATACTTTGAGCGTGGATGGGGTCCTGCCCTTATCCAGCAGCTCTTGAAGGAAGGAAAGCACTTCCGTAACCCCGCAGTCTACGGGTGAAAAGCCCTGGGCTTGACACCAAGCAGAGAACACCGACCATTTCGAGGAGTAGAGCCGTCTAGTAGACGGAGCTCTAGCCTGCGCGATCGTGTTTAGCACTCCCTCTGGGAGGTTAGCGGGTACCCGTTGATGGCCCATGCGTGCAGGGACCACAGATCCGGGCGAGGATGCCAAATCGAGCCCTCCGCCTGCGAGAGGAGGTCTCTCCTCAATGGTACAGGCCAAGGGGCAGCGCTGGTCAGCTGCATCAGGACAGGGAACCAAGTCTGGTTCGTCCAGAGCGGAGCTACGAGCAGCACTGGGCATCCGTTTTTCCTGATTCGTTCCAGCACCTGAGGTAGGAGCGAGACAGGGGGAAAAGCATATAGGGGACAGCGGGGCCAGACATGGGCCAGCGCGTCTTTGCTTTTCGAGAAAAACTTTGGGCAGTGAGCGTTTTCGTGGGACGCGAATAGGTCCACCTGCGCTCTGCCGAACGTTTCCCACAGCAGCTGGACCGTCTGCGGGTGCAGCGACCATTCTCCTGCTGGGACGTTGTTTCTGGACAGTCTGTCTGGTCCCACATTCAGGTGACCAGGCACATGCGCTGCTTTCAGCGAGAGCAGGTTGTGCTGAGCCCAGACCAGGAGGCGTTCTGTCAGCCTGTAAAGGTTTCGGGACCTGACGCCGCCCTGGCGATTTATGTATGCCACCACTGACATGTTGTCTGACCGGACCAAGACGTGGTGGCCTCTTATCTGGGGACAAAAGCGCTGTAGCGCTTTGTCGACTGCTATCATTTCCAAGCAGTTTATGTGAAGGAGCTTCTCCCGTTCTGACCACAGGCCAGCCAACGGTCTGCCCTCGAGCAGCGCTCCCCACCCCGAGGTGGAGGCGTCCGTAGACACCACCTTCACACTCGAGGCGGTCCCCAGACACACACCTGACTGATACCAGTCGGTTACTTTCCAAGGTTCCAGAGCTGAAACGCACTGTAGGTCGACCCTGAGGCGGAGCAGACCCTTGGTCCATGCCCGGGGTGGAACCCGTGCTTTTAGCCACATCTGCAGTGGGCGCATGCGAAGCAGGCCCAGCTGGAGAACAGAGGCTGCTGAGGCCATTAGGCCCAGCATTTTCTGAAACCTTTTGAGTGGGACTATAGAGCCGTGGCGGAAGGATTTCGCGACGTGCTGAATGTTTAGTCCGCGCTCCGGTGACAGGCGTGCCGTCATGGATAGCGAGTCTAACACTGTTCCCAGAAAAGAAATTTTCTGGCTGGGAAACAGCGAGCTCTTCGCCCAATTGACTGTAAGGCCCAGCTTCTCGAGGTGCTCGAGTAATGCGGCCCTGTGTTCTATGAGCTCCGATCGTGATCGAGCTAGAATCAGCCAATCGTCCAAGTAGTTCATAACTCGCATGCCCCGAAGTCTCAGGGGTGCGAGAGCCGCGTCCATGCACTTCGTGAATGTACGGGGTGCTAGGGACAGGCCGAACGGCAGGACTGTGTATTGATATGCCTGGCCCTCGAATGCGAATCTCAAGAATCGCCTGTGATGGGACGCTATTTGTATTTGGAAATAGGCGTCTTTCAGATCTATTGACATAAACCAGTCCCCGTGGCGCACTTGCGCGAGGATTTTCCTGGTCGTAAGCATCCTGAACTGGCGCTTCACAAGTGCTCTGTTCAGCTGCCGCAGATCTAGAATGGGTCTGAAACCCCCATCTTTTTTCGGTACCAGAAAATATCTGCTGTATAAGCCCCCTTCGCTCTGAGCCTGAGAGACGGGTTCTATAGCCCCTTTGCTCAGTAGTTTCGCTATCTCGGCTCGAAGTAGATGAGATACTTCGTATTTCACCGTAGTCTCGACACGCGCCGTATAACGGCGGGGACGTCGAGCGAATTGTAGCGAATAGCCTCTCTTTATAGTGTTCAGCACCCATTCTGATACCCCGGGAAGCTTTGACCACGCGTCTGCGTGAATAGCTAGAGGTAGAATGAAAACCGGGCTCTGGCCGTGACAAGACGGCAGCTCGAGAGCCCCGGTGTCCTGGGAACACGACGCCGTGTTTACAGCGTTCGAGGCGGGGGGCGCGCTGATCACAGCGGGCAGCCTGGCCGCGCTCAACCTCTCTATGGCGGGACGTGCAGCGAGAGTGAGCGGGGGGAATCCCGTGGGATTCAGCGTGTCTGTGGGGGAATGTGGGCGCAGAACTACGGGCACATTTACTGCACTGCACACGCTCTCGGCTGGAGCCGACTGAATGTGTGTTGGTTTCGTTTTTACAGAAACCAAGGGACACGCGGCGCGTAGTGTAAGCGGGCATTGTATGGGCGCGTTCACTACATTGTCTGCACAATCGACCTGAGTCGATTTTATGTGTGCTAGCCCTGCACCGTGGCGGGCTGTGTCTGGGCGTGGGAATGGGCACTGGGGCGTGGGCATTCTTACAACACTCAAAACACCATCGGCCATGGCCGGAACACCAGAAAATACACTCTTTATTGGATTTATCTGGGTAGCCGTAAAAACGGCTTTTGTGCGCAGGCAAGCGGGCTGAGACACCGGCTGCTTCACTGCTAAATACACTGGGACAGTCACGACGCATGGAACTGAACGATCGAGAAGTTTTGGTGGAAATCCGGCCGCAGCGGGATCTGAACACCGTCGCTTCCTTAGCATTGCTAGGAAGGCTTTGAGGCCTCGGGCTTGATCTCAATCCTCGGCCGGGGCCCGCGCTGAGAGGGGCGGCGTCCAGCAGAGCGAGAGCGCGGTCTCTGGTCCCGGGCCTGGCGGCGCTGTGAAGCGGCGGCGGCGGGCGGTGCAGGCTGCGGCTGAGAGCTGCGAGCAGGCGGCTGTTTAGGGCGACCTGTAGCGGAGCTCGAGCGCTTCGGCAGGAAGTGCTTCATAGCCTGCGAAGTTTTCTGCACCTCTGTGTATCTGTCCGCGAAGTCCTTGACGGCAGATCCAAAGAGGCCCGCTGGTGAAATGGGCGCGTCGAGGAATACAGAGCGCTCGGCATCCGTCATCTCTGACAGCGTCAACCACAAATGTCTCTCGGCAACAGTGAGAGAGGCCATATTTCGCCCTATGGCCTGTGCAGCGGCTTTGGCGGCGCGTAGAGCGAGGTCTGTAGCGCTTCTTAAATCCGCCACGCAGATAGCTCCGGGTCCTTCATCGTCCAGTTTATGGAGAAGGTCAGCCTGGAAGATCTGCAAGACAGCCATCGTGTGCAGCGCTGAAACTGCTTGCCCGGCGGCGGTGTAAGCGCGCCCATGCAGTGATGACGTCACCCGGCAGGCTTTAGATGGGAGCGTTGTCTGCGCGCGCCGTCCAGCGGAGGGCGGGCAGAGATGCGACGCTACCGCTGCCTCCACAGGAGGGATGCAGAGGTACCCTCTATCTCCCGCACCGTCGACGGTGGAGAATGCCGCGGAGGTAGAGGTACGCAGCCTGGCGGAGAAGGGGGCGTTCCATGACTTGGAGACTTCGTCGTGAAGTTCAGGGAGGAAGGGAGCGGCCCTGGACTTTGACGGAGCTTCGTCTTTCCCGAGAAAGCGTCCGTCCAGCCTGTTGCGCGGTGGTAGCGCGGGCGCCTCCCAATCGAGGCCGATGCTTTCCACGGCCTGGGTGAGCAGACGCATCAGCTCAGCCTCAATGCCGGCTCTCTTCCCAGAGGGTTGGCTGGAAACGTTAGCAGAGGGGAGGTCCACGGAGCTCGCCCAATCCTCGCTATCAGAAGCCACGAGAGAGCATACCTCAGTAGGTTCGTCAAAACCGGGGGCGGATGTGGCGGCAGACGGCGGCCGTTGTCCGTCCGGGAGCGACTGGAGCGAAGCCGGCGAAGCAGGCGGGCGAACCGGCGAGCTTTGGCGGGCTGCAGAGAGCTCGGGAGCGCGCTGGGCGCGGCGCTTCTTGCGGCGCGGCACCACAGTAGGCTGAAATGCGGACTCGGAGAATGATGCCAGGCGAGTCCTCAGAGTCGCCATGGGCAATACCTCGCAATGAGGGCATCCGCCGTCAGCGAGCGCGATAGCCGCGTGATCCTCACCCAGGCAGGACACGCAGATGACATGGCGGTCCTCGTCGCTGAGTTGAGAGCGGCACGAGCCACAGGATGGCATCTTTAAAAAGACGCAGCTCTTTTAGAGAGAGATGTGTGTTGCGTCACGTAAGCAAACACGCACTCTAGGCAGAGTAAAGGATATAGTACGCCGGAAAGCGCAGCAGGTACGGCAGCTGAAGGCGGCGAGGCCAGCGACTCCAGACTCAAGGGCACGTCCCGCTGAAGGCTACAGGTCGACGGCGCGGCTTCTCACTCCGGATCCAGCGATGCGTGAGCTTCGCTGAAGAGTTGAAAATCAGTGTATAGCAGCCTATCAAGCTTATTTATAGGGCGAGACCACGCCCTTTCTGGCGGGACGTGACGATATGGGCGCGAAGTGCCCTCATTCGTCATGGCGTCACGCAGAGCCTCTCCCGATAGGCTGCTGCTTTTGCTGCAGGGCAGCCAATAGGCGCGCGAGCTGTCTCGCCTATGTCTGCTTGCTGCCACAAAGCGTTTTACATTGATTAAAAAATTAAGGATAATTTTTTGGCTTCAATATCTCGTGGAAAAGAGTTTTCCCCCTATAGCGTAAGATATTACGCAGTACGAGAGATACTCTCGTAAGAGAACTCTGAAACTCAGACTGAACGAAAATGAAGCTTCGCAACCTCGCAACTTAAAAAAAAGCCAGGAGGGCGGGCCTTCTGCTCTTGGCCAATGCTTTGCTGTCTGCTGACGTACAGTCCAATCACAACTCGTATTTACTGGAAAGGTGGGATTGACCGACTGCTCCGCCAATGACGAAAGCGCACAGGATACGCAAACAGGATCTAAACAGGGCTAAAATTATACCGTAATGTCACGTCGTCTTGGCGTTGGCTAGGCAGAACAGCGGATCGTACCACACAAGTCTTGTACATGACCATTTAGCACATAGTTATAGGCATCTAAAGATTTATATGCCCTCTTTTTCCACTCGGTTTCTCTATCAGAGGTGTAGAAGTCAGGCCACTCAACCGGAGGTAACTTAGTTAACGTTAATCCTGTCAGATCGTCCATCCATTGAGTGTGTGTGTACGGGTCAGCCAATCTGGGTCCGTTCGTTAAAATGAACTTTTGCAAATAACACTCGCGGTCCTGGACAGTGAGTGACCTTGCACATTAGGATAAAATCGGATTTTCTCCAGTCATTGTTAAAAAACGAACTAACAAAACTTGCAGACTAACGTTAGTGAAGCGGCCAGAGGGATCGTTCTGCCTCCACCTAAGCTCCGCCCACAAAAAAAGTCACTATGTTTACCAACTGAAAATTGGTCTATATATAAACTATCCGGTTTTTAAAGTGCCATGTTTAGCGCATTTTTTAGTCTATGATTAGACCGTTTGTTTTTTTATTTTATTGTTTGCCATCTCATCCAGGAGCGGCGCTCTAAACGTATTGTAGCGTCGGCCCGTGACCAAATCAAGCCAATAATTGCCAATAGTCTCCCTGTTTTGAAAATGTAAGATAACGCACAGAACGGCCAGCCTGAGTGGAGAATTACGACCCCAACTCATCTAAAAAGTAGTGTCTGGAAATATTTTGGGTTCTACACCGTAGATACCACTTCTCTCATTGACGCGCAAATACCTGTGTGTGTGTGCGCGTTCTCCACCGCGGGGAACATCGCCAATAAAAAGAGAGACGCACTTGATCCAGATCAAGTTGATAAATTGGCGTTTCTAGCAAACAATATTAAGAAATGAATTAGGCTATAGGCCTTACTCCTGCTGCTGTTTAAGCTGTCAAGTTATTGTTTGTTTGTGCTGTTCCGATTCAGTTTTTTTCCATGTAGCCTAATTTTGTGATCGGCTATGCATAGTGCCACTTCATATAGATTGTTGATAACCTGCTGTTTAAAACATTAAGTCAAAGATTTTTTTTTTTCAGACAGGCCTGAGTCCTGTTTATGACTGTTAGACTGTTAATACATTTGTGATTGAATCTCCGTTACGGTGTTTTTCTTTTTTTTTTTTTTGTGGGGGGGCGGGGCTCGTAGAAATTCGAATATATTCGAATACATTGCTTGATATCCGATAACCGTTCGAATATGATTTTTCTCAAAAGTGACAGCCCTAGTGTGAGCATTTCAGTTGTGTGTGTGAAAGCATTTCACTTGTATGTGTGTGAGCATTTCAGTTGTGTGTGTGTGAGTGTTTCAGTTGTGTGTGTGAAAGCATTTCACGTGTATGTGTGTGAGCATTTCAGTTGTGTGTGTGTGTGAAAGCATTTCACATGTATGTGTGAGCATTTCAGTTGTGTGTGTGTGTGAAAGCATTTCACTTGTATGTGTGTGAGCATTTCAGTTGTATGTGTGTGAGTGTTTCAGTCGTGTGTGTGAGCGTAATATTTTCAGTTGTATGTATGAGAGTGTTTTAGTTGTGTTTGAAAAAGCATTTCACTTGTATGTGTGTGAGCATTTCACTATAGTATGTGAATGAATTTGGTTTCATATGTGTATGTGAGAGGAAAAGTACATGTATATGCATGGTAATTCTGAATAATGTCCCTAGGGGCACCTCATAATTATAGATCAGCGGGTGGCACACTAGTTGTGTTGTGAGTCATTAATCAAGCAACTTAATCCTCTGATGGTCTTCAATTGGAGTGACACTCGTCAAGACAATAACATTTAATTTTGTAACAGAATATTTTTTTTATTTTTTTTTTTCAAATATAATTTTACTCGGTTTATTAATGTTTTTCCTCAACATGTGTGCAGTTTTTGGAGGATTTATTATATCTTTTAAATTTCTATAAATTAATAAATAAAATTTTATTTAAATAGGCTTTTTCCAAAAAAACAGCATTTTATGTAAAATTCACTTTTTAAAAGACCCAGATTTCTAACTTTCATTCATGTGGATAACATAGATAATTTTACATGATTGAAAGGGATACTCCACCGTGTTTTCATATTAAACTATGTTATTCCCTTAACTAAGACGAGTTGATGCATACCTCTCTCGTCTCAGTGCGTGCACTCAATCGCTCTGTCAAAAAAAAATAAATAATAATAATTCGCTCTGTCTTGCAGCGAAACTTTGTTAGCACTTAGCTTAGCCCAGTTCATTCAATAGGGGCCAAGCAGAGAAGCGACCAAACACCTTTTCCCTATTTAAATACAGTTACTCGAGTAGTGTAACTCGACCTAGGACGGTGACACAAAATAAAACGTTTCACTTTTGTAAGCGTGTAAACTGGATAACTATATTGTATGGCGGAATACTATAGCAAGTGCTTGAGAGCAGTTCGACTCGGCGCAGTAATATAACTCGTGAAAAATCCTTGGTTCTATTGACACAAATGAGAGGGAGCGTGATGATATTATCCCTTTAATGTAAGATTTCTGCCCTTTTTTAAAAAAATGCCGTTAAAAAAAAAAAAATCACTTTAACCACTAGATGGCCATAGAGCTCCACTATATGCTATATTTGCTATTCGACTAACTAAATCTATCTTTTCACAAGTTGGATTCATATCTAAATATTATAAAATCACAACTATCACAATTTGTATGACTTTTAAAAAAAAAACATTTTTTTTATAGCCTTACAAATGTATTCATGTGTGTGTAAGTGTGTGTACATTTTCAATGTGTCAGTGTTTTTGTGGTGGTTCTGCATTTTGGATGATTTTATTTTACAAATGATGAGAACAGTTTTTATAGTCTCAAAAATGTATTCCTCAATATGTGTGTGTTTGTGTGTGTGTGCGTGTGGTGAGCATGATAATTTTGCATTGTGGATGTTTTTTGCATTGTTGGAAGTGTGCCACTTTATTTCTGTCATTTCTGTCTGTGTTCTGCGTTGTTTCTGATTTTGATGATGATATTTTGTCTATTTTGAGTGCGGGGTCTAATAGACCTTATTCAGACCAGCGCCATGACAGGTATGAAAGTGAGGCTGTGAGGGATAGACTTACTGTGTTTTCAATGGGATCCGCTGTAAAAAGCTGTAAAAAGCTCCTAGATCACTTATAATTTTAAACGGATCATATTGTCTGGATTATTTGGTCTACTGGAATTTCTCAGAAACATATTTTTGCATGGTTTCGTCAGCAGAACAATCCACAAACACATTTAATAGCAGCAGTACAACCCACTGAAGAGATGGAGGTCTATCCCTCACAGCCTCGCTTTCATTCCTGTTAAAAATCAAAGATGGCGCTGCTGTGAATAAGGTCTATGGACCCCGAAGACCACGACTGTCACTATTTTTCTCACGCCAACATCATTCCAATTTTTTTTTTTTTTTGTAGATCTAGAAAGTGTTGAGAGCTGTAGAAAGTTTCATACTATTTGGACAAAGAGACTTTTTTTTTTTTTTATTCATTTGGGGTCCAATAGACCCCGAAGACCATCAGAGATATTGGGCCCTATTTTAACAATCTGAAACGCAAGTATCAAGTGCGAAGCACAAGTAACTTTGTGGGCGGGTCTCCTCTTTAAAGCATCAGCGGCAATGTAGACAACGGTCTAACGGAAATAAAATCACCATAAATCGTCATGAATGCAATTTTCTAGTTTTTTTGGTTCATTCCAATGGTCATACATGTATTTATCATTGAGTCCAGAGAACATAAAATAAAAACTTTTTTTTAAACAAATCATTCTTCCTAGTTCAGATTTCATTTGTGTGAACATCCACACGCAGCACAAAAGTCCGCCATCATCCATGAATTTGAAGTACAGACGGAGATAGCAGCGTTACCAGATACTTCATATGAGAAGACCCCTGTTCCAAGATGGCGGCGGTTTTGACGCATGCTTAGAACCCCAAGGCGACATCTAGAGTATATATCTATGACCTGCTGTTAGCGTTCCATTGACTCCCATTCATTTTGGCGTCACTTTGACAGCGAATAACTTTACATCTGAGGCGTTTAAAGACTCCATTTGTCCGTTATTTATTTCTACAGAAACATGACAATGTATAAAAGGTTCCATTACCTTGTATCTTACGTTATGGCCCCGTAGAAGCAGTTTTTGTACAAATAGGCTAACGATTGCGTCATAACCATCCGGCTCTCTGTATTAAGGTGATGATACACAGGGCAACTTTTTGAGCAATTTTGCTCGGCAATCTTGCCGAGCGATTGTTGCTTGGCCACTTTCTCATTGAAAATGGGCAATACATTTCTTTCTGGATAATTTAGATCGGTCGCGGGCCCTGTGTCTCATCTGGTTGCCCATTGACGGCAACATTGCCCAGCAACATTGCTCAAAAAGTTGCCCTGTGTATCATAACCTTTAGTGTAGAAATTACAAGGTGTTGATTAAATGTTGAAATTCCATCAGAATCATCTTTTTGGTTGAGGTTGAAAATTCAATGCTAAATAATATTGGATCAATGTTGAAAAAGCAATGCTAAAATAATATTGGAACAAATGTTGAAAATTCAATGTTAAAATAATATTCAATGTTTTTCAGTGTTGAAAAGACAAACATTGAATCAATGTTGATATTTGGTCAGCTTAAATTTCTCCACTGGTTGCCAAGACAATCCTAACATTGGTTGCCAACCGCCAATCAGAAAGCGCGGCACAACAGATATCAAGACATCAAACAGACAGGCAGACAAAGCATTCGGGCAACGACAGAGTTTTTTTTTTAAGTAAGTTAATCTTAAATCTTAATTTCATTTCTCATTTTTATTTTTTACAACTTGTTTGCTTTTATTAGTCACATGAACGCGCACCGTGCACAAACCAAAGGCCAGGATTTTCCCTAATAATATATTGAATTTAAATTTGTATTTTACTAAATGTCATCGCGGGTAAAACCAACAGTGGGTAAATTGTTATTTTCATTCTAGGGCGTACGTAGAATTTGCCTTAGTCAAAAAAGGCACAAAGAAGCGCAAGCTCATAGTTGGGCACGCGAATGGGAGACGACGGCTAATAACATTCATTATTATTTTCAATGTTGAAAACAGTTGTGTACAATTTTTTTTTCAAAATTCTTTGATGAATAGAAAGTTCAAAAGAACAGCGTTTATTTAAAATAGAATATTTTCTAACATTATAAATGTCTTTACTGTAACTTTTGATAAGTTTAACTCATCCTTGATGAATAAAAGTATTGATTTATTATATTTCTTTCCCCCAAAAATAAAATTTAAATTCTTACTGACCCCAAACTTTTGAAGGGTAGAGTTTAATGTTACAAAAGCTTTAGATTTCAGATAAATGCTGTTCTTTTTTAGTTTCTATTCATCATAGCATCATGAAATAAAAATGTAAAAAACTGTTTTCAACACTGATAATAATCATAAATGTTTCTTGAGCATCAAATCATCATATTAACCGCTGTTTTAAATTGTAATAATATTTCACAATATTACTTTTTTTTATCAAATAATTGCAGCCTTGGTGAGCAGAAGAGACTTCTTTTAAAAACATAAAAAATCTTACCGATCTAAAACTTTTGCACAGTACTAAATATAGAGAGAGAGAGAGGGAGAGAGATTGTATTAAATGTTTGTGTATATATGTATGTGTATATATATATATATTTTGTATATGCTTTGGCAACTCTGTTTCAAAAACTATAATGCCAATAAAGCCCCATTGAATTGAAAGAGAGAGAGAGAGTTAGTGAAGTAAACTAGCAGTGAAATCTGTCTTCATAATGTAATATATATGTATTCACTGTTTAACACACACACTGTTTAAGTGTATTAATGTTTGGTTTTGTATGCATGCTATTTAAGATATTCATATCAGATATAGAACCCGAGGACAAGCACAATTTAGCACCACCACAGTTTTTTCTTCTAAATACACCATGGTGCAGAATTTCATTTTAATGTAATGCCAAGTTTCAAACTATAGCTCCAACCTGCTGCTAACAAAAATCTTTACTTTTTTTATTATTCTCAGCAATAATTAATTTACAATACACAATTATCTAGACTCTAGGTAATAAAATGCAATCGGAGCAATAAGTCAGGGGAATGCTTTTATTTCTTCCTTTGCCTTTCATTTTGAACATGTTGCAGTTCTTTTTAAAAAAGTTATACATTTTAATACAATTATAAAATGATATTAACATGTTGTGATACTGTATAGCAGCAATTACACATTTTTCACTTTAGCAACAAAGTGGAGACCCTCTTTCTTGTAATAAAAGACCAATCTTAAGGGTTGTTCTAAAAGGTTGTTCTTAAGAGTTGTGGTCTCTCAGACATTGAGCAATATCAGTTAAAAAAACATTGTTTCCCTTAGGGCTTAAATGAACCTCATCACTTATAAATAGTTCACGCTTTTCAAACTGTATGTGTGGATGATGTATAATGCATCCATTAACACCTAAAACAAACTTAGCCATCACATTGTTCACAAACTGTCGCACTTTTTCCACCTTTCCCGGGGGGGCATGCCTCCAGTGGCGCCTTTGATTGATTGAAGAAAGCAGAATTTTCATCTGGGGAAACTGTCCATTGAGGTCACGTATTGTCCCTCTTCATTGCTTTGAGAAGCAGCACACTTTTCAGACTTCCTAGGTCGTTGCCTCCACAGTGAATCACAAGCACATTCGGAGCAGTTCTTCCTTTAAGGCACTGTTGGAAGTAGGGAAGGAGGTCTCCCCAACACAGGCCTCCCCTGCCAAACCACTGCACCTGGGAAGCCACTCCAAGATCGGTGCCTATGGTCTCTCTTGATCGCTTTTCGCCACGTCGAATGTAACTGTCACCAATAATCCAGACTGTGCACAGCTGATAAAAAGATTACAATACAAATTATTAACTATACAGCACACACTTGGGAAATCACACAATTGCTGAAGAATTCCTCAGTTTGTTGTTAATCATTCAGTAGCTGCATCACAATAAATCTTATACATTTCAAGACCTTTCTTTAACATGGAAAGCCAAAGCTAACAATCTTACAACCTAGGGAATCTGGAATTTGGAAAATCTACAATTTCCAAACGAACATTCAATAACATTTACACATTTGTGCATTTTGAAATGAGATTGCCACTACATACATTAATTGCAAGTGTTCAAATATATTGAAATAAAATATTTCAAAATAGGTTGAGCAGAAACATACCTTTATTCTGAGTAGTGAATTTTCTGATGAAGTGTAATTCTTGTCTAGGTTCAACAATGTGAACCGTTGACTTGACTTTTCTGGGGAAAAAAAGAAAACGGAAACAAAAATCGTAAAAATGTTTAACCTTAGTTGTAACATCTGTAGAATAACTGGTAAAACATTGTTTTTCAATTGATCATTAAGAGTTTAAAAACATACAATATAATTGTTGGTACTAATTAGGGATGGGACGAAATGTCGTTTGACAAAATATCACGATACAAAACGTGACGAAGCGCATCGAGGTCGAAAAAAAATGGATCGCAATATAAAGATAAGCCGCTTCCCGACCATGTAGTTACAGTAACTTAGTTACAGGAACTGTCCACTTCTAAACAGTTCTAAGAACTACTCTCCCCAAACTCGGTTTTGCTGTTTGCGTTCGCACTGGCCAAGTGGCCATAGGAACTGGTAGGAGGGGTAAGGGAGTGACGCAAGCACGGCGGCGGCGCCACATACAACAACAACAAACCACCAGTGGGAGTCACGGGTTTGACCGCCGTTCCAGTGCACTTTCACAGGTTTAAGGTTGGAAAAACACGGGTTACAGGTTGCCTGGAACGTGGCATTAGACCTAGGGAAAGGGAACTAAAAAAAAAAGTCCTCGCTCTAGACTTGGTAGTTGTTATACAGTAATATTTTTTTCTTTTTTGATATCGTATCGTGACCCTGGCATATCGAGGTGCATCGTATCGTGAGTTTAAGTGTATCGTCCCATCCCTAGTACTAATCTACAAATCTTAAATAAGGTTTATTCTGAATTTGCTCTTCTGTCTCTGCATAGATATTTTTAGATAGATATTTTAACTGTCAGCAAAAAGTATTGAAAAGAAAAATGATTAAGATACTTAAAATTACTTGAGTAACCAGTTTGAAATTCTGAATTGTAACATTGTAATTATTTCTTTTCTTTTCTTCATAAATAGACCAAATCAAAAATGCTGAACTTACCTCATGTTGTAGAATATCTTCTCGTCTCCTTCAATAAAGCAAGGTTCTAACAGAGACAAACACTTCTAAAAGACACGAAGGAATGTTCTGTGATTAGATCCCACAACCCCAACCAGCTGTGACACTGAGGCGGAGACGGTCGGATCCATTTGCAGATATTTATTAAAAACAGAACAGACTGAGAACAGAAACTCAAGAGATATCAGGGGCAATCCAGAATCGTAGTCAAAACAGTCAATGGTCAGAGGCAGGCAGCAGAGGTTCACAAACGAGTCCAAAATCCAAGTTCAAAGATACAATAAAACAAGATAAAGCTCTGAGTAACTAGAGATACACACTGAGACAGAGGTTTGGTAAAACAAGACTTTACAAAGAACAGAGAACAGAGCAGTCCATATAAAGGGGAGCTGAGGGTACACAGGTGATGCAAATGCAATCATCAGGAGGTAATGAGCAGAGGTGGATAATGGGAAGGAAGTCCTAGTAAGCAGGAGAGAGAGACCTAGTGAGACCAGGAGGAGGCGTTGTCGTGCGTTCCGTGACACCAGCTATCTGGACAGTGATTGGGTCTCCAGATTACTGTTGCTACAGAAATGCTAATTTCTCTTTGGAAACAAACGGCCGCCTCCAAATATGTACAATGGGGTGGCTGTTACTTAGTTTACACTGGTAAATACTGCTGTTGTACAGGTTATAACACTTCATGTTGACCTAATACACTGCAAAAAAAATGTAAGTTTAAGACTTCATCAATCTGATCACAAGAAATGAACAAGACAAATGGCTGTTTACACATAGTCACTTTAAAGGGTTAGTTCACCCAAAAATGAAAATTATGTCATTAATGACTCACCCTCATGTCGTTCCAAGCCCGTAAGACCTCCGTTCATCTTCGGAACACAGTTTAAGATATTTTAGATTGAGTCCGCGAGCTTTCTGTTCCTCCATTGAAAATGTATGTACCGTATACTGTCCTTGTCCAGAAAGGTAATAAAGACATCAACAAAGTAGTCCATGTGACATCAGTGGGTTAGTTAGAATTTTTTGAAGCATCGAAAATACATTTTGGTCCAAAACAAACAAAAACAACGACTTTATTCACCTATATTCATTTCCTTCTCTTCTTCCTACTTAGTAAAACAGCGTAGTGCTTCTGTGTGATACGTCACACACATGACCAGCGTCGGCCAATAGCGAGCCTACGTGTGACGTATAACAGAGAAGCACTACGCTATTTTACTACGTGAACTACTCAAAGCCCACAGAGAAGGAAATTAATATAGGTGAATAAAGTCGTTGTTTTTGTTTGTTTTGGACCAAAATGTATTTTCGATGCTTTCAACCTAGTACTTGAAAGTGTTAGGGTTCTGTCTGTGTTTTGTTCCTTTTTTTGTCCGTTCTTATCAGTGTATAGTTTTTCAGCTCATTGTGGTTTTGCCAATGTATATATAGTTTTTTTGTTATTTAGTTAATTTGTTGGTTAGTTAGTAAACAAAGTAAGGGATGTCCATCCAGCCGTCTCTGATCGCAGAATAAACCCTGAGACGGCTGATCGTGAGTCATGCCTGTGAGATGAGTGAAGTGTCCATGATGGAGCTGCTATTCACTAGTGTGAATTGAGTTGTTTTAGTTACAAAAAAACAGCAATATCCTTTCATTGACAAACTACTTAAACCTATTCTTTTGGAATGTGTGGTTAACGGTTTACATTCAAGCGAGGTACATTTGCCTTCACAGATGATAATCACAGGTGATCGCAGTTTAGTAACTTCCAGCCTGTTTTTATCTCGCTAGACCAGGTGTTAATAGGATACATTTACATTAAATGCTTCAATTCACCTAGCAGAAATACCAGCAGGAAAACAGTCACAGGCAGAATTAAGACAGAAAAGCATATTGTTGTTGTAAATAAGCTATTCATCTAAGAGGTCTATACAAATCATTAACCTGTTCAGTCGTAACAAGTGTATCGTCTGGTTTTGCTTCGGCACTTATAATATCGTCTGCTCTCCTCTTTGCAGAAGGTGGAAACATGTTTTTGCCCACAACTTAGGGATGTGAAAAGGGCTGTCACTCATTTACTTCATCTTACTTTATAGTTAATTTAACGGTTACATACTGGTAGTTGATGGTAAACGTTAAAATTATTCAAATACATAGGATTTTAAAAAGTAAAATACTTGTGTTCAAGTTCATATGTAAAAACCAGAAATTTTACTTTTTAAATGTTTAGGTCTGTGCATATCTTAATAAAATGGTACAAGCCATCATGGAATGATTATAATGCCGTCTGTTTCCCTATGGCATTTTATTTCAAAATCTTTAATCCCAATCAGAGCATTTGAGGAAAGATTGAAGTGCGCTCCAGTCAAACGCTCCTAATCCAAGCAAACGCTCCCGACCCAAACAAACGCTCCTAACCCAAGTAAACGCTCCCGACCCAAACAAACGCTCCTAACCCAAGCAAACGCTCCTAACCCAAGCAAACGCTCCTAACCCAAGCAAACGCTCTTAACCCAAGCAAACGCTCCCGACCCAAACAAACGCTCCCGACCCAAGCAAACGCTCCTAACCCAAGCAAACGCTCCCGACCCAAACAAACGCTCCTAACCCAAGCAAACGCTCTTAACCCAAGCAAACGCTCCCGACCCAAACAAACGCTCCCGACCCAAGCAAACGCTCCTAACCCAAACAAACGCTCCTAACCCAAGCAAACGCTCTTAACCCAAGCAAACGCTCCCGACCCAAACAAACGCTCCCGACCCAAGCAAACGCTCCTAACCCAAGCAAACGCTCCCGACCCAAACAAACGCTCCTAACCCAAGCAAACGCTCCCGACCCAAGCAAACGCTCCTAACCCAAGCAAACGCTCCCGACCCAAACAAACGCTCCCGACCCAAGCAAACGCTCCCGACCCAAACAAACGCTCCCGACCCAAGCAAACGCTCCCGACCCAAACAAACGCTCCCGACCCAAGCAAACGCTCCTAACCCAAGCAAACGCTCCTAACCCAAGCAAACGCTCCCGACCCAAACAAATGCTCCCGACCCAAGCAAACGCTCCCGACCCAAGCAAACACTCCTAACCCAAGCAAACGCTCCCGACCCAAGCAAACGCTCCTAACCCAAGCAAACGCTCCCGACCCAAGCAAACGCTCCCGACCCAAGCAAACGCTCCCGACCCAAGCAAACGCTCCTAACCCAAGCAAACGCTCCCGACCCAAACAAACGCTCCCGACCCAAGCAAACGCTCCCGACCCAAACAAACGCTCCCGACCCAAGCAAACGCTCCCGACCCAAGCAAACGCTCCCAACCCAAGCAAACGCTCCCGACCCAAACAAACGCTCCCGACCCAAGCAAACGCTCCCGACCCAAACAAACGCTCCCGACCCAAGCAAACGCTCCCGACCCAAGCAAACGCTCCTAACCCAAGCAAACGCTCCCGACCCAAACAAACGCTCCCGACCCAAGCAAACGCTCCCGACCCAAACAAACGCTCCCGACCCAAGCAAACGCTCCCGACCCAAACAAACACTCCCGACCCAAACAAACGCTCCCGACCCAAGCAAACGCTCCTAACCCAAGCAAACGCTCCCGACCCAAACAAACGCTCCTAACCCAAGCAAACGCTCCTGACCCAAACAAACGCTCCTGACCCAAGCAAACGCTCGCGACCCAAACAAACGCTCCCGACCCAAGCAAACGCTCCTGACCCAAACAAACGCTCCTGACCCAAGCAAACGCTCCCGACCCAAACAAACGCTCCCGACCCAAACGACCCAAACAAACGCTCCTGACCCAAACAAACGCTCCTAACCCAAGCAAACGCTCCTAACCCAAGCAAACGCTCCACTCTTGAGCCGATACGCTCATCGCTGAACACAGTCGATCAGATCCCGCTCCAGTCAAACGCTTCTAACCCGAGCAAACGCTCCTAACCCAAGCAAACGCTCCCGACCCAGACAAACGCTCCCGACCCAAGCAAACGCTCCCGACCCAAACAAACGCTCCTGACCCAAGCAAACGCTCCTAACCCAAGCAAACACTCCTAACCCAAGCAAACGCTCCACTCTTGAGCCGATACGCTCATCGCTGAACACCTTTATCAAATCCCGCTAAAACAGTTTCTCTGTGCTAGATATATATCTTTCTCTTTGTAATAAACTTCTAGAACAAATTTCTTAATTGCAGTTGGCTTATGGATAACAGTTAAGATATTTGTGGATTTAACCTCCTTAGCTTTTTCTTTTAATTTCTTTTATGACCCCTCATCTGAGCCACACCAAATTAAAAACAAATATACATTAACAAATTCACTGTAGATATTTTGAAAAAGGCCTAAAATGTTTTTAATGAGGGACTGATGGACGTATAGTAAGGGATGCAATTATTAGAAATGATTTCTAGTAATCATCTCTGATGATTGTTTCTTTGAAATTAATACGGTCATGAATGACAGCAAAATGGAATAAATTATTTTTGTTTGTTATTGAAATCTGTTTGGGGGATTATTTAATGGGGACAAGATCATTTTCATTTTTACTTTTCTATACTGAATAGCTTAATCGGTAGCCTATGTCTACTTTATCACTGTTACAACGGTTACACAAGTCAAAGTATATAGACTAAATTATACAAATGTATTATTTGACCAACTTTTAAGTTAGTACATTTTCTTCCTGGAATCCACCTTGATATCCGACCCACTGTTGAGATCAGGATAATCATGTGTTTTTGGATCAAGTCTTGAACAACATGAACTGAAGGTTTGATCCAGATTGAAACTAGGATTGGATTCCGTGATCTAATCTGATTTCAGATTCCTTCTTCCCTTTTGAACAAACCATTTTCAAGATTTGATCCAATCCGATAACCAAAATCCGATCAGCTTACTTTTGAAGAACTGGATCTTGATGCTAATTATATATCATGATGTATTTGGTCAAAAGAAGTCTCGTAAGAATTAAATTTTTCCTAGAAAGACTATTGATATAAGATAGGTGAATATATATTGTGATCAAAAAAATGAATGCAAGAATGCATGGTAAAATGGCTAAATAAAACAAAATAATAATGCTAATATATACTGAGGACCATGTCTCATACCCTGCAGATGTGTGAAAGAAGACTGGAAACAAAAGAACCATGAATGGGCCATTTTGCAGTGGCAGCCATTAGAGAACAGGCCGAAATGGGGGTTACATCAGCTCAATGATTTTTTTAAATGAGCATTTTATTATCCTTCTCTAAAACCACATGACATGAAAATGATTCATTGAACTCATTGGCCCAGTTACACAGACAGGGCTCAGTTAGGACATTTAAGCAGCTTTTATAAGCATGCCTTAGAAAAAAAAACATTACTGGTGTGAATCTTGAGACAAAACAATGGCACTGGCATATTTTAAGATATGATTTCAGTTAAAACAACTCAAACATGCATTTTAGTTTCAGACTAGCTTAAGCTAGTTTTTGAGTTTTAGTTTTAGAGACACCATCCTTAAATTTGAAATGGAACAGAAACAGACATGTGGTTTCAGCTTTGTTGTGTTTCTAGATCCATTTACTTCATCCATGTTTTAGACATTCTAAATATGTATTATTAATTATTATCAATTGTATTACAGTTTTTATATTTGAGCGAACATATCTTTATAATACTAGCAGTCTGAGTAATGAACATTAAGCTCTCAAGCGTCGGCTAAAGATCTCTTGGTTATGTGTAGTCAGAAAGGCTAATGGCAAACTCACTAGTATGTCATTTATTCCCCGCCTGCTAACACGAGGGCTGTCTTGTGTATAAATGTCTACACGTTTCTGGATAAGCGTGTATAAATAAAGGTGATGTGACTGTATTAGAGCTGAAACAGAACCCATGGCTGTGATCAGGCTCTCTCACGGCTGTGTTTCGGGCAGGACTCGGCTGAGCTCCATCCCCCACTCCCTGCAGGACATTTGCATTTCTATGGAGAACGGTTTACCTTAGACCTAAAAAACAAGTCAGCCTACTTAAAACAATTGAGGACTCTGCATGCATGTTTGAGTGATTCAACATGAGGAACTATTAGTAAGTGGAATGAGTTTTCTTTCCAGATGTGGTATAAAGGTAAAGTTAAACCAACATAAAGATGAATGCCCATGGTAATCCGCTACGTCCCTATAACATCAGTTGATTTACATTAAATGTGCAGATGTTTATTTTTTTTATTTTTTTTCATTGTGGGAAATTACTTTTTCCAGTCTTGTAAAATCTTTTAAATAGTAAATTAATTTAACTTGCTCTACCTTCTTTAAAAGCTGCACCATCCTATAGTTTGATATTATTTTTGAACTTTTTCTTTATTAACTTTACCATGTTTTATCTGCCATTGATATAGGTTTGTGTTCTGTGCTCTATTTAAAATGCATACAGAAAAATGTGAGTAATTATAATGTATGTAATACTAATAATGAAAAGGACTTTTCCCTGATCCAGTTGATGTTTACAGATTATACCCTTATTCTGAACTAGCTATTTGATTTCAATCACAGATACAGTAAATTTGCATAACAGAACCAATAGTAATGGTGGCTAATCTGATGGCCCAATCACGGCTCAGATCGTAGCATGTATATCTGTCCCTTCTGGGATCCTAACTCACTTGATTTTGTGCCATTTGGAAGACCACAACTTTAGAAGACTTCTACGAGATTGTTTCCTACATTGGAGAGTTATCTTTCTGTTATAGTTTAAAGACTTATCTACCTACAAGATCCTAAGCAAAAGCGCACTGAGCCGTTTCTCATCTCACTTTCTTTCTTTCCGAAGTAAGAGGTAAGTTGCACATTCTAACTTCATTTTATGATGATTTGTAAATGCTAACATTATAAAATGCATTTGTATCCTCTTACAATGTAAATGTGCATGCAGATTGGTATTGTTGATATTCAGTTTGTCTGTAAAATGATTTTATTTAAATACTTGATATAAAAAGTATAGTAAAAATGTAGTAAATTATCACCCACATTGTCATCTTTTCAATCATTTATTGTCTATGCAATTCTAAAGAGTTTTTTAAGATTTTTTGTTTGTTTTTGTTTTTTACTTGGCATATGCAGTAGATCCTACATAAAATATTCTTACATATTTTCACAGGAAAATGAGAGCCCAAAGAGTTCTTGCTGAAGAGGAAGCCTTGTACTTCATTGCTTCTGGGAAAGATAAAGAAACATTTGAGAAAAAATTCATGTGTGAAGAGAAAGGTAAGTTACGACATACAATTCTGCCATCAGTATGACTTTGCTAAACTTAATTAAAGCAAAGTTTGGTCACTAATTACTGCCTATGGGTTGGGTTTAAAATGTGTAGCTAGAAAAAGCAGTTAAAACAAAACACACGAATAAACAACATGATTGCTTTAACCCTACATCAGTTAAAGGTGGATTTATATCTGTTTTCCTGGCCGTATTTATGCTAGACCAAGCTGCTGATGGCTCTAAATTAAACTCTATTATGTAGATGTGTGAGTGGTCTTTCTTGATAATATTTGTATGTAACTGCGAGGGGCCCGTTTAAGAATGGAAATGATGAATATTTAGTATCATGATACATATGAGTTTTGCACTTTTATAAAGATGTGGATATCGTAGTTGTTTTCCAAGCAAAGCTACCATTAAAACAATTTAGACAACCTAATCAACTTTATGAATCTTTTCTCATACTTAATTTACTCTTATTTATACTCTATTTATTAGGTTTTGGAGTAATCGCCACAACAAATATTGAGCCAGGAGAGTTCCTGCTGGAGTATGTTGGAACACACATTACTGGATCTGAAGGAGAGACCCTGTTCAAAGACTACTCAGCTGAAGATGCAGTTTTTTTATATTTCTACTCCTTTCAGGGACAATCTTACTGGTAAGATTAAATGAATGAATGTTCTAATGAAATATAATGACATTATGATATTATGATAATATATATACAGTGTTTGTAAAATATTTCACCATACAGTGTTGATGGCAGTAAAGCTACAGCAAGACTCGGAAGATTCATAAATGATGATCACATCAAGCCAAACAGCAAAATTAAAATAGTAAGTCTGTATTTAATGTTTTCGTATTCTTTGTCTTATTCTTTGTTTTAATTGCACAGCCTCATCTTGATTGTAGCATTATTTGACATTACACACTAGGCGACTATTCAAATGATGTTGTTGTTGTTTTCAGTTGTGTGTTTGTGTACTTTTGTGACCAACAGATAATGGATGAACAGAAAATGCCACATCTGTGTGCATTCGCGTTAACAAAAATCAACGCAGGAGAAGAAATTGTCTATGACTACGGAGATCCTACCTGCCCGCGGAGACAGGTATTTCAGCTTCGATTTCTATATATTTGTGTCTTATTTTTATTATTTTATCAAGAGGTGAGGAAAACGTGGTAACACTTTGCAATAAGGTTCATTGGTTAAGATTTGTAACGAATAAGGTTCGGAAGCAATTGCAAGTAAAACTCTGTTTATTAAGTAACGTCACAATACGTAGATCTCAAGGCTGCAGGTTTAGCGGCGCAGGGACTCAGATGGTCAGCTGTGCCCAGGTGCAGGAAGTGGTGAGAGTGACGATCAACAACGAATCCAGGACATCCACGGGGAAACACGACAGGAACAACGAAGGACTGAGACTGGAAACGTAGAGGGATCAACACCAAACACCAACAAACAACGATCTGACAATGGAGATGAGAAGTTGATGAGATTATATACACAGGAATGGATTGACTGCAGCTGGTGATGAGGTGATGAGTGATAAGCTGAACGAGGGCTGATGAGCGGCCACGCCCCTCTGATCAACGCACACACATACAACAACAGAGACACGAGACGAGAAGAAGACATAGGATTTACCAACCGTGACAGTACCCCCTTCCCTAGGAACGCCTCCTGGCGTTCCCAGACTCCCTTACCTGCCGATTGTAATCATCGATAAGGGAGTGATCCAGGATGTCTCTAGCCGGCACCCAACTTCTCTCCTCCGGACCGTAACCTTCCCAGTCCACCAAGTACTGGAATCCGCGCCCCCTCCGTCTCGAGTCCAGAACACGATTGACCGAATAAGTGGGTTCCCCGTCTACGAGACGCGGCGGGGGGGGAACCGGGGCTGGCGGATTAATGCGAGCAAAAAAAACGGGCTTAATTTTAGATACGTGAAAGACGGGATGAATCCTCCTGTACACTGGAGGAAGATTCAGGCGGACTGTCACCGGGCTAATGATTTTGGTGACAGAAAACGGGCCAATGAATTTAGGTGCGAGCTTATTCGAAACGGAGCGGAGAGGAATATCCTTGGTAGAAAGCCACACTTTAGAACCGACGACGTATACGGGAAGCCTCCGCCGGTGGCGATCGGCTTTGGCCTTGGTGCGCGCCCCCACTTGGAGAAGAGTCTCACGGGCTCTAGTCCAAGTGCGGTGACACCTCTGGACGAAGGCGTGGGCGGAGGGGACCGCGACTTCGGATTCCAGACTAGGAAAAATAGGTGGCTGGTAACCTACGCTACACTCAAATGGTGATAGGCCCGTGGATGACACTGGCAATGTGTTATGGGCGTACTCCACCATAGACAGCTGCTGACTCCAAGAGGAAGGATTCTTGGACACTAGACATCGCAACGTTCGCTCCAAATCCTGGTTGGCTCGCTCCGTTTGACCATTGCTCTGGGGATGGAACCCAGAGGACAGACTGACAGTCGCCCCCAGAAGTTTACAAAACTCTCGCCAAAATTTGGACACGAATTGGGGTCCCCTGTCAGAAACCACGTCTGTCGGAAGGCCATGAATCCGAAAGACGTGGTCAACGACAATCAACGCTGTCTCCTTGGCTGAAGGTAATTTGGGCAAGGGAATGAAAGGGGCAGCCTTCGAGAACCGGTCCACCACGGTTAAAACTACCGTGTGACCCTGGGAGGGTGGGAGGGCGGTGATAAAATCTAGTGCGATATGGGACCAGGGTCTCGAAGGTACCGGCAGCGGTTGAAGTAACCCATCTGGAGGTCGATTGGAAGTTTTACCCGTGGCACAAACTGAGCAGGCCAATACAAAATTGTGAACATCACGAGCCATGAGAGGCCACCAGAATCGTTGCTTGACTAAAAACATAGTACGATTAACTCCCGGATGACAAGCCACATTGGAACAATGTCCCCACTGAATAACGCTGGACCGTAAATTCTCTGGCACAAACAAACGGTTCGGTGGGCAACGAGTCGGAGGCGTTACCCCTTCTAAGGCCTTCTTGACCTTCGATTCGACCTCCCATGTGAGTGTAGAGATAAATAGGGTCTCTGGTAAAATGCACTCGGGAGTGGACGGGCGATCGGAACGGTCAAAAATGCGCGATAAAGAATCGGGTTTGATGTTTTTGGAACCCGGGCGGTACGAGAGAGTAAAGTCAAAACGTCCGAAAAAAAGAGCCCACCGAGCCTGCCTAGAATTAAGTCTTTTAGCTGTACGAATGTACTCCAAATTCTTGTGGTCGGTCCAGACGATAAAAGGTACCCCCGACCCTTCTAACCAGTGGCGCCACTCCTCCAATGCTAGCTTGACCGCCAACAACTCTCTGTTGCCAATGTCATAATTGCTTTCGGCAGGGGATAAACGATGAGAAAAAAATGCGCAAGGGTGCATCTTGTCGTCTGAAGGAGAGCGCTGGGATAACACTGCACCTACCCCCACCTCTGACGCATCGACCTCCACCACGAACTGACGTGAAGGATCAGGGGTTATCAGGATGGGGACTGAAACAAAGCAACCCTTCAGTTTGGCAAACGCAGCTTCTGCTGCGTCTGACCACCTGAACGTCGTTCTGGGGGAGGTCAAGGCGGTCAGAGGCGCGGCTAGTCGGCTGAAATTGCGAATAAAACGCCGGTAAAAATTGGCGAACCCCAGAAACCTCAGTAGGGCCTTACGGGAATCTGGACTTGGCCAATCTACCACAGCCTTAACCTTATCAGGATCCATGCGCATTCCCTCAACCGAGATGATGTGACCTAGGAAAGGAACAGACTGTGCATGAAACACGCATTTCTCCGCCTTGACAAAAAGCCCATTCTCTAGCAACCTCTGAAGCACTTGTCGGACGTGTTGCACGTGTTCCTGGAGAGACGATGAAAAAATCAATATATCATCCAGGTAAACATATATGAATTGGTTGACCATGTCTCGCAAAACGTCATTGATAAGTGCTTGGAAGACCGCTGGGGAGTTGGAAAGGCCGAAAGGCATAACCAAATATTCAAAGTGCCCCCTAGGGGTGTTAAAAGCGGTCTTCCACTCATCCCCCTCCCTGATGCGGACCAAATGATAAGCATTTCTTAAATCCAATTTCGTGAAGATAGATGCTCCTTGCAACCTCTCGAAGGCTGAAGACATCAGCGGCAAAGGATAAGTATTCTTTACCGTGATGTTGTTCAACCCCCGGTAATCAATACAAGGTCGCAACGATCCATCTTTCTTCCCCACAAAAAAGAATCCCGCCCCCGCTGGAGAAGAGGAAGGGCGGATGAATCCCGTTGCTAGAGAATCAGAAATGTATTTCTCCATGACCTCTCTCTCTGGAACAGAGAGTGAATATAATTTGCCCTTAGGCGGAGACGTACCTGGCAGTAACTCTATAGCACAGTCATAGGGACGATGCGGAGGAAGAGAATCAGCCCGAGACTTACTGAACACCTCCTTCAGATCCCGATACTCCGTGGGCACGTTAGATAAATCCACTGTCTCCTCCTGCAACACATGAACAGAAACAGACGGACAGGCCGACAAAAGACAGGACTTATGACAAAAACTGCTCCACGCCGCTACGGATTTGAGCTGCCAGTCTATTTTGGGATTGTGACGGGTGAGCCATGGGTGACCAAGAACAATGGGTGCAAGCGGAGTGTCCAGGATGTAAAAGGAGATGGTCTCTGAGTGGTTGCCTGACGTGATGAGGGTGATGTCTTCAGTGACCAGAGATATAGTGGGGAGTTCTTGACCATTGAGGGCGTGTACTGCAATCTGATGGGTGAGGGGTTTGAGGGGAACTTGGTGGTTGAGTGCGAAAGTGTGGTCCATGAAGTTACCTTCGGCGCCTGAATCCAGGAGTGCGTGACAGTCGTGATGGTGGTTGGACCATCGGAGTCTGACCGGGAGGAGAGTCGATGTTGATGAGGTCTTCTTGGCGGAGATCCCACCCGACAGTAGCCTCATACTTACTGTCGGGCTGGGCCTTTTAAAGGGCAATTATAGGCGAAGTGTCCATTTCCTCCACAGTACATGCAGAGGCCCTGGGATCTCCGCCTTTCCTTCTCCTCCCGGGAAAGCCGGGCTCTACCCACCTGCATGGGCTCGGGATCGTAGACATGGCTGACCGCGTCCCCGCCTCCAGAGCGTTGGCCTTCGGATTCCACTGAAGAGCGGGTAGTGGGTACTCGCCGTTCCGCTCGTGACAGCCTGGCATCCACTCTTAATGCTAAGGCGATTAAGTCGTTGAGTTTGGGAGGTAAGTCCATGGCGTATATCTCCTTCTGGACGCGGTCAGCCAGCCCATGCAGGAACATGTCCCACTGCGCCTCCTCGTTCCATTGGCTCTCCGCCGCTAGAGTCCGAAACTCGATCGAGAAGTCCGACACGGATCGCTGTCCTTGGCGCAAATCGGCCAGCACTCTGGCTGCTTCTCTGCCGGCCACTGCGCGGTCAAAGACTCGCTTCATTTCGTCGGAGAGCGCTTGGAACGCGGTGCAGCAATCTTCCTGGTTTTCCCACACCGCCGTTCCCCATAGAGCCGCTCTCCCAGTCAGTAGTGTTAGCACGAAGGCGACCTTGGTTCTCTCCTCGCGGAAGGTTCTGGGCTGTAGAGAAAAATGCATTGCGCATCTTGTTAGAAAAGCTCGACAGAAGTTGGGTTCACCTGAGTATGCCTCCGGGACTGGTAGGCGGGGCTCTGACTGGGAGAGGTCCGCTGGTGGTGGTTGGGGAATCGGCGGCGGGTTAGGCGCAGCGGGAATGTGCAGCTGTTGGACTTGCTGAGTGAGCCCGGACACCTGCGCCACTAACGCCTGAACAGCGCGAGCTGTCTCGTTGAGATTCTTCTCTTGGTTCTCCATCCGGCGTCTGCTGTTGTTGACGAACTCGTCCAGGCTCTCTGCAGAATTACTCGCTGCTTCCATCTTTGGTCAGATCGTTCTGTAACGAATAAGGTTCGGAAGCAATTGCAAGTAAAACTCTGTTTATTAAGTAACGTCACAATACGTAGATCTCAAGGCTGCAGGTTTAGCGGCGCAGGGACTCAGATGGTCAGCTGTGCCCAGGTGCAGGAAGTGGTGAGAGTGACGATCAACAACGAATCCAGGACATCCACGGGGAAACACGACAGGAACAACGAAGGACTGAGACTGGAAACGTAGAGGGATCAACACCAAACACCAACAAACAACGATCTGACAATGGAGATGAGAAGTTGATGAGATTATATACACAGGAATGGATTGACTGCAGCTGGTGATGAGGTGATGAGTGATAAGCTGAACGAGGGCTGATGAGCGGTCACGCCCCTCTGATCAACGCACACACATACAACAACAGAGACACGAGACGAGAAGAAGACATAGGATTTACCAACCGTGACAAGATTAGTATATGAGCAATACATTTATTGCAGTATTTGTTAATCTTTGTTAACATTAGTAAAAAAAACAGCTGTTCATGTTAGTTCACAGTGCATTAACTAATGTTAACAAATACAATCTTTGATTTTAATATTGTATTAGTAAATGTTGAAATTAACAAAGTTTAATAAATGCTGTAGAAGTGCAGTTCATTATTGGTTTATGTGTTCATTAATGTAGTTAACTAATGAAACATTATTGTAAAGTGTTTCTAAATCCTCTTTTTCTCAACAATACTCAAAATACTCAAATATAAAAAAAAAAGAATGATTATGGTAACACTTTACAATAGGGTTTCATTTGTTACCGTTAGTTAATGTATTAATTAACATGAACTAAAAACAACACATTTGTTACAATATTTATTAATCTTTCTTAATGTTAGTTAATAAAAATGTTCATTGATTGGTCATGTAAATTTGCAATGCATTAACTAATGTTAACAAATACAAATTTTGATTTGAATTATGCATTACTAAATGTTTTAATTAACATGACCTAATCATCTAATAAATGTTGTTTCAGAAAACCAGTACTTCCACATTCAGAGAGATCAAGGAAAATATGGTAAATATATGGAGAAAGATTTGTTCCTTCACCTGAGTTTACTAAGAACTGTATACATGGTATAACATTTTTTACATTTAAATATGCATTTGCTAAATGCTTTTATGCATTTTACAGGAATCACGATGGAAGAATTCATTTGTAAACCTTGATTTAAAGCCTGGTGTGATGAAAATTGATGACCTTGTTATCAACACAGAAATGAAGATTGCAAATGGATGCAATGCTGCTGAGATTTTCCCAGGAGTCTTCAACAACTGCAAAGTTGCAGTGAAACGAGTTGCCAAACATGTTTCCAAAACTGAAATGGAAATGGCTAATTTCCTGAGTTCAAAAAATATACAAGCAGAGCACCTTCTGCGACACATGTCAGTGTTGGAAGACACTTACTTTGCCTATTTTGTCTCACCTCTTTGTGAATATAATTTGATGGAGCTGATTGAAAACAAGGATTTTCCTGAAAGAAAAAGCCTGATAGAGAATCGAAGACTAGAGATCTGCCAGGAGCTCCTGCAAGGACTTCAGGAACTGCATTCATATGGGATTTTGCACAGAGACCTGAAGCCGGAAAATATTTTGTTTGGTAAGAGCAGTCTGTGGATTAACCATAGCTATAATTATCCTGTAATATCAGCAGGAATTTCCATTTAAAATGCATGCGCATATGATCATGTGGATGTCATTTTAAGTGTTAAAGTTTTTTATGAGCATTTTTACTTTTCTACAGATATCAACAATAAACTGTACATCGCAGACTTTGGAGCGAGCAGAAAACTGGATCTGGCACAAACCACACTGCTCTCTCAAATGGCTGGATCTTTTTCTTGGTCAAGTTATGAAGATGTTGGAGGCATGCAATACAAGTACAAGAAAGAATCAGATATCCAGGTAAGGGTAGGAAATATCTTGTTAAAACCTGTTATTTGTGGGAGGATGCCGGCACATTGAAGAGTTCTTTAATTACACTAGATCAAAGTTACTGTTAGTTTTAATGTAAAAAAAAAAAAAAAAAAAGGTTTAAGACTCAAGCCAAATTTTTTTTTACCTCTGTTTTACTATAAGGATATTATGGTGACAGTAATTTAATTTCTTAATTTGTGTCAGGTAAAAAAATCTGCTATCTGGTCATCATGAAAGACTTTGACTAAACAATTGTATTACTTTATTTTGATGGTCCCTTAAACACATTCTGTTGACTATATAACAGATTGCACCCAAATGTAAAGTTGCACCATCATGTCTACTATCTCTCATTGAGTGTTAGTAGGGTATTAGTAGACTGGTAGGGTTAGAGTTAGAATAAGTTTGCATGTAGTTGCAGAGTTACATATAGTCAGTATAATGGCGGTTTGGGTTTGGGTTTGGGGTTCATCACAATAAAGAGTTAGCCGATATTAGGCAGACGGTCCTAGTTTTTACAAATGTATTTACTATGCCTCATCAGATCACAGAAGGAAAGGAAGGTATTTCAAATACTTGAATGACCTTATAAGTGAGTTAGGAGCAAAAACATGGTTTTGATCTAATAAAAATTGTCTTTGTTTGATGCTGTATTAAAAAAAAAAAACATGCCACTTAGTCCTTATTTAACTGTTACCAAGAGAGATTATTTTGTCATATGCTACTTTCACACTATGTTGCAATTATACCAATTTTAAAACATTCTACTTAGAACTGTTCAGTTCATTCAACTCGTAATAATGTGTTTTATGGCAAAACTATCAATGCCTAAATTATTCTGCAGTCAGTGGTCAGGTAGTACAGGTACAAATCAAAGCTCTCAGGAAATTCCCAGTTTAGAAGTTGTTAGGGACTGTTCGTTTTTTATTTAAGGGGCTACCGGAGGAGTTTTGAGATCTATAGTCAAACTAGACTTGACATTGTATACGAATGAGCCTATGTAGGCCTATAGGTTTGAAAAAGTTTGAAAACCACTGATTTAAAGCTTTTCCGGGGGAAACATTTATAGGCGTTCTGTTCTGACAGGATGCACCTTTTCTGAGCACGTATGCCTGAAGCACGCGCACTGTCAAACAGCGCCAATCTTTCGCGTCTGATTTTTGTAGGGTCCGACCATCTGCAAGCGATGGGGGGCCGAGATTGAGAGAGCTATATGTAAAAATATGGGTAACACTTTATTTTACGACCCGCAAACAACTGCATAAGTACACCGAAATTACAGTGTACGTTTCTGTAATTATAGCGTACTTCCGTGTAGGTATAAGGGAACAATATGTTAAGTTTGGGGTAATAAAGGGGTAACAAGCAGATATACAACCTGTAAATAACTTCGTAAGTAAATCGAAATTACGGTGTACGTTTCTGTAATTATAGTGTACCTCCGTATAGGTATAAGGGAACAATATGTTTTGGGTAGGCTAATAAAGGGGTAACAAGTAGATATACAAGCAAATTATTTATAATGTAATTATTTTAAAACTAACAGGTAGGCTACCTATTATGTTAATATATTCCAGGCAAAAATTGTACATCTGTTGTATATAAAAGTTATCAGCACATTTCTGGCAAAATATGTTCTTGTGCAATTTTACAGGGTAATTTTGACATCTGTGGGTTGAAAATGATGCATGTAAGCACAGTATGATAAAAAATGAATTTATTGGCTTTTCTTACTAGATTAATTAATGTTAAATCAACCCACAGATGCCAAAATTAAATGTAAAATTGCAGAAGAACATATTTTGCCAGAACTTTTATATACAACAGACGTACAATTTTTGCCTGGAATATATTAACATAATGGTACCTGTTAAAATAATTACATTATAAATAATTTGCTTGCATAGCTTGTTACCCCTTTATTAGGCCTACCTTATAACTACACGGAGGTAAACTATATTTACAGAAACGTACACCGTAATTTCAGTTTACTTACAAAGTTATTTGCAGGTTGTATACTATCTGCTTGTTACCCCTTTATTACCCCAAACTTAACATATTGTTCCCCTATACCTACACGGAAGTACGCTATAATTACAGAAACGTACACCGTAATTTCGGTTTACTTACGCAGTTGTTTGCGGGTCGTAAAATAAAGGGTTACCAAAATATGCACCAAATAAGCCACTTTGAAATGTTGCGGTTTTCATAAATACAAAAGTTGGATGGCCCGCCCCTCTCAACAAAGAATAAAAAAACATGATCCTCCCATATTTTGCTCCGGTGGTCCATTTCATAAATACCGATTGGTCCCTTATTACGAATTTTGATGTTTAGAATATCATGACAGTAATTACAACATGGTGAAAAAGCACTTTTATCCCATCTATAGTGTTGGGAATGTCTGTAGGGGGAGATAGAGCATCAATGTGGCAGTTTGCAACAGAGATGTTTAGAATATATGAATTAACATCAGTTAGCATTTTAGAGTCTTTAAATAAACTACATACATGACTTTTTTAGGTGTCTTTAGTAAATCAGGACAGTAGTTTTTTAATGACAAAAGAGGGTTTGCGCTGGAGCAAGCTGTTTGTAAATCTTAGAGTTATCATCTTTCAACAGATTTGAAATAGAACATGGTCAGGCCTGTGGCTTCATTTGTTTTCTGTACTGCAATAAGGAATATTGTCATGAAATATTAATAAGAAATGTATTTTCTAAAAACTTTACAATAGACTTAAGCCTATATATAATTTTTCCTAATGATTGTAATTTTGATTTTATGACAACAAAACCTTCATGAACTATATATTTAATTTGGGGGTGACAATGGGGGGTGTGTAGATTAAAAAGTTTACATGTATGCAGTTATAATATTATTTTAGTCTGTGACCACTATGATTTATCAAAAGAAACTATATAGTCATCAGTTCTACCAAAAATGTATACACTTGTTCTATGTTCAATTGTCCTGAACGCTAATATTCAGAGCAGCTTTCAGCGAATGAGCACAGCAGCAATTTCTCATTATTTCAATCATTTAGTTGTACAGTTTAGTTGTGACCATTACTGAAATAATTTTTGAAATAATCTTTTATTTCGTAGGTAGCAGGATGCTTAGTGCATTACATCCTGACTGATGGGCAACACCCCTATCAGACAACTACACCCTACTCCAAGGATCCAGTTGGGCTATCTCAAAATGTCAGAATGGGTAACTTCACTCTTCAATGTGAAGAAAGATGGACAAGACAAAAAGATATTATTAGCAGAATGCTGTCTAAATCGACCGAAGAATGTCCCACCATTGAGGAATGCCTTCAGTCTTTCACGTGTATGTTCCAAGACTTACACTTTTCTCTTCACCTCATTAATAAAACATTGTTTTTACAAGAACGTAGTTAAAAAAAAACATCCTTAAATGATTGGATATACATAACAATTGTTGTGTATTTACAGGTTTCATACACCAGTCTGGTTTCACTGGAACCACAAACAACTACAGCAATGTGAATGAAAATGAAGTAAGTACTTGAAGTAAAACAGTTGAAGACTAAAAAGACAACTATGATTCTAAAACTCAGTGTTATGAGATAAACAGAAGGCTCTAGATAGAAAAAAACAGACTTTAAATCAGAAATTTGTTACATTGTTACACTGTCATTGTTTTACAGGACAGAACCCATACAGCTGATTGCTGTCCCCAAACATCAGATGAGATGGACATCCTAGAGAATACTGACAGTGATAAGCCAGAAAGTGTTTGCAGTGACGTGATGGATTCATCTTCTCACACTGAGGAGGAATTATATGAGTTTGAAATGGTAATTAGGGGTAAATTACATGACCGGGTGATGAATAATGCATAGACCATTAATATACGTGGGGAAAGTTTAATTTATAACATTGTTATTATTTGCAAATACATTTCAGTTGTGTGTTTCTGTATTTCAGAACAACATTGAACAACAGGTTTCCCTTTCCCAGGAAATGTCAGAAGAAGAAGAAATAAAAAAAGCTGAAGGACAAGTAGCGGAAGGTATCCGAGGAAATCCACTTAAGAAGAATTGGATGGAAATAGATGAAAGTGCCAATGGCTGTAGCTCTCAACAACATAATATCAAAGTGAAAATGTCCTCAAACAGTCTACATCAACGCATCTATGACACTGGCACACAAAAGAGGCTCAACCATGCGTACTCTTTTATTATCCAAAGTAAGGAACATGGGAAACTACCACCATAACAGTTCAGTCCTATCCTCTAGGAAAGGAGAGATCATACCAAAAAGACAAGCAACTTGTGAGTCAACAGGAATGGACTATCTGCCTTGCAAGTTTTGCTTTGCTATGTATGTTAAAACAGATCTCTGGAGACATCACAAACGTTGCAAATTACGAGTAAAAGAGAATATGCCAGTGAAACGAAAAGTTCAGGCAAGTTGTTCTCTGTTGTTGCCCATTGACTCTGAAGTTTCCAGTGGACTTAAAAAAATGATTGGAGACATGACATATGACACTGTTACTCAAGTGGTAAAATCTGACCCGTTGATTGTGTCACTGGGTGAAAGAATGTTCCTCAAAAACAGAGAAGTTTCACGGCACCGGGCAGACATTAGAAACAAGATGAGAGAACTTGCCAGACTACTTCTAGTGACAAGGACTATTGACAAAGACATTGTTACTTTGAATGACTTGATCAACCCAGGAAAGTTCAACACAGTACTTGAGGGAGTAAAAAAGATGACTGGATTTGATAACTCCACAAACCGATTCAGAATCCCTTCAACAGCACTAAAACTGCGCCATTCCCTTGTGAAAGTGTCAAATATTTTGCAAGGAGAGGCTTTACGTCAAGAGGATGATGCTTTGAAGGGAAGAGCAGAGCAATTCAGTAAATTAATTGAACTGGAATGGACAATTCACGTTTCATCTAATGCACTGAAAACCTTATACCAGAAAAAGTGGAACAGTCCACAAATGCTGCCTTTAGCAGAAGACATAAAGAAGCTCCAGGATCATCTAAAGTGCCTTGAGGAGGTCAACAAAAAAGCACACATTGACCACACATCACAAAGGTCATGGAGTGATCTCTCTCAGGTGACTCTAGCACAGCTGATATTATTCAATCGGCGCAGAGAAGGTGAGGTTTCTAGGATGGAAGTCAAAACATACCTGCAGAGAAATAAACACATGATTCAGGATGAAATTATGGAGAGCCTGACACCTTTTGAGAAGAAACTATGTAAGAATCTCACCAGAGTAGAGGTACGGGGGAAACGAGGCCGCAAAGTACCAGTACTATTTCCAACAAATGTCACAGAATCCGTGGAACTTCTGATTAAAACTAGAGAAGATGTTGGGATTTCCCCTAGCAATCCCTACATATTTGCTCGTCCTTTTTATGGATCACAGGAGAGCATTCGTGGGTGTGACTGCTTAAAGCGATTTGCAGAAAGCTGTGGGGCTAAACATCCAGAAAACATTACATCTACAAAGTTGAGAAAACATGTAGCCACAGTTTCTCAGCTACTTAACCTACAGACACATGAACTAGACCAACTAGCAACTTTCATGGGTCACAACATTGATGTCCATAGGGAGTTTTATAGACTGCCTGAAGAAACATTGCAAGTGGCAAAAGTGAGCAGAATTCTTTTTGCCCTGCAAAATGGAATAGGCAAATTTAAAGGAAAATCTCTGGAGGACATAACACCAAACATCAACTGTAAGTAAATCACTTATGTGTATATGTATTTTTAAAACAATTCAAAGTTTCTGCGCTTTGTAAAAATCTACTTTTAGTTTTAAAAAAATGTGAATGATCATTTTGTTACAGTTGAAGGGGACTCCAGCAACTCAGAGACAGAGGATTCTACATCTAAAAAAAGGATGCCAGAGGATGATCATTCTGAAAAAAGGGCTGCCACCTCAATAAAGACAGCAGCCTCAAGAGAGGCAGTTCTACACTTTAGTACATCACCACTGCCATTAAATAAAAAGGGTAAATAATTACCCTAAATAATTGTATCTACATGAAACATATTGACATGTATTTTAAGAATTGACTGTGCTCTTCAACTTTGTAAAATCTACATTATTGAAATTTTGTTTATTCTTTAATTCAATTAATTTTATTGACTTAATTTCTTAATTGATTTTAACAGGAAAATCCAGAAAGACCTGGTCAGAGAAGGAGAGTAAAACCATTGAACACCATTTCAAGAATTTCATAAAGGAAATGAAAATCCCTGGAAAATTGGATTGTGAAAGATTCTTAAATGAAAACCAGATTTTAAAGGATAATGAAAGAGACTGGAAAGCAGTGAAATACTTTGTGCACAACCGAATAGCTTCTATCAAGAGAAATTTGTGTCAACAGTATTGAACAGTATAGAAATACTGGGAGCTTTCGTATGGAGTATCGATGTTTTATGTCACAGTACTGGGAGCTTGCGTATGGAGTATCAATGTGTCATAGCATTGGTAGTTCATGTCAATGGAGCGTCAGTGTGTCATAGCATTGGTAGTTCATGTCAATGGAGCATTAAAAGCAACTCTAAGTGACAGAGCCTGTCTTTTTTAAGTTGCTTTAAAGACTCACTATTTTTTTATTTATAGTTTTATAGTTATATATGTTTTACTTAATGGCATTCTGTAACTTTTAATATAACATATTTGGTGTTACCCTTTTATTTATTTAATTATTGTATATAAAGCAAAGTAACTTATTTGAAAAGCAATATATAATGTTATTATCATTGATGTTGTGGTATTTAAGCACTCATCACTGAGGGTGGAAAGTCTGCACTACCGCAGGGGGGGCTCTTTTAGTGAGCTTATGAGATTTTCTATGTGATAAACTTAATGGTTTATTATATGAAAAACCATTTCCGTTGTCAGGAGTGCAGCAAGAGCAAGTAAGAAACCTTCAGTTTAGGAGTGTGTGGACCTTGAATAAACTTTCACTTGATTTCATTCAACATGCTGTAGGTTTGCTTTTTTATTATTTGTTTTGCAATAGATTGTAAGGAGTGACATTTGTTTGGTTGTATTTAGATTTAGCAACATTTCAAACACTGACTATCTCTGTAAATCAATATCCTAGAAACAAAGGAAACAAAAAAGGACATGTCTATTAATTTTATTAGAGTATAAATTATGTTTTAATTAATAGGCAGCAATACTATCAGTCACATTATTAATATCTTGGTGTTCTTGACAATAAACTTAAATGGGGTATGTGGACCGATCATATACTGTAAGTATGAAGCCACAACAGATAATGAATTTCCTAAAGCAATAATTTTTTGTGTAATGTCCACAACAGAAAGCTTCCGATGTTTTATAGTGCTTTCATCGAAAGTTATGATATTCTGCATTATTTGTTGATATGGAAATGCTACTGAGTTACAGAAGAAATCGGTAAGAAAAGTGTTAACAAAGGCAAGTACATTTTTAGGAACTGCATAGAAAGTATCTATGAAGAGAGAGAGTTAAATAAGGCAAATAATGTTATGAATGATGCTTTTGAACTGTTGTCACCTGGTCAACGTTTTTTTTTTTACCCCGTTTTATGAAAAACAGATTCAAATAGTCTTTCCTCAAGCAATTCAAATATTGCCATTTTTGATAACTGATGGTCTGGTAATTATTTTTGTAATTATATATCTATCCATGCATATTGTGACTTCGGATGCCTGTGTAAAAAAAATAAAAAAAAATAATATATATATATATATATATATATATACATATATATATATATATATATATATATATATATATATATAACCGAATAGCTTCTATCAAGAGAAATTTGTGTCAACAGTATTGAACAGTATAGAAATACTGGGAGCTTGCGTATGGAGTATCGATGTTTTATGTCACAGTACTGGGAGCTTGCGTATGGAGTATCGATGTTTTATGTCACAGTACTGGGAGCTTGCGTATGGAGTATCAATGTTTTATGTCACAGTACTGGGAGCTTGCGTATGGAGTATCGATGTTTTATGTCACAGTACTGGGAGCTTGCGTATGGAGTATCAATGTTTTATGTCACAGTACTGGGAGCTTGCGTATGGAGTATCGATGTTTTATGTCACAGTACTGGGAGCTTGCGAATGGAGTATCGATGTTTTATGTCACAGTACTGGGAGCTTGCGTATGGAGTATCGATGTTTTATGTCACAGTACTGGGAGCTTGCGAATGGAGTATCGATGTTTTATGTCACAGTACTGGGAGCTTGCGTATGGAGTATCGATGTTTTATGTCACAGTACTGGGAGCTTGCGAATGGAGTATCGATGTTTTATGTCACAGTACTGGGAGCTTGCGTATGGAGTATCGATGTTTTATGTCACAGTACTGGGAGCTTGCGAATGGAGTATCGATGTTTTATGTCACAGTACTGGGAGCTTGCGTATGGAGTATCGATGTTTTATGTCACAGTACTGGGAGCTTGCGTATGGAGTATCAATGTGTCATAGCATTGGTAGTTCATGTCAATGGACTAGGCATTTTAGGCATTTTAGTCAAGGTAGGCATTTTTCAGGTCTACCTATTATATTGGAAGTCTACCTATATATATATGTGTGTGTGTGTGTTAAACAGTGTATGTGTTAAACAGTGAATACATATATATATATATATTTCTCTCTCTCTCTCTCTATATATATATATATATATATATATATATATTATACTTATATTATATATTATACCTGTATATTATACCTATATATAGTCTATCATTTCACTGTTCACACACACACAGATCCATTGTAGAGGAGTCCCCTCTTGGTAAGGTAGACATCGTTCAGAGTTGCAGGTCCTATCTTGGCATGTTTAAAAAAAACCAGAAAATGCATATTTGAAGTCTACCTATACGTGTATACATATATTAAAACAATGAAGACATACTTCACTGCCATTTCACTACACTATCACTTATTAAGTATCTATGAAGAGAGAGTGTTAAATAAGACAAATAATGTTATGAATAATACGAGGCGTGTAGCTGCTGGGCCGTCTGTATTTTTACCCTGTTGTATTCAAATGGTCTTTCCTCAAGCAATTTTTGATAACAGATGGTTTGGTCATTCTTTTTTAAATTGTATATTGTATATGTTTATCTATGCATATTGTGATCTCTGATGCCTGTGTGAACATTATATAATTACTTATTAATATATATATATATATATATATATATATATATATATATATATATATATATATATATATATATATATATAAAACTTCAAATATGCATTTATTTTAAACAATGGGACCTGCGACTCTGTAAAGTCCCTTAACCAGTTAACCAGCAGCTCTCCAGTCTCAGAGCCTCTCTGGGACAGCAAGCCATTCAAACAATAGAGAAGTGTGAACTACTTGTGTTAAAGGGCCATCGCAGTTCCTGCTCCGGCCTACAGGAGCGCTGCTGAGTATGGGCTTAAACACACACACACACACACTTGTAGGTCCCCACTTGGTCAAAACTGTTCAAAATTCACCAGAGCGTTTTTTTACTTGATTTTAACATGTTTTAAGGCATGACTAACAGGGGACTTGAAAAATGTCCCCACTTGGTTCGGTGGTCCCCTGTTGGTGACTGTGTAACGAAATCAAGGTCCCCTCTTAGATAGGTAGACAAGTACACACACACACACACACACACACGATTATCTTTGCCACTTATCCCACGATTGTCATACAGTAACCTATATTGTAAAAACGTCTGTCTCCAAATCAATATTTGAAGCGATTTGCCCCGTATTGTTGAGCAGAAAACTGTTGATTTCTCCGTCCTTACCGCATCTCTAGGTTTCCTTTGGAGGAGTTTTACCGCTTCACACAACCAAATGTAACTACAGCCTCTCACAAGTTAGAAAGAAAACACAAAGCCAATCAGTTTAGCTATGTGTGTTCAGGAGGCGGGACTCAGATCTATTAACCGTGTGTGTTATTGGTCATTTTTTTGAATGATGACAAGCCGGAATGAAATAGAAGTAACAAGGCTATTTTTTAAATGTAAGGAGTAGAAAGTACAGATAATTGCGTGAAAATGTAAGGAGTAGAAGTAAAAAGTAGGCTGAAAAATAATTACTCCAGTAAAGTATAGATACCCAAAATTTCTACTTAAGTAAGGTAACGAAGTATTTGTACTTCGTTACTTGACACCTCTGCTTGCGGCACCTCCTCCCCCTTTCTACCGCTGCTCATGTGCATTTGTTATTATCGGAGCCCGCCAACTTTATCGTGCGGAGCATATATGACAGTTGTCTGTCAAGTTTGCCACATAGATAGCAGCAACCCAATACAACAGCAATCTACCGTACTCAATACAAACACGTTGGCTCGCTAGCCAGTCAGCTAACTACCACAGACGGTCATGGATTGAACACATTTATAAACACTTACAAGAATAAGGAATAAAGAAAACAAAGACATACTTACAATTGCATTAGCAGAAATGCAAGGTGCATCTGTTTTGTATTCTTAACTTTCTTTTTAGCTCTCGCCACTCACTCAGTGAGCGCACAACCAATGTTTACTCTTGTGTGGTCCCTCGCACGGGCAAAAAGTTTCTTCCTCTCTATCACCTCCGCCGACAACTGTCTCTTTTGTTGTTTCGCTCCACCGTGTGAATGGTCCATCGTCACTTGTATTAATTCTAGCTAGTATTAAGGGGGGCGTGTGTGTTTATGTCGAATTGCCATAAAGCAGTTTGTGTTTCTCGCTCGTTCTCGCTTCTCACAAGACTTCCAATTTCTATCTTGCCGGGACGGTAGTCCCCAAGTTGCAAGGTTGGTTTTCCGTCTGTGAACGCTGGGGGGAGCGGGGAAAGTCACCAATTTCACCAGAACAGGTTGTTTAACCATCCAAATGATTTCTAGACAGTTTTATTAGGTTAAAAAAGTTACCAAGTTCCCCTTTAACGCCAGAGGTCATTAGTGGCTTCTGTGTACTGTCCCTTTAAGAGCAGCCACTGCTGACAGAGACGCGGATCTCATAACGCCTTATTCTCTCACAAGTCACAACTCTTTATGTCTAGAACGTTTAAGGTTACTAATGTAATGGTCCCTGAGAAGGAGAACACTTCAGGTTACTAATGTAATGGTTCCCTGAGAAGGAGAACGCTTCAGGTTACTAATGTAATGGTTCCCTGAGAAGGAGAACGCTTCAGGTTACTAATGTAATGTTTTCCTGAGAAGGAGAACGCTTCAGGTTACTAATGTAATGGTTCCCTGAGAAGGAGAACGCTTCAGGTTACTAATGTAATGGTTCCCTGAGAAGGAGAACGCTTCAGGTTACTAATGTAATGGTTCCCTGAGAAGGAGAACGCTTCAGGTTACTAATGTAATGGTTCCCTGAGAAGGAGAACGCTTCAGGTTACTAATGTAATGGTTCCCTGAGAAGGAGAACGCTTCAGGTTACTAATGTAGTGGTTCCCTGAGAAGGAGAACGCTTCAGGTTACTAATGTAATGGTTCCCTCGGAAGGAGAACGCTTCAGGTTACTAATGTAATGGTTCCCTGAGAAGGAGAACGCTTCAGGTTACTAATGTAATGGTTCCCTGAGAAGGAGAACGCTTCAGGTTACTAATGTAATGGTTCCCTGAGAAGGCGAACGCTTCAGGTTACTAATGTAGTGGTTCCCTGAGAAGGAGAACGCTTCAGGTTACTAATGTAATGGTTCCCTGAAAAGGAGAACGCTTCAGGTTACTAATGTAATGGTTCCCTGAGAAGGAGAACGCTTCAGGTTACTAATGTAATGGTTCCCTGAGAAGGAGAACGCTTCAGGTTACTAATGTAATGATTCCCTGTGAAGAAGAACGCTTCAGGTTACTAATGTAATGGTTCCCTGAGAAGGAGAACGCTTCAGGTTACTAATGTAATGGTTCCCTAAGAAGGAGAACGCTTCAGGTTACTAATGTAGTGGTTCCCTGAGAAGGAGAACGCTTCAGGTTACTAATGTAATGGTTCCCTGAGAAGGAGAACGCTTCAGGTTACTAATGTAATGGTTCCCTGAGAAGGAGAACGCTTCAGGTTACTAATGTAATGGTTCCCTAAGAAGGAGAACGCTTCAGGTTACTAATGTAATGGTTCCCTGAGAAGGAGCATGATTCAGGTTACTAATGTAATGGTTCCCTGAGAAGGAGAACGCTTCAGGTTACTAATGTAATGATTCCCTGAGAAGGAGAACGTTTAAGGTTACTAATGTAATGGTTCCCTGAGAAGGAGCATGATTCAGGTTACTAATGTAATGGTTCCCTGAGAAAGAGAACACTTCAGGTTACTAATGTAATGGTTCCCTGAGAAGGAGAACACTTCAGGTTACTAATGTAAGGGTTTGCTGAGAAAGAGAACGCTTCAGGTTACTAATGTAATGGTTCCCTGAGAAGGAGAACGCTTCAGGTTACTAATGTAATGGTTCCCTAAGAAGGAGAACGCTTCAGGTTACAAATGTAATGGTTCCATGAGAAGGAGAACACTTCAGGTTACTAATGTAATGATTCCCTGAGAAGGAGAACGCTTCAGGTTACTAATGTAGTGGTTCCCTGAGAAGGAGAACGCTTCAGGTTACTAATGTAATGGTTCCCTGAGAAGGAGAACGCTTCAGGTTACTAATGTAATGGTTCCCTGAGAAGGAGAACGCTTCAGGTTACTAATGTAATGGTTCCCTGAGAAGGAGAACGCTTCAGGTTACTAATGTAATGGTTCCCTGAGAAGGAGAACGCTTCAGGTTACTAATGTAATGGTTCCCTGAGAAGGAGAACGCTTCAGGTTACTAATGTAATGGTTCCCTGAGAAGGAGAACGCTTCAGGTTACTAATGTAATGGTTCCCTGAGAAGGAGAACGCTTCAGGTTACTAATGTAATGGTTCCCTGAGAAGGAGAACGCTTCAGGTTACTAATGTAATGGTTCCCTGAGAAGGAGAACGCTTCAGGTTACTAATGTAGTGGTTCCCTGAGAAGGAGAACGCTTCAGGTTACTAATGTAATGGTTCCCTCAGAAGGAGAACGCTTCAGGTTACTAATGTAATGGTTCCCTGAGAAGGAGAACGCTTCAGGTTACTAATGTAATGGTTCCCTGAGAAGGAGAACGCTTCAGGTTACTAATGTAATGGTTCCCTGAGAAGGCGAACGCTTCAGGTTACTAATGTAGTGGTTCCCTGAGAAGGAGAACGCTTCAGGTTACTAATGTAATGGTTCCCTGAAAAGGAGAACGCTTCAGGTTACTAATGTAATGGTTCCCTGAGAAGGAGAACGCTTCAGGTTACTAATGTAATGGTTCCCTGAGAAGGAGAACGCTTCAGGTTACTAATGTAATGATTCCCTGTGAAGAAGAACGCTTCAGGTTACTAATGTAATGGTTCCCTGAGAAGGAGAACGCTTCAGGTTACTAATGTAGTGGTTCCCTGAGAAGGAGAACGCTTCAGGTTACTAATGTAATGGTTCCCTAAGAAGGAGAACGCTTCAGGTTACTAATGTAATGGTTCCCTGAGAAGGAGAACGCTTCAGGTTACTAATGTAATGGTTCCCTGAGAAGGAGAACGCTTCAGGTTACTAATGTAATGGTTCCCTGAGAAGGCGAACGCTTCAGGTTACTAATGTAGTGGTTCCCTGAGAAGGAGAACGCTTCAGGTTACTAATGTAGTGGTTCCCTGAGAAGGAGAACGCTTCAGGTTACTAATGTAATGGTCCCTGAGAAGGAGAACACTTCAGGTTACTAATGTAATGGTTCCCTGAGAAGGAGAACGCTTCAGGTTACTAATGTAATGGTTCCCTGAGAAGGAGAACGCTTCAGGTTACTAATGTAATGGTTCCCTAAGAAGGAGAACGCTTCAGGTTACTAATGTAGTGGTTCCCTGAGAAGGAGAACGCTTCAGGTTACTAATGTAATGGTTCCCTGAGAAGGCGAACGCTTCAGGTTACTAATGTAGTGGTTCCCTGAGAAGGAGAACGCTTCAGGTTACTAATGTAATGGTTCCCTGAGAAGGAGAACGCTTCAGGTTACTAATGTAATGGTTCCCTGAGAAGGAGAACGCTTCAGGTTACTAATGTAATGGTTCCCTGAGAAGGAGAACGCTTCAGGTTACTAATGTAATGGTTCCCTGAGAAGGAGAACGCTTCAGGTTACTAATGTAATGGTTCCCTGAGAAGAAGAACGCTTCAGGTTACTAATGTAATGGTTCCCTGAGAAGGAGAACGCTTCAGGTTACTAATGTAATGGTTCCCTAAGAAGGAGAACGCTTCAGGTTACTAATGTAATGGTTCCCTGAGAAGGAGAACGCTTCAGGTTACTAATGTAATGGTTCCCTGAGAAGGAGAACGCTTCAGGTTACTAATGTAATGGTTCCCTAAGAAGGAGAACGCTTCAGGTTACTAATGTAGTGGTTCCCTGAGAAGGAGAACGCTTCAGGTTACTAATGTAATGGTTCCCTGAGAAGGAGAACGCTTCAGGTTACTAATGTAATGGTTCCCTGAGAAGGAGAACGCTTCAGGTTACTAATGTAATGGTTCCCTAAGAAGGAGAACGCTTCAGGTTACTAATGTAATGGTTCCCTGAGAAGGAGCATGATTCAGGTTACTAATGTAATGGTTCCCTGAGAAGGAGAACGCTTCAGGTTACTAATGTAATGATTCCCTGAGAAGGAGAACGTTTAAGGTTACTAATGTAATGGTTCCCTGAGAAGGAGCATGATTCAGGTTACTAATGTAATGGTTCCCTGAGAAAGAGAACACTTCAGGTTATTAATGTAATGGTTCCCTGAGAAGGAGAACACTTCAGGTTACTAATGTAAGGGTTTGCTGAGAAAGAGAACGCTTCAGGTTACTAATGTAATGGTTCCCTGAGAAGGCGAACGCTTCAGGTTACTAATGTAGTGGTTCCCTGAGAAGGAGAACGCTTTAGGTTACTAATGTAATGGTTCCCTAAGAAGGAGAACGCTTCAGTTTACTAATGTAATGATTTCCTGAGAAGGAGAACATTTAAGGTTACTAATGTAATGGTTCCCTAAGAAGGAGAACGCTTCAGGTTACTAATGTAATGATTCCCTGAGAGGGAGAACACTTCAGGTTACTAATTTAATGGTTCCCTGAGAAGGAGAACGCTTCAGGTTACAAATGTAATGGTTCCATGAGAAGGAGAACACTTCAGGTTACTAATGTAATGATTCCCTGAGAAGGAGAACGCTTCAGGTTACTAATGTAATGATTCCCTGAGAAGGAGAACGCTTCAGGTTACTAATGTAATGATTCCCTGAGAAGGAGAACGCTTCAGGTTACTAATGTAATGGTTCCCTGAGAAGTAGAACACTTCAGGTTACTAATGTAATGGTTCCCTGAGAAGTAGAACACTTCAGTTTACTAATGTAATGATTCCCTGAGAAGGAGAACGCTTCAGGTTACTAATGTAATGATTCCCTGAGAAGGAGAACGCTTCAGGTTACTAATGTAATGGTTCCCTGAGAAGTAGAACACTTCAGGTTACTAATGTACAGGGGCGGATGGTGTATAGGGGCGATTTGGGCGACGCACTACCAACTGGGAGAAAGAGGATTTTTTTAAAAACAAATTCTATCACAGCAAAAGTAGTTTTCAGTGTTCTAGACATATTATCTGTCATTGTCCAATCAGATTCGTCAGATTCAAGTCACGTTCACAATGGTCGCGCCCGCGACTCCGCCTCTCTGTGTCACGGGACGGTTGCAGAGAATAGGGTGAGGACTCAAATGCAGAGGTGAAGTATTGTTTAATTAAGTGAAACATAAATTAAACCAACAAACAAAGGAAATCCAGGTCTCAAGAACTAAATAATAAATCCAAGAACATGACATGGCAGGCACAGAACAACACACAACTTAACACCCATAACATTAACAAATACAACGAACGAGCACAGGACAGCAAACACAGGAAGACTAAATAGGGAGGCAAACAAGGAGGGTAACGAGACAGACAGGTGGAGCAATTAAACCAATAATCAGATAACAAGAGGGAGGGGTCAAACAATGACAAGAGCACATGGCTCAACATAACAAGACACCCATGTGCAACACAAGACTGGACAGACATGTGACATAACCCCCTCCCTACGGAGCGGCTACCAGACGCTCCATCAGGCCAAGGCGGGACAGGAAGGAAACATCAGGGCGGGACGGGAGAAACAGACCAAGGGGGGGACGGGAGAAACAGACCAAGGGGGGAACGGGAGGGACAGACCAAGGGGGGAACGGGAGGGACAGACCAAGGGGGGAACGGGAGGGACAGACTAGGGCAAAACAGAGTCCATCGGGCGGCCAAGGCGAAACGCAGAGTCCATCGGGCGGCCAGGGCGGTGAAGACCCCTCGGGCGGCCAGGGCGGTGAAGACCCCTCGGGCGGCCAGGGCGGTGAAGACCCCTCGGGCGGCCAGGGCGGTGATGCCCTCTCAGGAACAGGCATTGGCTCTGCCTCCGGCTCTCGAACAGCAGCCACCAGCTCAGGAACAGCGGACACCGGCTCAGGAACAGCGGACACCGGCTCCGGCTCTGCCTCCGGCTCTGGAACGGGCACTGGCTCTGCCTCCGGCTCTGGAACGGGCACTGGCTCTGGAACGGGCACTGGCTCTGGCTCTGCCAACGGCTCTGGAACGGGCACTGGCTCTGGCTCTGCCACCGGCTCTGGGACGGGCACTGGCTCTGGCTCCGGCTCTGGAACGGGCACTGGCTCTGGCTCTGCCAACGGCTCTGGAACGGGCACTGGCTCTGGCTCTGCCACCGGCTCTGCCACCGGCTCTGGAATGGATACTGGCTCTGCCTCTGGCTCTGGAACTGCAGACCCCGGCTCAGGACCAGCCACTAGAACAGAAACGGTCACAAGGACAGACACAAACACGGAAACAAACACTGGGTCTGGAACAACCATTGGCTCCAGCTCTGGAACAGGCACTGGCTCTGCCTCCGGCTCTGGAACGGGCACTGGCTCTGCCTCCGGCTCTGGAACAGCAGACACTGGCTCCGGCTCTGGAACAGCAGACACTGGCTCCGGCTCTGGAACAGCAGACATAGGCATGTCCAGGATCCGAGCCAGGCGCTCCAGATAGTCCAGGTCCAAAAAGGCAGACGGAACGTGAACGGTCTCTGACTGGGCAGACGGGACGTGAACAGTCTCTGACTGGGCAGACGGGACGTGAACAGTCTCTCGCTGGGCAGACGTGACGTGAACAGACTCTCGCTGGGCAGACGTGACGTGAACAGTCTCTCGCTGGGCAGACGTGACGTGAACAGTCTCTCGCTGGGCAGACGTGACGTGAACATTCTCTGGCTTCTTGACCGTGGCAGGACATATGACGGGTAGTTCTGGGATGGTCTCTAGGATAACAGCGGGCTGCACTAGGACGGCCTCTGACACAACCGCATACTGTACAGGGACGGCCTCCGAAATGACCGCGTGCTGCACAGGGACGGCCTCCAAAACGCCTGCGCACTGCACAGGGACAACCTCAGAAACGACCACATGCTGTACAGGGACGGCCTCTGAAATGACTGCATGCTGCACAAGGACGGCCTCCAAAACGATCGCACACTGCACAGGAACGGCCTCTGAAATGACCGCATACTGTGCAGGGACGACCACCGGGGCGTTGGGGAGATAAGAGGCCCTTCTCCTCCGTCCTTGATGACGAGGTGCAGCCTCAGTACCAGACGGGACCAGCGGTGAGGATCTCGTGCTGGGCCAGTCCGGCGGCTCCGGATAAGAAAAATTGTTAGGCGGAGGATGGTGTCGTGGAACTTGTCGACCACCTCCTCCCCTGCAACCTCCCCGAGTTCCGGAAAACCTCGCCAGACGAGTCCCCAGAAACGACTCACCATTTCTGCGGGAAGACTTCGCTGAAGTTTTAGCCGCTGCTGCTTCCTCAGTTAGCTGGGCCCATAAGGCAAAACATTGGTGAATATTTAGTCGGGGCGCTTCCTCCCCAACCTGCAACCCTCCTTTCTGCGGCCCCCTTCCTTCCCCATATACGGGAGAAGGATTACAGAAACCCGAACTGCTGGAACCCGACATCATGGCTTCCAGTCTCTCTCTCTGCTGAGTCCTCAAATGGCTCGTTCGTTCTGTCACGGGACGGTTGCAGAGAATAGGGTGAGGACTCAAATGCAGAGGTGAAGTATTGTTTAATTAAGTGAAACATAAATTAAACCAACAAACAAAGGAAATCCAGGTCTCAAGAACTAAATAATAAATCCAAGAACATGACATGGCAGGCACAGAACAACACACAACTTAACACCCATAACATTAACAAATACAACGAACGAGCACAGGACAGCAAACACAGGAAGACTAAATAGGGAGGCAAACAAGGAGGGTAACGAGACAGACAGGTGGAGCAATTAAACCAATAATCAGATAACAAGAGGGAGGGGTCAAACAATGACAAGAGCACATGGCTCAACATAACAAGACACCCATGTGCAACACAAGACTGGACAGACATGTGACACTCTGGGCGAATTCATTGCCGTGGAAAATCGCCCAAGCAATCTCCCATTGACTCCCATGTTAAAACTTTTTTTTTCGGAAAATGAGCCTTCAATGCATTTTCAATGAGGATTTGGGACGCGCACTTACGCGCTTGCGTCATAGGCCTACGTAACTGAGCAAAGAGAGCGAGCGGGATATCTTCGATCAAGTCACTTGCTACTTTCAAGATGGCTGCTAATGTGTGTAATTCCGTTGCGTCTCTGAAAGAAGTTCCTTTTAGTCGACGATCCAATTCAGACAAATTGGCATTAAAAAAATCAGGACCTCCAAGACCAAAATTAATTATTAAACAAATTTCTATAAAAGCTGCAAAGTCCTACACCCGAGGATTTTCAACAAATTGGTATGTGAAAAAAAGCTGGCTAGCAGGTTGTAAAGAAGCTAACGCTATCTTCTGCTACCCCTGCCTACTCTTCCACCCTAACACCCTGACGACAGACAGCGCCGCTTGGGTTTCGACTGGTGTTACAGATATGCACCATCTGTCTGAGAAAATCAAGAAGCATGAGATGTCAAAGATCCACATGGATAGCTGCTTGAGATTTGCGATTATTGGGAGGGTGAACATTGCCACTCAACTGAATGAGGGATACAGGCTAGCTGTTCGTCGCCACAACGATGAGGTGAGCAAGAACCGACACATCCTCAACCGGCTTATCCAATGTGTGAAGTTTTGCGGAGTGTTCGAGTTGGCTTTGCGAGGCAAGGATGAGACGGAGAGCTCCACAAACCCAGGTATTTTTCTTGGATTGGTGAACTTCGTGGCAGAGTTAGATGAAGTTTTTGATGAGCACCTGAAAAACGCCACGGTGTTCAAGGGCACATCGAAGACGGTGCAGAACGAGCTTTTAGAATGTATGCTAGCGGTCGCGCGGGAAAGGATTGTGGAGGAGGTCAAGTCAGCTAGCTATCTGGCCATCCAAGCGGATGAAACTACGGACGTCTCCATGCAGACACAGCTGGTTCTTGTGCTTAGATACATTGATGACAACCATGCAGTGCAGGAACGTTTTTATGAGTTTATTCCCATCTCGGATTCAACGTCAGTTTCAATTGCCAGTGTACTTTTGGAGAGACTGAACCAGCTTTTGTCCGACGACAACTACAAAATGAAACTCGTTGCACAAGCTTACGATGGTGCCAGTGTGATGAGGGCAGAGAAGGCTGTGCAGCAAAAGGTGCGGGAACATTTTAAGAATGCCCATTATGTGCACTGCTATGCACATCAGCTTAATTTGATCATGCTGCAAGCTACCTCCCACATCAAAAAAGTCAACGTTTTCTTTTCCGATCTGAGCGGTATTGCGTCTTTCTTTTCCCGGTCACCGAAACAGTGCAGCGTTCTGGACAAGATTGTTTCACGAAGACTGCCCAGAGCTTCATCTACAAGGTGGAATTTTAACAGCAGGATCGTCAACACTGTGTACGAGAACCGAGATGAACTCCTTGAATGTTTTGAAGCCATCAAGACGGGTTCACATGGTCCATTTGACCAGCTCAGCGTGAGAGAGGCATCTGGCTACGTGAGGATGCTACAGGACGAAGATTTTATTTTTTTTCTGTGTTTTTTTCACAAAATCATGCCCCACGTCGACATCCTGTACCAGAAGCTCCAGAAGAAGGACATTGATGCAGTCTTCATCAAAAGGGCCCTCGAGAGCTTCACAAGCAGTGTGCAGACCATTAGGTAAGATAACATTTGTATTATTCGATCCTTCTCAAAGCAGAGCTTTGTTATGAGAACAGATGCATGAAAAGAGTATTTGTGTTCTTTTTTTATAATATATGTTCTTTTTTTATAATATATTGCCAGTGGTGTAATCTAGCTTGTTTTACTCTGTGCTGGACTTCCTGGTTAGGTGAGGCACAATGGATAGCTTAAAAACAGTGTTTAACAATAACATTATGCATCCCTGTCTATTTTAACCCTCTGATGGTCTTCAAAAAATGTGACACTTGTGGTCTTTGGGTCTATTTGACAATAACATTTAATTTTGTAACAGAACAATATATATTTTTTTAACAAATATAATTTTACTCTGTTTATTAATGTTTTTACTCAACATTTGTAATAGAAATTTAAAAAATATCATAAATCGTCCAAAAACTGTACAAATGTTGAGTAAAAATATTAATAAACAGAGTAAAATTATATTTGTAAAAAAACAAACAAAAAAACAAAAAATATTGTTCTGTTACAAAATTAAATGTTATCGTCTGGGGTCCAATAGACCCCAACGACCACGAGTGTCACTATTTTTTTCACACCTACATAAAAACAGATAACATTCCATTTTACATTTTTTTTGTAGATCTAGAAAGTGTTGAGAGCCGTAGGAAGTTTCATACCATTTGGAAAAAGAGACATTTTTATTTTATTTAAGCAGAAGTCATTTGGGGTCCAATGGATCCCGAAGACCATCAGTGGGTATACTGACATCTTTGTACTGGATAAAGTGTGAACATGTGCATCACGTTGTAACGGTGGTGGCCGCCCAAATACAATATAAGTGACTTAAAGAAAAGTTCGGGCGCCAGACAGTTTTCTAAAACTGACAAAAATCAAAACAACCCAAGATAGCAAACAAGGTAACCACCTGTTACACACAAATTATAATAATAATCCCAGGAAAAAGGTCAGTTCGCAAGGGATATTTATTTTTCCACACATGTTCAGAATCATAAATCACACAAAAATGACATGGACCCACAAAAAAAAGAGAGAGGAAAAAAAACAATAAGAAGGGAAATTCACACTAGCGGTCTCTGGTCGTCGAGATCCATGCCGGGAACCGACCGCGTCACGCTATCCACGTTGCAGATTCGAGAGAAAAAAGAAAAAAAAGAAAGAAAACATTGGATAACCATCTCATTAAATTCGTGGTAAACTACCAACACCAAATCAACAACAACACCAATTTTAAACAAGCACACAGAATGTGCGAATACGAAAGCTATGCGAGTGGGTGCGTGCATGGATAGAAGTGCATGTAATGGCGGCGCAGAGGTACTGACCCAGTTTGCAGATATTGAAGGCACCAATGAGTATCGCGGGTCATCAGACACCAAGATAGGTGGACAAGCAGTTTTCCGCGTTGCCTTCAGAACAGCTCACGACGGTCGGTCTGGAAGCGCACTGCTTCAGTCACGCACCAGACATACTACGTTTCACATGAAACAGCTGATCGACACGCACGCTGTCTTTCCACCAAACCATCACTCCTACTGGCAACCCTCATGTGCAAACAAACGGATGACGCTCTCCATTCAGGTACTACACACTCCCTTTAAATACAACTTCCTTCCGTTGTTAACTGTCACGCTCCACCCCAAAATCACGCTAAAATTAAAGTGAAAGTAAATAAACAATTATGTGACTCGTGCCACAGATTCTCTTCATTGCCACACTCTCCCCCCCTAGAAGAAAACAACCCATGGTTGTTTAGAAGAGAGAAAACAAAAATCAAAATCCTAGAAAATCTTCATCATCCGAGGCTTCTTGAAATATATCCAGGAGTTTTTCCTTTTCCTGTAACTCAAATTCCTCAGCCGTAGGATAACACATTTTTAAATTGACAACGTGAGCTGTACGTACATCTTCTCCCGTGTCTTCAAGGGCTATTTGGTAGTTCAAAGGACCCAGCTGCTTGAGAATACGGTAAGGACCTTTCCATTTTTGGGCTAGTTTTGCACTAAATTTACGCTGTGCATTAGACTGTGGAAAATTACGCAACCATACTCGATCCTTGCTCTTGAATATTACATCTCTCCTATTTTTGTTATAGTTTCTCAGTTGCCTCATTCTGGCTTTCCTGCTGTTCTCTTTGGCTTGAGTTTGCAGATGATGGAGATGATGAACTACATCATAGGAGGCAGCGTCTGGAGTTAGATTAGGCCCACAGAGTATTTTGTCCATTGGACTTTGGAGTTTCCTACCAAGCTGGAGTTCTGCTGGGGTTAGTCCGGTGGTCTCTTGAACGGCTGAATTAAGGGCGAATCTGAATTCTGGTAAGAATTGATCACATTTCTGATGGTTGTCGTCCACATAGGCTGCCATCATGCTCTTGAGAGTTCGGTTCACTCTTTCGGTCATGTTGGTTTGTGGATGATAAGCTGTAGTTAATTTGGGAGTAATACTCCAGTTTTCACATAACTCTCTGAAAACAGATGAAACAAACTGAGCGCCTCTGTCTGAGAGAATGAAGTCTGGTACACCCCACCGTGTCAGGATGTCTTTTCTGAAAATGGAAGCAACATTCTGGGCTGTGGCACTATGAATGGGGAACAACTCAACCCATCTTGAATAATAATCAACAAAGACCAGCAGGTATTCATTTCGGTTTGTACTACGTGGTAAAGGACCCATGAGGTCAACTCCCAGCATTTGGTTTGGGGGGCTGGTAGTGATTTGCTGTAACTTTCCAGCCAGTTTTTTGTTATCACCTTTCAGAGTCTGACATTTCACACAGGTTCTCACATGTTGTTTCACAGCTGACCACACGCCAGGCCAAAATGCTACTTCCTGAAGACGTTTATAGGTCTTGTAGATTCCTCCATGGCCACAGATGGGAGTGGAGTGATAGTACTGAAGAAGGGTGGATCTGAGACTGCTGGGAATGTAGATTCTGTAATGTAGTTGGTTATTTGTCAGGTATGTTTTGTGATACAATTTGTCCTCAATGATTTCGTACTGGTCACTCAGACTGGCACAATTATCTGCAACTGATTGCAATAATTTTTAAACTTCGGGGTCGTTGTGCTGTTCTTCCCACAGGACAACATCTGATACAGGCAGTGATGGGTCTTTTCCGCTGGTGTATAAGTTACATCCTGGGGTATATGATGTAGAGATTTTTTCCGAAAGTTCTTCTTCGGAGTTCTTAGGAAAAATACGGAGAGAGCTGAAGAGGATGCTCTAGGGAGAGCCATGAAAAAGTAACAGACAGACGAGCAATGTAGACGAGCAGAGAAAATTACCCAAATTAAGATCAGGGTTTAAAACAGCTTCATTCAAGCCATCTAACTCGTCTCACTTTCCTTTCTTTTCCTTTGTTTTCTTTTCCGTTAAAAGTCTCGGTTCTAAGTTAAGTTGTGCTGCAAAGTTTCGTTTTAACGTTTCAACTGCAAAGCCTGCTTCAACTTCAAAGACTTCATTCATCCGCGCCAACACGCCACGTGATTGGCCGCCCCAAGACGTCTCCAGGCACGGCCAGCCAAGCAACGGCCGGGAAACCCCCTTTACGCTCACACAAAGGGAATTCCCAAAGCAACGCAAGGACATGCAAGTACTTCCAGACTCTTAACTGAACTGGTGCAATAATATAAAATTAAATAACCCGCCAAAGAAACAATAGAAGGGTTAAATTTATGATTGATGGTTCGTTCAGGTCACGTCTTATAAGTGCATATAGAAACGTGGGATTTCACTATCTCACTCTTAAAACTCATTCTTTCCTCACTCTCTTTCTTGCTGCAACTTGTATGAATGTGCGTGTGTTTGTGTTAGATATTAGTTTTATGTTTTAGGATAATCAATAAAGTCTTTTTTATATTTGAAAAGATATTTGCCTTGTGTTGTGCTTGCACATTTAATGTCTTGTACTGTCGATCTAAAGTTACCTTGCTAATACATAGTGTTTCACTATAGATTGGATATTTATATCTGTGCCAAGGTTATAATTACGGCCCGTTCAAATAAACTCTAAACGAGTCATTTGCTCGGTTCCATAGTGATTCGGTCAAGATTCATTGCAAATCGATGAATCATTCCTTTTGAGCTAAATTGGCCTTCCGGCCCCCCTTAAATACATTTTATGTATATTATTATTGATGTACATTCGTTACAATGAAGACCTGGATAGAGCATCCGGAGCTACATTTAGCTTCCCTTTTCTGTACTCAATAACAAAATCGAATTTCTGCAATCGCAGAACCCAACGGATGAGGCGGCTGGTGGTTTTGGTGGAGCTCATGACCCATTGCAGTGCAGAATGGTCAGTGACAACGGTGAAAAGTTTGTGCTCTAAGTAATGTTGCCACTTTTCCAAGGCCCACAGAACTGCAAGACATTCTTTCTCTGTTGCAGTGTAATTAAGTTCGGCCCCAGTTAAGGTTCGACTTGCATAAGCGATAACCTCCTCTCTGCCAGCATCCCTCCGTTGTGCTAATATGGCACCCAGACCGGTGTCACTGGCATCGGTGTACACGATGAATGGACGCTGGAGATCGGGATGGCCAAGAATAGGTGGTGAGGTGAGACAAGTTTTTAGTTGGTCAAACACTTGTTGACACTGAATTGACCATTGAAACCTATGTTCTTTTTTTTTCAGTGCGTTGAGGGGTTCAGTAATCTTGGAAAAATTTTCAACGAAGCGGTGATACCACCCTGCTAACCCGAGGAACCGCTGAACTTCCTTCAAGTTTGTAGGCACAGGGTAGGCATGAATGGCTTCAGTCTTACAAGGGTCTGCTGAAATGCCCTTGACACTTACAACATGTCCTAGGAAGTTGAGTTCTTGAAGACAGAATTTACTTTTTTTCAAGTTTATGGTGAGACCAGCAGTTTCTAGTCTATGGAGGACAGCCTGAAGGTCATGGAAATGTTGCGTTATTGAAGGCGAGTACACAATGATGTCATCGATGTACACAAAGCATATCTTTCTCCTTAGTTCTCCCAGGACTGTCTCCATGAGCCTCTGAAAAGTTGCGGGAGCATTTTTGAGCCCAAACGGCATAACATTAAATTGATAGAGACCTGCAGGAGTGATGAAGGCTGTCTGGGTTTTGCTATTGGGGTCCATGGTCACCTGCCAATATCCACTGTTTAGATCAATCGTAGAGAAGATGGCTGCCCCAGAGAGTGATTCCAGAATTTCTGTTATATTGGGAAGAGGATACGCGTCACTTTCTGTTACAGAATTAACTTTTCTATAATCCACACAGAATCTAAATTTGCCGTCTTTTTTAGGCACCAAGACCACCGGTGATGCCAAACCAGAGTGGGAAGGTTCAACTATTCCTTGTCTCAACATTTCATCAAGTTGCTCATCCAGTGCAAGTTGCTTGATGGGCGACAACCGGTATGGTCGTTGTTTGATGGTTACCTGGCTGGTGGAATAGATGCGGTGTTGGAGAACCTCAGTATGTCCAGTACGGAGAGTACACACCTGAGGGCTGCCTTTCAAGATTTGGAGTAACTGTAGCTTACCTTCAAAGGGTAAATGAGCAGCGTTCACAGCATGTTGTATCAATGTTTTTTCATCAACACCGTCCAGGTATTGAATTTGCAATGGCGATGACGGAGGAGGAATAGAAGTTAATAAGGAAAGGTTTTGTGTGGCTTCCTTAGATTGACACCTCTCTTTTTGGGGACTTGCATTCGGCCCACTTGGATTTCCTGGTTGAAAGGGGTACTCTTTTGAAGGATCACGCTTGAAGGAGTATTTCTGATCAATGACATTGAGTTGCAGGCCACTGAAGAAAATAAAGTCCAACCCCAAGACTACAGCATAGGCTAGAGCTTGGGAGGAAAGTACAACAGTGGGTAAGGTAAATGATTGGTTGTGTAAATGAATTGTGGTGTTCAGCCATCCTACTGGAATCTCTGCTTTTCCATTTGCCAGATAAAGAGGACCACGGCACCACGGTTGCAGCTGGTCCGGGGATGTAAGTTGCCTCATGAGATTCTCATTGATGAGTGTGTAGATTGCACCAGTGTCTACAATGGCCTTTCCTGACCAGGCATCGATACAAAGTGGGACAACTAGTTGTTGAGGTACCGCTATATGTTCATTAGAGCTTGTAGATGAGGGGAAGGTTTTCTTGGTTGCTGATTGTGACTTCTCGTTGCAACAACAGAGTTGTTGGACGGGTGACCACCTGACTTGGGGTGATAAGGTTGTTTGCCGCTGATAGAATACTGTGGACCAGGTGCTTGGGATGACTGGGGAGAGGTATAGTGTGGACATTTTCCGGGTGGATGCTGTCCTCTACATCTCCAACACTGAACTGGAATTTTCTCAGCAGGTTGGTTTGAGGAAGATCGTTGTGATGTGGTTAGATGTTTAGGGCCCATTCGACCGCAGTCATAACGAAGCTGTTGTTCATAATCTTTCTCTAGTTGATGTCCTAATTTTACCATCTCTTCCACAGTGTTCACTCGGCTACGTAATTGGCTTGCAAGGTATGGCTTTATATTCTTTAGTATCATCTTCACAATCTCACCTTCTGTAAGATCGGCCTTCCATCTTTTACAGAGAGCTCTGTAAGAAAACGCAAAGTCTCTAATAGATTCTGTCTCTCTCTGAATTCTAGTACGGACCCGTTCAGCTAGTTCGTCCTCATAATCCTCGTACTGGTGGTGCTGAGATCTGGTGGTGTCAATACACTTAACTTTTGTTGATCTGCACTTTCTTTGACACTTTGAAATCCTTTCTCCACTTCATTTTCTCCACTTCATTCAATTCTTTGAAACTGGTGAGACACTTATCAGTTTGTGTAACACATTGTTGGAGTTGTGAATTTATCTTATCCTGGCTTGTTTGGAATACGTTTTGAACAGCTTTGATGTCCTGCTGAACCTCTGACTGGAGCTGATCAACCATGAAACGTAGTTCAGACACCAAGGTAGATTCCACCTTTTGGAGTTCTCCAGTGATCATTAACTTCATTGTTTTAATCAGTTTGTCTGCTTCAGACTCCTCTTGTTACTTAGTGGTAGTAAACAGAGTGAAAACTTGACTTTTATTATCCTCCACTTTTGCAGCGAGATCAGCAATCTGATTCTTGTGGCGAGAAGAAGTTTCTTTCACTTCCTTGGTAAATTCATTCACTTTTTTTTCTTGTCTGGTCATTAAATCAAACAAGGTATCCCAGTTCCCTTGAACCCGAGCAGTGACTTGTTGTATTTCCCTTCCAGGAGTTGGTAAAATGCTGGGTAGGTCATGTTGTACCACTGAAGAAGGAGTTCCACCTTCAGATGAAGTGCAAAGTTGCATGGTATCCACTTGTGGTGCCCAGGTGAGGGTTTGCACTGGAGTGCTGCCAGACAGAGCAGGAGAAGACGTGTGCACATGGGTTCCAGGATGACTAGGGCTGAGTGGAATAGGGGTATGGTAGAAGGCAGGAGCACTTGGAGGTGGTACCAGAGGCATCCGAGGTCGCAGTACAGGCGGCCATACTGGAGTTGAGATGTCTGGTGGAGGCTCAATTTCCACAAAAGTAGATTGGGAAAGAGGAGTATTTGCCATGAGTGTTTGAGTGTAAGAATGTTGGGTGTGAAAAAAAAAAATATATATATATCAGTAAATGAGATGTGTGTCAGTTTGTTTGTCCCCCAAAGATTTTTACAACACAACAAAATACAAATTTTTCACAAATGTTCAATCAATATTTCACACACACAAAAAACCCCCTCTATATTAGAAACAATAAGCATTCAAAGTACGTAGGTCACATTCAATTACTGTGTCACCTTAGAGATAACACTCTAATTATTCAATTAGCGTTCACACAGTTAACAAAAAAAAACACTTTTCAAGATTAATTCAGAAAATTTCATTGTTTCACCAAGTTTCCATCAAAAAAAAAAATAATTACCGTCACAAGGTTTCAAATTTTTTTTTTTTAAATTCAATTGTTCCACAGTTCACAATGTCCAAAGTTCAATTTCAAATGTTCAAGTGTTCATGTTCAAGGGTCCCTGTTCGGGCGCCACTCTGTAACGGTGGTGGCCGCCCAAATACAATATAAGTGACTTAAAGAAAAGTTCGGGCGCCAGACAGTTTTCTAAAACTGACAAAAATCAAAACAACCCAAGATAGCAAACAAGGTAACCACCTGTTACACACAAATTATAATAATAATCCCAGGAAAAAGGTCAGTTCGCAAGGGATATTTATTTTTCCACACATGTTCAGAATCATAAATCACACAAAAATGACATGGACCCAAAAAAAAAAATAATAATAAATAAAAAAAAACAGAGAGAGGAAAAAAAACAATAAGAAGGGAAATTCACACTAGCGGTCTCTGGTCGTCGAGATCCATGCCGGGAACCGACCGCGTCACGCTATCCACGTTGCAGATTCGTGTCCACAGTCATTCAAAAAACCGAAATGTCCATAAAGAAAAGAGAGAAAAAAAAAAAAAAAAAAAAAAAAAAAAAAACATTGGATAACCATCTCATTAAATTCGTGGTAAACTACCAACACCAAATCAACAACAACACCAATTTTAAACAAGCACACAGAATGTGCGAATACGAAAGCTATGCGAGTGGGTGCGTGCATGGATAGAAGTGCATGTAATGGCGGCGCAGGGGTACTGACCCAGTTTGCAGATATTGAAGGCACCAATGAGTATCGCGGGTCATCAGACACCAAGATAGGTGGACAAGCAGTTTTCCGCGTTGCCTTCAGAACAGCTCACGACGGTCGGTCTGGAAGCGCACTGCTTCAGTCACGCACCAGACATGCTACGTTTCACATGAAACAGCTGATCGACACGCACGCTGTCTTTCCACCAAACCATCACTCCTACTGGCAACCCTCATGTGCAAACAAACGGATGACGCTCTCCATTCAGGTACTACACACTCCCTTTAAATACAACTTCCTTCCGTTGTTAATTGTCACGCTCCACCCCAAAATCACGCTAAAATGAAAGTGAAAGTAAATAAACAATTATGTGACTCGTGCCACAGATTCTCTTCATTGCCACAACGTAGACTACAGTACTGTACACAGCCTAACAAACACATTATTGATTTGTTTGCATTCAGAGACTCTGACCAGCTGCAAGAGCCATCAGGAACCGACAGACCAAGGACGGCTTTGACAGAAGAGGCGAAGCAAAGGCTGTCTGAAGAGGTCTGCGACACCATCCTGGCTCACACCAAAGCGAGGTTCTCTTTCACTGGCCACCTTGTGAGTGCTACCTTAGTACAGGGAGATATGTTTGAAAGGTACTGCCATTCATTTCCTGCTGAGGCTCTGAATGCCACTGTGAAGGCATATCCCACGCTGAACAAGGCAAAGCTCAAGACGGAACTGTCTCTGATCTATGAGAATCCTGAATTCAAGGCTTGCTGTGGTGCACTGGCACTGTACCAGGTTATCATGAGCTACAACCTCCAGGAGACATTCTCTGAGACTGTGAGTTTGTTGAATATTCTCATAACTACTCCCATGACAACAGCTGAAGCTGAGAGATGTTTCTCAACTTTGAAAAGAATTAAGACATTCCTGCGAAATTCAATGGGCCAGGAACGTCTGAATGCACTTGCCATGCTCTCCATGGAGAGGGAACTAGTCCTCAAAATGCATGATTTCAATGAGAAAGTCATTGACCGCTTTGCTGCACTGAAAGAGAGACATGCAACATTTCGGTACAAGTAATTTAGTCTCTCTTTCTATCTGTCCCCCACCCCCCCCTTCCCGTGAGGATGGACACTGGGTTACAGCGGCCCTCACATCCCCCCCTTCCCGTGAGGATGGACACTGGGTTACAGCGGCCCTCACAACCCCCCCACCCCCCCTTCCCGTGAGGATGGACACTGGGTTACAGCGGCCCTCACAACCCCCCCTTCCCGTGAGGATGGACACTGGGTTACAGCGGCCCTCACAACCCCCCCTTCCCGTGAGGATGGACACTGGGTTACAGCGGCCCTCACAACCCCCCCACCCCCCCCCCCCCCCACCCCCCTTCCCGTGAGGATGGACACTGCACTGGGTTACAGCGGCCCTCACAACCCCCCCCAAGAAGTAGAACACTTCAGGTTACTAATGTAATGGTTCCCTGAGAAGGAGAACACTTCAGGTTACTAATGTAATGGTTTTGCTGAGAAAGAGAACGCTTCAGGTTACTAATGTTATGGTTCCCTGAGAAAGAGAAAGAGACACGCTATGTGTCCCAATGTGAAGGTCACGGACTTCGAAGGATGCAGCAGATTTCCTAATTGCGCATTCAGGTGTTCCCGATTACCACTCCTGGCGCCAAGCAAAGGTGCGAAAGTACAGCTGCCATCCATTTGTTACAATTGAGTAAATAGCTATGGAGCCAGAATTTGCTATTGTCTTTTTTATGTTGTATATTTTACTAATGAAAAAAATTTTGTTGAATTTTTTTTTAAAAGGGCCAAAAAGTCATAAAAAAATTTTGTGTAGCATTTGGTGTAGCCTAAAGTTCAAATTCAAATTTTGGTGTTCAACTTTGTCCTTAATTGGCATGATAATTGATGACAGGTGTGTGATTTTCAGTTGGAGAAGAGACTTCTGCGACCCGACTGCTGCCGTCACCTCGCTTTTGTTCACCAAAATCTGTTTTCAAAATCAAACAAAGACTAAATTCATGCAAGTCAGGATTAAGTCAAGTCAAGTCAAGTCAAATATATTTATATAGCTGTAGGGACCCCTAAAATATTAAAATAAATATGCCTTTTGTTTTGAAGTATTTATTAAATGTTGAAATTTGTGTTTTGTTTATTTCAATGTGATACAGCTACCTGTTTTTGTTTCATATATCCAATGAGAATGTAAATGTACTATTGCTGGCCAGTGACTGTTGAGCATGATTTGTTTGCGTCATCACGTGAGTTACGTCAAGGGGGAGGAGCATCGCACATGGCATGAGAAAGACGGTAGAAAAATGTTGACTGCTTAAGTTAGAAGTGCGTCATTTTGGAGACTTAATATATTCTGTGATATAAGGCCCAAAGTGTAGAGGAACGACGCTTGATTTATCTATTTTTTTTTCCCCTTTGCATTTGAAGTGTTTTTTTTATTTCTGTTATTTCTTCTCCGTGATCTTTGAGTCAACGCGACGTCGAGTTGAGACGTGTGAGGGCTTAACAGTTAACAGCTCTAGTGACATTCGAATTCTTGGTCAATAACTGTGTCGGAGTTATTGGACGTTCGTGGTGGACTTCAGAAATTACCCGGGACTGGAAAGATAATTTGGTTCGTCGTCGTGGGACGTGGATCAGCTGCATTCATCGCGTGACCGGGACTGCTCATGAGAAACTGTGTTCGTCGTGTTGTAAGTGACTACACCATTGTTTCTTTCGTCGGATGGACGTAAGTGAACTCATTGTCGGGACTGTTGAATGTGAGTAAGCCTACATTGAATTCGTCAGCTGTAAATGTGCACCAACGAACTGGGCCCCAACGATACCGATTGTGTATATTTGACTGCGTCACTGACTCGCAACTAATTTGCATACCGAAAGAAAAAACCCTGTTGAGTCTTTAAGTGTTTAATTTGTTTTGAAGGAAATACTGTTTTATTTTCCTTGTTGCTCTACATGTTTCAGGAGAAAGGTAAAAAGGTAAAAATGCCAGTGAAAAGAACATAAGAGAGAAAACGAACAATTCTGAGACTGGAAAGTTGATTTGTACATTTTATTTACAAGAGAATAAGTAATTACATACCATTGGGTATAAGTGTTTATCTATCTTCATATAAAAGGTGGTTCCTTGTTTCTTTCCACCATAAAGGGGGTTATTACATTCATGTAAAAATAAATAAATATTTGTTATTTCTTTTTATCCTTAACATTTGCATTCTGTTATTTCTTTGGATTTTGGCAAGTTAATTAATTCAACAAGGTACTGATTTCTGGTAAGCTATAAATAAGAATTGTTTAATTTAGTATTTTAGTACAAGTATTGTGTAATTAGTATAGGGGAGAAAAAGATAATTTTACGCCAATTTTTATTTAAAGGGAAAAAAACCTCCGGCCAATTCACCATTCAACTGCCGGGAATCCAGGTTTCCTTGTTTGGGAAACAATTAACTTAACCACTAGGGTTAAGAAAAGGGTTACATTTTTGGAGGCACTGCTGGGATTTTTTTTTTTTTTTTTCTGTTTATCAGTGTGTTTTTTTCCTTTATCTTTCCTTCTATAATTTAGTGTAGCGGAAGAGCTGACCTGAAAACAGTTTGTTTGTATTTTTGCCATAATACTAGCTACTTGCATTTACTTCAAAATTATGGATCTGTCACAGACTGTCGAGTGGAGCAGAGAAGAGAGTGTTGATGTCTCACGTGCTATTGTTTTGAGCAATGTTCCTTTGGATGCCAGTAACGACACTATTGAAAAGGTGTTAAACACAGTAAAAGTTTTTGGTCGCACTAGAATACGTGGTCGCCGTGGTGATGTAACTGGCAGATGGTTGTTTATTTTAGTGGAGACCAGTGCTGATCTAGATCCTGATGTTATACCTCCTGAGATAGGTATAGAAAATGAAGCTGGACCCTGGAGTGTCAACTTAGTGGGTAGTCTAGTAGCCCATGGTCCTGCCTCCGAAGGTGATACGTTCCAGCTCAAGCTACAAGCCTTGTTACAGCAGGAGGGCAAGTCTATGGATGAAGTGAAGGCCATGATTTTGGAAAATCAGCCTCCTAAATCTGACATCAGTGTAGATCTAGTTGATGCCATAGGCAAATTAGTAGATCGGTGTAATCAGGTGTCTAGTGATGGGCCTAGTTACAGAAAACTGAGGTTGTTCTCAGGGTTGAAACCTGTCCCTCCAGGTGAGGAAGAGTATGAAGTCTGGATGGAGCAGGCCGCTCAAATGATAAGTGAATGGCAATGCACCGAATCTGCAAAGAAACAACGCATCGTTGAGAGTTTGCGAGGTCCCGCTGCTGATATTGTCAGGTTTCTTAAAGTGAGTAGCCCATCAGCAACTGCAAATGAGTACTTAGCTGCCCTTGAGACTGTATATGGAACTACTGAGAGTGGGCCTGACCTTATGGCTAGATTTCGCCATACCTACCAGGAAAGTGGAGAGAAACTTTCAGCTTTCTTGTACCGCCTAGATAAACTTCTCCACAGAGCTTTGTTGAAGGGTGGAATTGAGGCAGCCGGTATAAATAGAGCCAGAATGGAGCAGCTGATCAAGGGGGCTCTGACAAATGATATGATTGCTTTGCGAATCAGAATGACTCACACTCTGCAAGATCCCCCTTCTTTCTCACAGTTGATGAAGGAAGTTCGAGAGGAAGAACATTGGGTAGCTGCACAATAGAATATTAGAGCTTCTGTTGCCAATGTTACTTCTCCCCATGTGCCTGTGCCGCCTGAATTACATAGCCTGAAGAACGAGGTCAAAGAATTGTCCACTCAGGTGAGTCAACTGTTGAGCGTGGCCACTGTGACCCCTGCCTCTGACCGTGCCCCACAGAAAATGCCCAGTCAGACAAAGGAAGCTATGAACCGAGACAGTGCCAACAAGCCCAAAACTTCCAAGTTAACTTTGCCCGGTATCTTCTGCTACAACTGTGGTGAAGATGGTCATAAGAAGTGGGAATGCAAAGCACCTGAGGATCTCAGGAAGGTAAATCAGAAACTGATGAAAATACACCGCTTGCAGGGAAACTTCAGCGGAGCTCAGTGATGGAACGGCGCGGAGCTCCAGATAACCCACGTTCCACTCATGTTTCATTTCTGCTTGATGTTGGCCAGCCACAATTGCCTGTAGGTTTAGTAGGGCCTGTCTCTGAGGTGCCTGTTCAGATTGAAGGGATTTACGCAAAAGCTCTTCTTGATAGTGGCTCTCAGGTCACTCTATTATATCGCAGTTTCTATGATACGTATCTGAAGCACTTGCCTCTTCAGCCTGTGGAAAATCTTGAGATCTGGGGCCTTAGCTCTCATAAATATCCGTATGATGGATACTTACCCCTCAGACTTGAATTTACTGAAAATGTGGCTGGGGTGCATCAGGTGGGTGACACTCTCGCAATCGTGTGTCCAGACCCTTTAAAAAGAGAGGGGATAGCCATTTTGGTTGGGACCAACACTAGCTTAGTGAGGAAGCTGCTTGAGTCTTGTCGCGAACAGGCTGGAGAGAAGTTCTTGAACGTGTTGACTATGCATCCTGTAATACGAGAGGCATTTGAGTCGATTCAGCAGACGGACGTGTGTCAGGGTGATCCGAACAAACATGGAACAGTGTGGTTTGTGCAGCATTCCCCTGTTGTCTTGAAGCCAGGTCAGGTTATGCAAATCCCAGGTCTACCTAAATTACCCAGTCAGATGACAGAATCTTTGTTGTTAGTAGATAAAACCGAAGTTGATAATACCTTTACTGCTGACTTGCAAGTGAGACCTGAAGTTCATTCTGCATCCATTGTGTCCAGCCGACGGGTCGCGGTGACTGTCAGGAACACGTCTACAAGAGAAGTATGGATAAAGCGAGGAACTCCTCTTGCTCATGTATTTCCTGTGACCATGGTGCCGCAACTTTCCTCCAAACGACAGTCAGAACAAAGTAACTTGTCACCTACATGCTTTGATTTTGGAGATTCTCCGATGCCGGAAGAAGCAAAACAGAGTTTGTGTGAGGAGATGATGCAGAGAAAAGAAGTGTTTTCCCTTCATGAATGGGACGTGGGCTGTGCAAAAAGTACCATGCATGAGATAAGACTGAATGATTCGCGCCCTTTCAGAGAAAGATCTCGACGTCTCGCCCCAGCTGATTGGGAGGATGTGAGGCAGCATCTACAAGAGCTTAAGAGTACTGGCATCATTTCAGAGTCCCGAAGCCCCTACGCTTCACCCATTGTAGTGGTGCGTAAAAAGTCAGGGAAGGTCAGAATGTGTGTGGACTATCGGACGCTCAACCAACGGACCATACCAGATCAATATACCGTACCCCGAATTGAAGATGCTCTGCACAGCCTTTCTGGGAGTAAATGGTTTACTGTTTTAGTTCTGAGAAGTGGATATTATCAAATACCAATGAGTGACACCGACAAGGAAAAGACCGCATTCATCTGCCCTTTGGGTTTTTATGAATTTGAGCGTATGCCCCAGGGTATCTGTGGAGCACCTGCTACTTTCCAGAGGGTCATGGAGAGAACTGTAGGAGACATGAACTTCTTGGAGGTGCTTGTGTACTTAGATGACCTAATTGTTTTTGGGCGGACTCTTGAAGAGCACCAACAGCGGCTGTTGAAGGTTCTGGATAGGTTGAGGGATGAAGGGCTGAAGATCTCCCTTGATAAGTGTCAATTCGGCAGGACATCTGTGAACTATGTGGGGCACATCGTTTCACAGGATGGAATATCTACTGACCCTTCAAAGATCGAGGCTGTTGTATCCTGGCCCAAACCACAAACAGTGACAGAGCTTCGAGCGTTTTTGGGATTCTGTGGATATTACCGTCGTTTCGTGAAGGATTTCTCAAAGTTGTGTCGGCCCCTAAATGAACTGTTGCAGGGGTACCCATCCTCTAAAAAGAAACCCATCAGCTCACCTGTTTGTAATGCCAAGCCGTGCTACAAATTCTCTGAACCTTTTGGCTTCCGATGGACTGCTCGGTGTGATGATGCCTTCCAAACACTTAAAAATTGTCTGACTCAGGCTCCTGTGCTAGCCTTTGCTGATGTACAAAAGCCTTACGTCTTGAATGTGGATGCAAGTCTGGATGGACTTGGAGGGGTTTTGTATCAGGAGCATGACAAAGGGCTCCGCCCGGTTGCTTTCATCAGTCGAAGCCTTTCCCCTTCAGAGCGGAATTATCCTGCGCACAAACTGGAATTTTTAGCTCTGAAGTGGGCAATTGTGGATAGACTGCATGACTACCTTTACGGTGTCCAGTTTGAGGTTAGAACTGATAACAACCCTCTAACCTATATACTGAAGACAGCTAAACTTGATGCGACTGGTCACCGTTGGTTGTCAGCCCTCACCACCTACAATTTCAGTCTGAAATACAGGCCAGGCCGAAAGAACGTCGACGCTGATGCCTTGTCCAGACGTCCACATACTCACCTAAGTCTTGATGATGAGTGGCAGGAAATTCCAGTGGCAGGTGTCCAATCTCTTTGTCAGGAAATGTCTTTGGAGAAAAGAGCAGGTTGTGTCTCTTATCCATGTGTTGTACAACAGATAGGGGCCCATATGTCTGCTGTTCCTAAGGCTTACTGTCAAGCTACTGCATTAGTTGCTGATCACTTACCTGAGCTTAGTCCAAGTGAGCTTCAAGCTGCCCAAAGAAATGATACGTGCCTGGGAGAGGTGTGGGAAGCTGTCTGTCATAAGAAACCTGCAAATAGTGTCCATCACAACCACCCTGAGATGAAGTTGCTGAAACGAGAATGGGAGAAGTTGTCAGTAGATAATGGCTTGTTGTACAGAACCATTAGGCTAAGTGACCAAAGAGTGAAGCGACAGCTTGTGCTTCCCAAGCAGTACCACAGTATGGTGTTGAAATCTTTGCACGATGAGATAGGACATTTAGGCTTTGATAAGTCTTACAGTTTGGTTCGTGACCGATTTTATTGGCCACGCATGAAGCGTGATGTAGAGGCCTACTGTAAAACATGTGAACGCTGCATAAAGAGGAAAACGCTGCCTCAGAGAGCCGCTCCATTGTCCCACATGCAGAGTTCAGGACCTATGGATCTCGTATGCATTGATTTTCTTACCATCGAAGCAGATTCTCGCAATGTGTGTAATGTTTTGGTGGTCACGGACCATTGCACCCGTTATGCGCAAGCCTTTCCTACTAGGGATCAAAAAGCTTCCACTGTGGCAAAGACTCTATGAGAAAAGTATTTCATCCATTATGGCCTCCCAACTCGAATACACTCGGACCAGGGCAGGGATTTTGAGAGCCGGTTGGTGTCTGACATGTTGAAAATGCTGAATGTGAAGAAGTCAAGAACCACACCGTATCATCCGCAAGGTGATCCTCAGCCGGAGAGGTTCAACCGGAACTTGTTGGACATGCTGGGTACCCTTGAGCCTAGTCAGAAGTGCCAATGGAGTCAGCACATAGCACATCTTGTCCATGCATACAATTGTACTGTCAACGAGGCCACTGGTTTCTCACCCTATTTTCTTATGTTCGGCAGGGAGGCCCGATTACCTGTTGATGTATGCTTTGGAGTTTCCCCTGACAACACCTCGCCTGTGTCATATTTGAAGTATGTGGCCAAAATGAAGCAGGAATTACATGCAGCTTATCAGTTAGCTCATGCCACTGCCACAAAGATGAATCAGAGTAACAAAGATAGGTACGACCAGAAAGTTCGTTACCATAGTCTGAATGCTGGAGACAGAGTTCTGATTCGAAACCTTGGCCTAAAAGGAAAACAAAAGCTTGCAGACAGGTGGAGTGCTAATCCCTATGTAGTGGAGAGTCAATTCTCTGGTATTCCTGTGTATCGTTTGAAGCCTGTTGATGGTGAGGGGCCAGTCAAAGTCCTGCATCGCAATCATATCCTGCCTTTGGGACAGGCAGTCAGGCTACATACCCAGGTAGACATCGTGCCTACTCCATCACCAAGAGCTTTGAGGCGAAAGAGAGCAAAGGAGAAGCGGAAAACTGCAGAGTCAACAAACTCTCCTCTTGTAGTTGATTCCATTCCAAGAGAATGCCATTCTTCTGATTCAGACTCTGAGTTTGGGTTTTATGTTGAGGATGTGGCAGATATTCCCCCTCCAATGTCAGAGGAGATTCAGTGTGAAATCCCTGTACGAGAAGTAGAATGCTCAGAGTCTGGTGATTCTCATGGTGATTCCGAAGCACTTATAGCTCCATGTCAAAGTGAAACTTCTGCTGTTCAACGTGAGGCTGATGTTGAAAGGGTTGATGTGACTGATGATGTAATGGCTGTAGGTCATGACAATTCTATGCAGACTCCAGCTACTATTGGTGAAGGTACTGAAGTTCAGTCAGATGTGGTGCCTCATGCAGTACGAAGATCCTGTAGGGAGAGAAAGCTTAATACCCGATTTACTTATGATACATTGGGAGTGCCTCATACTGAGACTGTTGCTTCCAAGCGATGTAGTGTTGATGTAGCAGCTACAAAAGCTTTGTATTTTTCTAGTGGCTATAAAAATTCACATGCTTGGTGGTGCAATGCGGATGCATTATGCAATGTGTGTAACAATATGCCCACACTTGTACCAATTAGTTTTAGCCCTGTCTAACAAACATGGTCACACCTTAGATGGTGTGGGTGTTTTCTATGACCAGTATGGGGGCATACTGGACTTTTGGTGGGGGGAGTGTGTAGGGACCCCTAAAATATTAAAATAAATATGCCTTTTGTTTTGAAGTATTTATTAAATGTTGAAATTTGTGTTTTGTTTATTTCAATGTGATACAGCTACCTGTTTTTGTTTCATATATCCAATGAGAATGTAAATGTACTATTGCTGGCCAGTGACTGTTGAGCATGATTTGTTTGCGTCATCACGTGAGTTACGTCAAGGGGGAGGAGCATCGCACATGGCATGAGAAAGACGGTAGAAAAATGTTGACTGCTTGAGTTAGAAGTGCGTCATTTTGGAGACTTAATATATTCTATGTGATATAAGGCCCAAAGTGTAGAGGAACGACGCTTGATTTATCTATTTTTTTTCCCCTTTGCATTTGAAGTGTTTTTTTTATTTCTGTTATTTCTTCTCCGTGATCTTTGAGTCAACGCGACGTCGAGTTGAGACGTGTGAGGGCTTAACAGTTAACAGCTCTAGTGACATTCGAATTCTTGGTCAATAACTGTGTCGGAGTTATTGGACGTTCGTGGTGGACTTCAGAAATTACCCGGGACTGGAAAGATCATTTGGTTCGTCGTCGTGGGACGTGGATCAGCTGCATTCATCGCGTGACCGGGACTGCTCATGAGAAACTGTGTTCGTCGTGTTGTAAGTGACTACACCATTGTTTCTTTCGTCGGATGGACGTAAGTGAACTCATTGTCGGGACTGTTGAATGTGAGTAAGCCTACATTGAATTCGTCAGCTGTAAATGTGCACCAACGAACTGGGCCCCAACGATAATGAACGACCGTATATTTGACTGTCTCACTGACTTGTGTATATTTGACTGCGTCACTGACTCGCAACTAATTTGCATACCGAAAGAAAAAACCCTGTTGAGTCTTTAAGTGTTTAATTTGTTTTGAAGGAAATACTGTTTTATTTTCCTTGTTGCTCTACATGTTTCAGGAGAAAGGTAAAAAGGTAAAAATGCCAGTGAAAAGAACATAAGAGAGAAAACGAACAATTCTGAGACTGGAAAGTTGATTTGTACATTTTATTTACAAGAGAATAAGTAATTACATACCATTGGGTATAAGTGTTTATCTATCTTCATATAAAAGGTGGTTCCTTGTTTCTTTTCACCATAAAGGGGGTTATTACATTCATGTAAAAATAAATAAATATTTGTTATTTCTTTTTATCCTTAACATTTGCATTCTGTTATTTCTTTGGATTTTGGCAAGTTAATTAATTCAACAAGGTACTGATTTCTGGTAAGCTATAAATAAGAATTGTTTAATTTAGTATTTTAGTACAAGTATTGTGTAATTAGTATAGGGGAGAAAAAGATCATTTTACGTCAATTTTTATTTAAAGGGAAAAAAAAACTCCGGCCAATTCACCATTCAACTGCCGGGAATCCAGGTTTCCTTGTTTGGGAAACAATTAACTTAACCACTAGGGTTAAGAAAAGGGTTACATAGCGCTTTTCACAATACAGATTGTATCAAAGCTGCTTCACAGTATCAATCAAAACAACTTAACAATGTTTGTTTATTACTGGAAAAAAAGACATCCAAGTTTGGTAGAGCTGATCAATGGTATGATTGGTTAATTGATTTGAATATCCCCAACTGAGCAAGCCAAAGGCAACAGTGGCAAGGAACCGAAAAACTCCATCAAGTGACCTAATGGTGTCCTAAAACTCCATCAGGTGACCCAACGGAGAAAAAAAAACCTTGGGAGAACCCAGGCTCAGTGGGGGGCCAGTTCTCCTGTGGCGTTTATGAACTAGAGGCCGAATTTACAGTAACTGTAAGATAAAAAATTTATATGAATGCCTTGTCACGGTGCGTATGGAAATAATTCCGTGGATTCAGGTGCAGAGCGAAAAAGTGTTTAATCAAGACAAAACATAAAAACAAACAAACCAAAACAACATCCAACAAGGTAGGCAAGGCAAGGCAAGGCAAGGCAAGCACGGCGCAGACACAAAAACAACGTAACAAATACCACGAACGAGCACAGGACAGCAAACACAGGAAGACTAAATAGGGGGGCAAACAAGGAGGCTAACGAGACAGACAGGTGGAGCAAATAAACCAATAATCAGATAACAAGAGGGAGGGGTCAAACAATGATGAGAGCACATGGCTCAACATAACAAAACACCCATGTGCAACACAAGACCGGACAAACATGTGACATAACCCCCTCCCTACGGAGCGGCTACCAGACGCTCCATCAGGCCAAGGCGGGACAGGAAGGAAACATCAGGGCGGGATGGGAGAGACAGACCAAGGGGGGAACGGGAGGGACAGACCAGGGGGGGGAACGGGAGGGACAGACCAGGGGGGGGGGGGGGGGGGGGACAGACCAGGGCAAAACAGAGTTCATCGGGCGGCCAGGGCGAAACAGAGTTCATCGGGCGGCCAGGGCGAAACAGAGTTCATCGGGCGGCCAGGGCGAAACAGAGTTCAGGGCGAAACAGAGTTCATTGGGCAGCCAGGGCGAAACAGAGTTCATCGGGCGGCCAGGGCGGTGAAGACCCCTCGGGCGGCCAGGGCGGTGAAGACCCCTCGGGTGGCCAGGGCGGCAATGCCCTCTCAGGAACAGGCACCGGCTCCGGCTCAGAAACAGGCACCGGCTCTGGAACAGGCACCGGCTCTGCCTCCGGCTCTGGAACAGGCACCGGCTCTGTCTCCGGCTCTGGAACAGGCACCGGCTCTGCCTCCGGCTCTGGAACAGGCACCGGCTCTGGAACAGGCACCGGCTCTGCCTCCGGCTCTGGAACAGGCACCGGCTCTGGAACAGGCGCCGGCTCTGCCTCCGGCTCTGGAACAGGCACCGGCTCTGTCTCCGGCTCTGGAACAGGCACCGGCTCTGGAACAGGCACCGGCTCTGCCTCCGGCTCTGGAGCAGCAGCCACCGGCTCAGAAACTGCCACTAAAACAGAAATGGTCACGAAGACAAACATAAACACAGAAACAAACACTGGAACAGCAGACACTGGCTCCGGCTCTGGAACAGCAGACACTGGCTCTGGCTCTGGAACAGCAGACACTGGCTCCGGCTCTGGAACAGCAGACACTGGCTCCGGCTCTGAAACAGCAGACACTGGCTCCGGCTCTGGAACAGCAAATACAGGAATATCCAGAATCCGCGCCAGACGTTCCAAATAGTCCGTAAGTTCCTTGGCGGCTACACAAATAGGCATTTCCGGATCTGTTTCAGACTGGGCAGACTGGACGTGCTCAGTCTCTGACTGGGCAGACAGAGCGTGTACGGTCTCTTGCTGGGCAGACGTGACTTGAACAGTCTCTCGCTGGGCAGACGTGACGTGAACAGTCTCTCGCTGGGCAGACGGGACGTGAACAGTCTCTGACTGGGCAGGCGTGACGTGAACAGTCCCTGGCTGGGCAAAGGGAACATGAACAGTCTCTGACTGGGCAGACGAGTTGTGTCTCCTTCTCCGACCCTTTTGACGGATCTGTGCAGACTCGAGGTTGGTCAAAACCATAGACGGATTCCCAATCCGGGACAGATCCGACGACGATGATCTCATTCCAGGAGAGACCAGTGAGGAAGACTCAGCTGCCCTCCTCTCCTCATTCCTCTGGGCACACAGGGAGAAATATTTGAGAAGAGAGATCCCATTCTCCCTCTCATCCGGACAAAGTTCGCTCCGCTGAATCTACATGAGGCTCGTTCGTTCTGTCACGGTGCGTATGGAAATAATTCCGTGGATTCAGGTGCAGAGTGAAAAAGTGTTTAATAAAGACAAAACATAAAAACAAACAAACCAAAGCAACATCCAACAAGGCAGGCAAGGCAAGGCAAGACAAGACAAGACAAGATAGGCACGGCGCAGACAAAAACAACGTAACAAATACAACGAACGAGCACAGGACAGCAAACACAGGAAGACTAAATAGGGAGGCAAACAAGGAGGCTAACGAGACAGACAGGTGGAGCAAATAAACCAATAATCAGATAACAAGAGGGAGGGGGGTCATCTCTCATTTACAAACTAGAATAGAGTTAAAACAGTGTATGCAAGATTTCAATTTAATTGATATTTGGAGAAACAGAAACCCGGAGAGTTTGACTTATTCATGCTACTCTAGTACTTATAAAACATTTTCCCGTATTGATTATTTTCTTTTATCTACTGATCTAATATCTAAAGTTAGGAACTGTTGGTATGATAGTATATTAATCTCAGATCATGCTGCAGTTTCATTCACGTTAAACTTTCCTAACTTTTCATGTAGACCCCCAAGATGGCGTTTGCATATAACTTGGCTGAGAGATGCAGAATTTTTGAAGTTCATAGATAAACAGATAGACTATTATTTTGAAATTAACACGAATCAAACATCTGCCTCAGTCAGGTGGGAAGCATTTAAAGCTTTTATGAGAGGACGAATGATTAGCTACACAAGCTATAATTATAAGCGCTGCCAAGCAAAAATGGTAAACCTCGAAAACAAAATAAAGAGAATTGAATCTGAAATATACCAGAAAATTACTCCTGAACTTCTTTTGGAATTGCACAAATTGAAAATGAAATATAAAGACCTTTCATTAGATCATGCCAAGAAAAGTTTGATGAGACTTAAACAGACCTATTATGAAGGTGGGGAGAGGGCGGGTAAGTTATTAGCCTGGCGTATTAAGCAGTTACAAACTGAAAGAGCCATAAATTCTATTCAGATAAAGGAGGGTGAGATAACATTTGATCAAACTGAGATAAATGGGGTCTTTAGGAACTACTATCAGGCTCTTTACAGCTCTGAATATTTTGAGAGTGCAGCAGAGAGACAAAAACTTTTCCTGGATGCTTTGGACTTTGGGTCAACAGATTTGGGTTTCATGGTATCCCTTGAAGATGACCTAAGGTCTGAGGAGCTGTCTGAAGCCATTATTAGTATGAAGGGAGGGAAAACCCCAGGGCCAGATGGCATACCCGTAGAGTTATATAAAATTTTTCATCATAAATTAATTCATCCTCTATTGGAAATGTACCAGGAGTCACTAGAGCATGGGACTTTACCTCCCTCTTTGAACACTGCGGTGATCACTCTGTTGTTAAAACCTGGCAAGTCACCAACTGATTGTGGTTCATATAGACCAATTTCTCTCCTGAACAATGATTTAAAGATTCTTTGCAAAGTGCTAGCAAAGAGACTAGAAATTCATTTGCCCAAACTTGTACATATTGATCAAAATGGTTTTGTTTGGGGGAGGCAGGGTTTTCATAACATTCGTAGAGTACTTAATATATTACATGAGAAATGTAATACTTGCGATAATGCGCTCCTGTCATTAGACGCTGAAAAAGCGTTTGACAGAATTGAGTGGCAGTACCTGTTCAGAACTATGGAAAGGATGGGGTTTGGGAACAAGTTTATGAAATGGGTCCAGATCCTATATGCTAACCCTTTAGCTGAGGTATTAACGAATGGAATAATATCTGCCCCTTTCAGACTCTACAGGGGTACACGCCAGGGCTGCCCGCTCTCCCCTCTGCTTTTCACTATAGCAATTGAACCACTGGCTATGGCAATTCGTAATCATACACAAATTTCTGGTATCACAATTGGATCCTCAGAACATCGTATTTCATTGTACGCAGATGATATAATTATATTTTCTTCTAATCTAAAACAGTCTATCCCAGCATTGCTAAATTTGATTGAAACATTTGGAGAATTCTCTGGGTATAAAATTAATTCTAAGTCTGTGTTGCTGTTCCTCCACAAAGCAGAAAGACTTCTCCCCCCAGTTCAGTCAAACTTTACAATCTCACAAGAAGGCTTTACCTATCTTGGGATCAAAATTACACCAACTGTTAATGAAATTGTATCAGCCAATTATAAGCCCCTATCAGATTCGACAATTGACCTGTTGAATAGATGGACAAAACTTCCTATTTCATTGATTGGCCGTGTTAATATATTAAAAATGTCAATTTTACCCAAATTGTTATATCTCTTCCAATCCATCCCCCTCCCTCCACATTCTTCTTTTTTTGCTCAAATGAAAAAATCGTTTACAAACTTCATTTGGAACAACATGCGCCCTCGTCTCAGGCTCTCCTTACTCTACTTGCCTTATGATAGAGGGGGGTTAAACCTACCAAACCTAAAATGGTACTACTGGGCAGCTCAAATTAGAGCAGCAATGTTTTATTTTGAGAAGGATAATTCTCCGACCTGGGTATCTATAGAGGCTCACTCTATCCCAATTCCTTTGAATTTATATTTGCATTCAACAGATGCTAAAAAGTTAAGTAAATGTACTAAAAACCCGTATACTAGAAATACTATAGCAGTTTGGTTTGAGGCTCTTGCCCACCTAGGGGAATTACCACATTTCTCACCCTTTTCACCAGTTTTTGGTAATGAAAATTTTCGCCCTGGCAGAGCCGATCCAGGTTTTAAAATCTGGTCAATTCAAGGTATTAGTAAGGTGTCTGATCTTTATAACAAGGGAAGTTTTATGTCCTTTGAAGAAATTAGGACACGGTTCGGAATTCCGCAAAAACACTTTTTTAAATATTTGCAATTACGTAGCTTCATTTTTTCAAGACAAGGCCAAAGTCTGGTTGAGCCAACTCTTTCTACTTTGGAGAATATCACACTTAATTGCTTAAAAGGTAGAGGTCAGATTTCTGTGTTATATAAACTGTTTGTAGCCAAATCTAAAGAATCATTTAATGATAGACTTCAAGCTTGGCGGTCTGACCTGCAGACTGATATAACAGAGGAAGAGTGGCAAATGGCATGCTTGAAAGCCCAGACTCAGACAGTGAACACCCATTTGAGACTACTTCAGTATAAATGGTTGAGTAGACAATATATCACTCCAGTTAAGTTACATCACTTCAACCCGAGTATTCCTGATATGTGCTACAAATGTAAACAAGAAAAGGGAACTTTATTCCACTGTATGTGGGAATGCACTAAAGTTAATTGCTTTTGGGTTAAAATACTGAATATTATAAGCCAAATCATTAGTAAAGCAATTCCTCTTGATCCAAAGCTGTGTATATTGCATGTTTGTCCTCTGAATTTTAAAATCACCAAACATGAAAGATTATTGTTAATTCTCTGTTTGCTAGAAGCTAAACGTGTAATTGCATATACTTGGAAAAAAGAAGAAAGTCCCGGCGTGTCTCAATGGATAAAGGGGATGACCTCACACCTTGCCTTAGAAAAGATTACCTACTTTTTGAAAAACAAGCCAGATACCTTCTGGTCCATTTGGAAAGTGTTTTATAACTTTTTGGAGAGTCTAGATGGTGACTCCTTTGTGGAATTGATGGACATTGAGAGTATATAGACAAGTTAGCCTATGTTATTGCTGTATATATATTTTTTTTTTTTTTTTTTTTTTTTTTTTTTTAATTATTACTATTATTATTATTATTTTTATTGTATTTACTTACTATTTATATATATATTTTTATGTATATACTATTATTATTTTATTATTATTTGTTAATTTTTTATTTATTTTCTTTATTTTTTTTATTCAGTTGTAATGGAAAATGGGAATGCTGTTTAAACTTGTGTGACAATTTTTGATAAATAAAATTGTTGTTTAAAAAAAAAAAAAAAAACAAGAGGGAGGGGTCAAACAATGACGAGAGCACATGGCTCAACATAACAAAACACCCATGTGCAACACAAGACCGGACAGACATGTGACATGTCTGGCTAAATAGATGCGTCTTTAGTCTAGTTTTAAACTGGGAGAGCGAGTCTGAGCAACGAACAATATCAGGAAGGCTATTCCAGAGCTTCGGAGCTAAATGTGAAAATGCTCTCCCTCCTTTGGTGGATCTGGATATCCTAGGAATGACCAGAAGCCTCGAATTTAGTGATCTTAAAGAGCGCGATGGATTGTAGGGCGATAGAAGATCCGTTAAATAGACTGGAGCTAAACCATGTAACGAATGTACATCAATAATAATATACATAAAATGTATTTAAGGGGGGCCGGAAGGCCAATTTAGCTCAAAAGGAATGATTCATCGATTTGCAATGAATCTTGACCGAATCACTATGGAACCGAGCAAATGACTCGTTTAGAGTTCATTTGAACGGGCCGTAATTTAACCTTGGCACAGATATAAATATCCAATCTATAGTGAAACACTATGTATTAGCAAGGTAACTTTAGATCGACAGTACAAGACATTAAATGTGCAAGCACAACACAAGGCAAATATCTTTTCAAATATAAACAAGACTTTATTGATTATCCTAAAACATAAAACTAATATCTAACACAAACACACGCATTCATACAAGTTGCAGAAAGAAAGAGAGTGAGGAAAGAATGAGTTTTAAGAGTGAGATAGTGAAATCCCAAGTTTCTATATGCACTTATAAGACATGACCTGAACGAACCATCAATCATTAATTTAACCCTTCTATCGTTTCTCAGGCAGGTTATTAGATATTACATTAATGCACCAGTTCAGTTAAGAGTCTGGAGTGTTACTTGCATGTCCTTGCGTTGCTTAGGGAATTCCCTTTTTGCGGTGCTTCGTCAAAGGGGTTTCCCGGCCGTGGCTTGGCTGGCTGTGCCTGGAGACGTCTTGGGGCGGCCAATCACGTGGCGTGTTGGCGCGGATGAATGAAGTCTTTGAAGTTGAAGCAGGCTTTGCAGTTGAAACGTTAAAACGAAACTTTGCAGCAAAACTTAACTTAGAACCGAGACTCACAACGGAAAATAAAGGAAAACTTAGGAAAGAAAGAAAGTGAGACGAGTTAGATGGCTTGAATGAGCTGTTTTAACCCCGATCTTGGTGGGTTATTTGTCTGCTGGTCTAATTTGGTCTGGTCGATGTTTAAGCGTGCAAACACGCTCTTTGTTGTTTTCAGAGAGAAGCATGAACGGGAACACTCTCTTGTCTGTTGATAGAGAGAGGCGCAAACTTAATTCAACACCGAACCGAACTCAAAACCGAACTCCCTGGATGGAAGTTTCTGAACTCCCGAACGAACTCACTGTAACTCCTCGGTTCGGGTCTTTAACTGAAAAGTTGGCCCAACCTCTTTTGGAGAATTCTGACCAATGAGACAATGGCATCATTTTAGGGGGTGGATTGAGTTCCTACTCATCGTTATCTGGGATCTGCTGGGTTCCAGCACTTAGCAGAGAACAAGAGACCACAGTTTAAACATTATAGATTATTATAATCATACCAAAACATTTTACACAGATTTCAATCAAGCCATCTTTTGAATTAAGAACAGGTTATCGTATACGATCCTGCTGACAGGAAGCATGGCACACTTTCATTCACACACCTAATATTTATAACAATTACATGACTTAGATGTGATCTAAGCAGAATAGACACACAGGGGTTGTAACCCAATACATAATCATGTTATGTTATATATTTTGATTACAGGTCAGTCAAGCATTGTTGGGATGATTGTATGCATTTTTATATGAAAAGTCTCTGTCTCTGTGGGTTTTTAATGGATCTCAACACTGAGGTCATTCAACGGTCTTCAAGAAGGGGGAAGTCTGTTTTACATCTCTGTCCTGCTCAGCAGTGGTGCTGCTAAGGGGGGGGGTCAAAGGTGGTCAGACCCCTTGGTGGTCAGGCCTCGTTTCACCATTTCTGAGCAACTTTGTCTTGCTTGAGGATGAAACATTGACAGCGTTTTTCCTGTTTTAGGCTTATCTCTGAGTGCCTGCAAGGCCATAAAAGTCTTCTCTGGGGGGTTTTCTAGACAATTTGGAGCCATCTTGTGACTTTGGAATGTGGTGTTCAGATCCGGAATGCTGAATCACATTTGAATGAATCCCATGAGAGATTAATTTGATTAATTTGTGTTTGGTTCATCCTTAAAATCTCTACATATTCCCCCCTTCGATCGATGATGGATTGAGAAGAAGACATCATTGAACGCTGGAGAAACAGAAGAAGCAAACACACACAGCAAACAACAAGGCAAACACCTCCATGACTGGTCACTTTACTGGTGCAGGGCAGTAGATTATCTAGGCCTAAAACAGGTTCACTCTCTCAATATAGTCAATCATGTGGAAAAAGTTTAGTTCAATTTTAGGACCGTTATTCTAGTTTGTTTTAAAACGGTGATTGATCAACTTTGTGACTAAATTTGATTTGTTTGTTTTATTCTCTTCTAGATTGTTCTAGGTTTAGACCAATTTACCTTTCAAATTTGATTCGAATGATGCAGGGAGTTCTCTAGGCTAACATTCGTTTTAAGGTGACTTGCAAACATCAGGCGTGGTGCGTCAATCCTTATATGGTAACCTTGACCCTTACGGGGTAACAGGGATTTTACTTAATAAAAGAAGAAGAAAGGGAAGAGGTAAAACACAACAAAGCAGTTGAGTGACTCCTGTATGGCTACTGTTGTGTAATGTCAGGTGTCACAATGTAATGAGAGAGTTACTTGTTGGGTGTATTGCTACATGTTTCCTATGGAAAGGATAGCTAAGTCAGTGTTGCGATTTCAGTGTCTACCTGTGGGAAAAACATGTTTGTTGAATGTTTTTCATGGTAGCTGTGTTTAACTTGTGTATGTTAGTGGTACAGTGTAGTTTAGTGCATGTACTGCATGAATACTGTATGTATGTCAGATCTGTCTCAGTCTGTTTTGCTCCCCCCTTTGCTTGATGGCTTAGCTTTGATGGGCTTGTTGCATCTCTGCCTTGTAAAGGGATCTTCTGTGATCTGCTGGGGGTCAGTCCAGTAAGGCAGGAAGTTCTCTGGCAGACATTGGGAGGTGGTTTGGCATGGATGCGTGAAGCTGTAGTGCAAAACGTGGTCTCCTTTGTTGCATTCCTCCGATGATGCCTTCTGGTTGTGACAGACTTTCTGACCTTCTGTGCTTACTGTTGTTGCTGTAGCACTCACATGGTTCTTGAGTTTGGAGCTCGTTTGGTGGTTTCTTCATGAGTGATGGGTAGCCAGGATGGTGTTTCCTGGTACCTCTGGGCGTTTGTCAGTGGTTGACTGTGAGAAACCACTTTGTTCTGTGTTGTTGTAGAACAGGTGGTTGTCATCTTCCTTTAGGAAGGTGTACCAGATGATCATTGGTCCTCTGTGTTCAGCTTGTTTTCGATGAACACTTGCAGTTGCCTCATTAGTCGCTCCATGTCTTCTGAGGGTAAACTGTCTTGTTCTTGGGCACACTCAGTGCGGTGTTTAGCTGAGTGGTGCAGAGGTGGGTTTCGTCGTCGATTACCCACATAGCATGCTTTTGGATGCGTTGGTTGATTCCAGTTGTTTCCTTCTTGCGGGTTTCTTGAGAAGCGTGGCTGGTCCCATGACTTTTCCATGCGGTTGGCGTGGTAGGTGTCATCGGCATGGGAGTCACGTTCTCTGTGCTCCTTACGAAGGATGGTGGTGTTGTCATGCCACTGGGTGTCTTCCAGTGCAAGGCTTGTTTCTTGGCTGAAGGAGTTTGAAACTGTGGATGTTTTCAAACCTTTCTTTGAGGTCATCTTTTGTTTGACGTAGGCCTTGTGTATCAGGTCACGTAGCTGCTGAATTGTCATTGTGCCTGGGCAGGCCATGATACCAAGATGATGACTCAATCCAGGGTGCAGGTTTCTCAGGAAGAGGGTTTTGAAGTTCACATCCTCTTCAAGTTCAGGTTTGCTATGTGCACCTAAGTAAGCTTGTCGAAAACGGTGGAAATAGGCTTGGGGAGTCTCTTGTCGACATTGTTTGGTTTCCAAGGCGATTAACACACCGTGTTCTGACTCTGGACCTGTAAATTCTTTAATCAGTGTCTCACGTAGTAGCTGGTAGTTTGACATGACATTAGCAGGTTGTCGGTCTAGGAAGCTTCGTACCTCTGGACTGGATGTGGATCTGATGAGGTATAACCTGTCTCTGTCAGTCATATGGGGTCTCACCTCTAGGTGGAAGTCGATATCTCGGAGGTAGACCTGGATGTCGGGACCCTCTGTGGAGTTCGGGTTGAACTGAGTGATATTCTTAACCAGCTGGTTGAGATCTTTAAATGTCATCCCATGTGCAGCTTTGGAGTCTGCCTGGATGATCTCTCTTCCGTTGTTGGCAGGGAAGAGTTCTGTGGTGAAGGCCGGTGACATTTTGGGTTGTGGCCATTCACTTCTTTCACTGTATGCCAGGTCTTGGATGGAGGACTCTGTTCTGCTCAGCAGGGGTGATGCGAAAGGAGGTCTCTCCCTTCTTGGCTCTGGTTTCTGTTGGAAAATGTGCTGGAGTTCATCTCTGACCGCGTAGAGCTCGTCGTTGACGTCATCTCGCTGTTGGGTCAGATGGTCGATGTCAGCGCTGCACCTTTCCAGGTGGTCTTCCAGAGCAGTGATTTTAGAGTTCTTACTTTCAATGTCAGCTTTGGCTTTCTCTAGCTGATGTTCAGCAGACTGGAGTTGGTTTACCAGGTGTTTCTGGACAGTCTTTAATTCTTGTTTGTCACGTTCAGTGACTGCAAGGGCTTCTTGGAGCTTGTCAACTTGTGTCTTTGTTTCTTGCTCCGCTTCGTCGGACACTTTGAGTTTGTCTTGAGCTTCACCTTTGAGCTGGTCTTTGCAGTGTTGAGTGTGCATCAGCTCTCTCATGAATTCAGTGGTCTGACGCTTGAAGTCGTCCTGGACTTTCACTTCCAGCTTGTCTATGCGGCTCTGGGCACGTGTCAGCTCCTCCTGGAGGTGGGTGATGTGCTTGTCGCTTAGTTTCAGCTGGGCTGTGAAGGCATTACTTAGGGAACAGGTGATCTTAGTTAGTTCCAAGTGGTTTTGGTTTTGGCTTGAATCGTGTGTCAGGAATCTTCTCAGAATTATGATTATTATTAAAAATAATAACAGTTCAATTGTCTTTGGTGTGAGGCAGTCTGTAATGCCTCTAAGCCAGGCGTCCACATCTTCCCTTTGGGCAGTGGGGTTTGTCGTCCACGACATGTTGACACACTGGGGTGAAGAGACTGACACAGATCTGTGTGGGGTATAAGCCTATATGTGGTTGAACAGCTAAGTGTCGTTTCAATAATTGTACACCAATAGTGAAGTGTCGTAATGACTAAGTGTTGGTCTAAGTGTAGCCAGGTAGGCTAGAGATGTAAAGATTTCCTCACTCAACTGCTTAAAGGAAAGAGAGAGAAAAAGGTTAAAACAAATCTCAATGGAAAGAAACTTTTTTTTTTTCAATGGGAGAAATATTTTTTATAAATATTTTCTATCAATGAAAAGCTGGTTTCAACTCGTGATGTGAGGACTTCGTCACTCAACTGAGTAAGGGAAAAAGAGAGAAAAGTTAACAACCAATTTCAATGAGGGAAAAACAAAAAGAAAATTATTAACTAGGGGAAGTATTAATTTCTCATAAATGTTTCTTATCAATGAAAATCTGTTTTCAGAAAGGTAAACAATATTATTGTTTATGTTTACGAGGAAAAATAATACAATAATAATCCTGATACCTCTTTTCTGAGTTTGACAGGATTGACACACACACCTTCAGTTGGACCGCTTACAGCAGAGTTTACTGCAGGGATGCTTTGAGGGCGGAGTTTGCTCAGCACTTGTCTCTGTTACTTGATCTTGGATAAGATGTCAAAGTTTAAATTGCGTTTACAAATGCAGGGAGAGTATGAAGAACACAAGATTGTTGATTAAAAATCAAATACCTAATAATCTGTTTGTTGGGAAAGATTATCTTTGTCTCTTTTTAGAGTCGATTGATGGTTCTTCCAGGTTTGTTCCCTATAAATGTGAAGAATAAGATGGAATAAAGCAGGACAGAACAGGAAAGACGTGATGAGGAAGAAATGAAGCAAGGAGGTTGGATCCCGCTACCTTTAGGTCTACCACGAGTATAGAATTGATAGTTGAGGAACAACTAAGCACATAAATAAACTTTTGTAAAAGACGATTGTCTCTGGTTTATTTGAAACTCGTATGGAGATGGTAATGTCCCCTATTGAAGCGTCCCGAAAATGAATTAATCAAATATAGTGGTTAAGTTTATAACCAACAGGACGAAAGGATAAAACGCAATGACAATAATGAGCAAGTCTGAGTCTAACACTATTTTTGTAATAGTAATAACAACTTTCAAATTTTAACTTTCCAAGTTCAAGACCTATTCACCTAAAGTGATTAGATCTCAACGAGAAATTTAAAATTATGAAACTAGAATTTATTAAACATAAATCATTAGAAATGATCTGTCTAGAAAAATAGAATTTCAATTTTATTTTAATATTTCCTTTTCTTTAAAATCAAATTCAAATTTGACAATTAGTAATAGTAAACCAGTATTTTCTTTTCCAAGTAAAATGCAGGTAAAGTAATTAATAATTGTAAACCAATATTTCCTTTTCAAGTAAAATATAGGTAAAGTAAAATGTGAGAGAGGTAAAAGAAAAAGGAAGAAAAGACCAACAGGTGTAAAAGTCGAGGTGTTTAAATGGTTAAATCACTTTAACTTTGTTCAAACAGACACTGTATTTAACCACTGATGCTAATTACTAATGATAACAGTACATAATGCGTAAGGCGTTAGCATATAGGCCTCAATGTAAACAACTGCTTAGGTTAGCCTAGCCACCGAAGGGTTTGTTTACACTCTGGCGATTGCACGGGTCAGAGTTCACCCGGAAGCGTTGGTTAAGACTTCCGTGTCACGATCGTAACTATAGCGACCAAACAAACGCTAGTGGGCAAACACGTGAAATGCAATGCAAATAGTTTGTAAGCAGTTACGCATGTGTTACATGAAATCTGAGCGCATTTCAATACTGTTCGAAGAAGATGCACGTACAGTCGATCATATTACGGGAAATGTCGGCGCATTTCAACACTGTACAAATAAGATACACCACTCGTAGCTTTATAGCTGGTTTTACGACGTGGGGCTTCACTCAGTTCGTTAAGAGTGATATTAACTTTAAGCAATCGACAGCTTTGCGTTATAATAGATGGAACAATAGCGATCTCGGCGGATCGCGTCTGTGCAAGTTTATCTGGGCACACAATAAAAACAACAACAACAACAGGGTTTTTAACTGTTGGTTCAGTTATCACGACTTTAAGTTACTATTCAAATTACACTCGGACATGCGCAGTGTTACACGAGAATTCATTGAACAGTCATAAACAGATAAACGTATATTTATTACAGGGATCGCAGTGGAACACGCACTTACAATCAGATAAATAAATATAAGCCTTTTATGACTAACGTTAGATGAGGAACACGCTCATCGCTCTGTGAGGAGAATATTCGTCCTTACAGATAACGTTAACTTAAATTACTGCAGTTTAATTTCGTTCAGCTCTCTGAGTGGTATAAACACACACACATAATGTTATAGCTATTTGAAAGACTCTGGGACACGCAGACGTCAGTTAAGCTATAATCAAGGTATTTCAGGAAATGAGGAACACGCTCAATTCTTACCTTATAGTGTGATGTTTTTATATCTTAACTTAATTTACTGCAGGTAAAAAGAAAAATAAATAGGGAGGCAGACTAGACGAAAGTAACAGCTTTCTCTGGGTGTATTCACTCAAGCAGCAGCATTCATTTCATTCAAACAGTGCGCGCGCTGCGCGCTCTCCATACGTCACACACAGACTTTCAGAGGTTCGGATCTCGCATCCGAAACAAAATGAAAAGATAAATCTTGATATATGCTTACAATTTAGGTTGAACTGCCCGCATTCTCCACCAATAACGTAACGAATGTACATCAATAATAATATACATAAAATGTATTTAAGGGGGGCCGGAAGGCCAATTTAGCTCAAAAGGAATGATTCATCGATTTGCAATGAATCTTGACCGAATCACTATGGAATCGAGCAAATGACTCGTTTAGAGTTCATTTGAACGGGCCGTAATTATAACCTTGGCACAGATATAAATATCCAATCTATAGTGAAACACTATGTATTAGCAAGGTAACTTTAGATCGACAGTACAAGACATTAAATGTGCAACACAACACAAGGCAAATATCTTTTCAAATATAAACAAGACTTTATTGATTATCCTAAAACATAAAACTAATATCTAACACAAACACACGCATTCATACAAGTTGCAGAAAGAAAGAGAGTGAGGAAAGAATGAGTTTTAAGAGTGAGATAGTGAAATCCCAAGTTTCTATATGCACTTATAAGACATGACCTGAACAAACCATCAATAATTAATTTAACCCTTCTATCGTTTCTCAGGCAGGTTATTAGATATTACATTAATGCACCAGTTCAGTTAAGAGTCTGGAGTGTTACTTGCATGTCCTTGCGTTGCTTAGGGAATTCCCTTTTTGCGGTGCTTCGTCAAAGGGGTTTCCCGGCCGTGGCTTGGCTGGCTGTGCCTGGAGACGTCTTGGGGCGGCCAATCACGTGGCGTGTTGGCGCGGATGAATGAAGTCTTTGAAGTTGAAGCAGGCTTTGCAGTTGAAACGTTAAAACGAAACTTTGCAGCAAAACTTAACTTAGAACCGAGACTCACAACGGAAAATAAAGGAAAACTTAGGAAAGAAAGAAAGTGAGACGAGTTAGATGGCTTGAATGAGCTGTTTTAACCCCGATCTTGGTGGGTTATTTGTCTGCTGGTCTAATTTGGTCTGGTCGATGTTTAAGCGTGCAAACACGCTCTTTGTTGTTTTCAGAGAGAAGCATGAACGGGAACACTCTCTTGTCTGTTGATAGAGAGAGGCGCAAACTTAATTCAACACCGAACCGAACTCAAAACCGAACTCCCTGGATGGAAGTTTCTGAACTCCCGAACGAACTCACTGTAACTCCTCGGTTCGGGTCTTTAACTGAAAAGTTGGCCCAACCTCTTTTGGAGAATTCTGACCAATGAGACAATGGCATCATTTTAGGGGGTGGATTGAGTTCCTACTCATCGTTATCTGGGATCTGCTGGGTTCCAGCACTTAGCAGAGAACAAGAGACCACAGTTTAAACATTATAGATTATTATAATCATACCAAAACATTTTACACAGATTTCAATCAAGCCATCTTTTGAATTAAGAACAGGTTATCGTATACGATCCTGCTGACAGGAAGCATGGCACACTTTCATTCACACACCTAATATTTATAACAATTACATGACTTAGATGTGATCTAAGCAGAATAGACACACAGGGGTTGTAACCCAATACATAATCATGTTATGTTATATATTTTGATTACAGGTCAGTCAAGCATTGTTGGGATGATTGTATGCATTTTTATATGAAAAGTCTCTGTCTCTGTGGGTTTTTAATGGATCTCAACACTGAGGTCATTCAACGGTCTTCAAGAAGGGGGAAGTCTGTTTTACATCTCTGTCCTGCTCAGCAGTGGTGCTGCTAAGGGGGGGGGGTCAAAGGTGGTCAGACCCCTTGGTGGTCAGGCCTCGTTTCACCATTTCTGAGCAACTTTGTCTTGCTTGAGGATGAAACATTGACAGCGTTTTTCCTGTTTTAGGCTTATCTCTGAGTGCCTGCAAGGCCATACAAGTCTTCTCTGGGGGGTTTTCTAGACAATTTGGAGCCATCTTGTGACTTTGGAATGTGGTGTTCAGATCCGGAATGCTGAATCACATTTGAATGAATCCCATGAGAGATTAATTTGATTAATTTGTGTTTGGTTCATCCTTAAAATCTCTACAACCATTTAGAGCTTTATAAGTCAAACGCAATACCTTATAATTAATTCGGAACTTTATAGGTAACCAATGAAGTGATGATAAAATCTGTGTTATATGATCATATTTTCTTGATCTAGTAAGAACTCTAGCAGCTGCATTTTGGACTAACTGTAGCTTGTTTATTGAAGATGCAGGACAACCAGCTAATAAAGCATTACAGTAATCTAGTCTCGAGGTCATGAATGCATGAACTAACTTTTCTGCATATTACGTAGCTTAGCAAGGTGGAAAAAGGCTGTTTTTGTAACATATGAAATATGCTTTTCAAAAGACAGGTTGCAGTCTAATATAACACCCAGGTCTTTTACTGTAGCAGATAAAGTAACAGGGCATCCTATTATGTTAAAGTCGTGCTGTGAAAGGTTTTGTGGACGGTTTTTAGAACCGATAAGTATTACCTCTGTCTTGTCTGGATTTAATAAAAGAAAATTACGCGTCATCCAATCTTTTATATCTTTAACACAATCTGTCAATTTGGATAATTTAGCGTACTCATCTGGCCGTGATGAAAATTTGAGTGTCATCAGCATAACAATGGAAACTAATTCCATGTTTCCTTAGAATATTACCAAGTGGCAGCATATATATTGAGAATAATAAAGGGCCTAACACAGATCCCTGCGGCACTCCATAGTTTGCCGAAGTTATGATAGATTTTTCTCCATTTAAGTAGACGAAATGGTAGCGGTCAGATAAGTATGACCTGAACCAGCTTAATGCTTGTCCTTGAACACCAGTGTAATTTTGTAGTCGATCTAAGAGTATTGTGTGATCTATAGTATCGAACGCAGCAGTAAGATCAAGTAAAACTAGTACTGAGATACAGCCTTGGTCCGAAGCTAAAAGTAATCATTCGTGATTCTAACAAGCGCAGTTTCAATGCTATGATGTGGCCTGAATCCAGACTGAAACTTTTCATAGATGTCGTTTTCTTGCAAGAAAGATTTTGATGCTTTCAATTTTCTCGGTGAAGAAGTTCATGAAATCATTACTACCAAACTGTAACGAGGTATTTTGTTCAGACGATGTCTGTTTATTTGTTAGTCTAGCCACGGTATTAAATAAAAACCTTGGATTATTTCGGTTGTTTTCTATTAATTTGCTGAAGTGCTCAGCCCTGGCCGTTTTAAGGGCCTTTTTATAACGTGACATACTGTCTTTCCACGCGATTCTAAAGACCTCTAAATTCGTTTTTTTTTCCATTTACGCTCTAAATTACGGGTTTCTCTCTTTAAAACATACGTAGTATTATTGTACCATGGTGCTATACTTTTTTCTCTGACCTTTTTTAATCTAATGGGTGCAACAATATCCAATGTTCTAGAGAGAATGGTGCTCATAGTGCTAGTTAGTTCGTCTAGTTCATCTGTTTGTCTGGGTTCAGGCAGCAGCTGAGACAAATCAGATAAGCTATTTGAGAAATGATCTATGGTGGATGGAAGAATTGTTCTACCTGGTCGATAACGTGGCGCAGCATGACATATTACAGCAGTACGTAATATGCAAGTTACCATGTAATGGTCAGTGACATCACTTTGTGGAATGATATCTATATCGGTTGGATCGGTTCCATATGATATAATTAAATCGAGTGTATGATTAAGACGATGAGTTGGTCCGGTGACGTTTTGCGTGACCCCGAAGGAGTTTAATAAATCTGTAAACGCATCCCCTAATGCATCATTTGTGTTATCTACGTGTATGTTAAAATCTCCAACAATTAATGCTTTATCGAAGTTGACCAATAGATCTGAGAGAAAGTCAGCAAACTCTTTTAGGAAATCGGCGCAAGGCCCTGGAGGTCTATGTACGGTAGCCAATGCTAGAGATAATAGGGATTTTTTTCTTACATCTAAGAGCGTAACATTTAGCACAAGTACTTCAAACGAATTAAACCTATGACGAGTTTTCTGAGTAAAATTAAGGATATCTCTGTAGATTGTTGCAACACCGCCACCGCGACCGATCAGACGGGGCTCATGCTAATAACAGTATCCTGGCGGAGTAGACTCATTTAGACCGAAATAATCATTTGGTTTGAGCCAGGTTTCAGTAAGGCACAGTACATCGAAATTATTATCTGTGACCATTTCGTTTACAATAACTGCCTTAGGTGTGAGCGATATAATGTTTAGAAGAACTAGCTTTAGAATTTGTTTTTGTTCACTAATAGCGAGATTTTTTGTTTTAATAACAATTAGATTTTTTCTAGATCCCGCAGTAGATTTATTATTTGATCTTAGTAAACGAGGAATAGACACAGTTTCTATGCAATGTTCTACACTAGTATTAATATCAATTAAATTGGTGCAGTAGAGACAGTGATTTGGATTTTTGGTTACTAGTCAAACGGTATTTAACATCTTGGAGATGTTATCCGACAGAAGATCTGCCCCGATTCTACTTGGGTGTAAGCCATCAGCGCGGAAGAGCCTCGGTCGCTCCCAGAACAGATTCCAATTATTTACAAAGAGCAGTTTCTGCTCATTGCACCATGACAATAACCATTCATTTAGCGCGAATAATCTACTGAACTTTTCATGCCCTCGTCGGTACGTGGGAAGCGGTCCAGACACAATAATCGATGTTTCAGGCGATGTGCTGCGTACCGTATCGATAAGGCTCCTGAAGTCTTTCTTCAGAACCTCTGTCTGTCGCAGCCTAGTGTCGTTAGCTCCCGCGTGCAGCACAACAGCTCCGACGCGCTCGTCACCGTTCAAGATCTCAGGTACCCGCGCAGAGATATCGAGAACACGAGCACCAGGAAAGCAATGACTGTGCACCTTACTTTTACCTAACGTAGCGTGGACGTGTCGGACGGTGGAATCGCCGATGATCACAGCATCGCGTTCCGTTTCACGAAGAGGGGAGAAGCGGTTCTGAGTGGAGATCTCGAAAACCGGGAGGGGCGAAAAGATTCTTGTCCTGGCTCGCGGCTTCCGCGGAACCACTCAGGCTTCGTGGTGGTGTGTTGGAGCCGGAGTGAATGAAACTATGGCTGATCGTGACCTAGATGACCAATGCTGAGAAACGCACGGAGTAGACGAGGTCAGCGTCAGCGGGTTACTAACGTTAATCACTGATCCGTGTGTATCAGCGCGTGATGTTTCAAGAGCTAAACGCCGGTCTCTCAGCTCAGCTTGTCTCTCTAGAAGGACACGGATCTGCTTTTCTACAGCTTCTAATTCAGACTGCACCGCGAGCAAATCAGATTTGTTCTCATCTGCACCAAAAGGTAGATAACATACACCTGATATATTCGCCATTTTAACAGATGGACAGTAAGTTAGCAATGATGCAACCAGTGATGCTATTAATATTTATACAAATTTATGACTCAAGTCTTGGGTAAAGTCCGTCTTTTTAGTGGTACGGGTGTAATGTAGACGCACGATAGACGGGAAAATGTTCGTTTGTAAGTGAGTGTAAAGAAGACTCGCTCAGCCGTGACCCATAGGTGTAAAGGACCGGTGTTGGGTAACGGCTTGAGACGCGTCTGCTCAACAGTCCGAGTTGTAATTATGAGTTAAATGATGGTTCAAAACAGAATAAAAGAAAGAAATACGGAAAAACAGAAAGAAATACAAACCTAATACGAGGCTTAGACAGCCACGACGCAAACAAACAAACTCACAGCAGGCAGCGAGGCAGACAAAAGCAATCGATCGCAGGGCAAGCAGCAGTGAAGCGGTCCACATAAGCATACAACTTGTAAGGTCCACCCACTGGCCCAAGAACGGAATCCAATGGTATGGTCGAAGGAATTCAGCGTGTATGTCTTTCGGGCGTTTCTGGAAAAATCACCTTAATTCATTAAAGTGTCGATTTCTAATTTTTAATTCTGATTCCATGAATAATTTAATCTGACTCCAAATTTGAATGACTCTTTATCTTTTACTGATTTTCTATCTTAACAGCTTATCAAAAGTCTAATTGTGATTTAATTTAGAAAATGTATTAGTCTGAGTTTCTTATATTTTCATTTATTAAGTCATTATGGACCCAATGCCGCACAGAGATCACGTCGGCCGGATCGTGTTTCTTACGGACACAAACCTTGTCAGGTCTGAATTTAGTCAGAGGGTGCAGGGTTAGCTAATACCTCTTAGGTCGGTTGCCTACTGCTCACTCATACAAAAAATTGAGTTTACTTTAGCGATTTCCATACAACTTGCTAAATCAGTGATAGACAGAAATCAAAAGGTCTCCAGATGATGTGCCTACAGCTCCATTCATACATGTGCCTTTAGTTTGACGTATACCCTGCAAGATTTGCGGTAGCACCAGCCTCCTATAATCTACTAAAATAATGATTTCAGAATACTTCAGAGTCAATCAAGATGTAACATTTATTTTGGCAGGCAGAGTTAAAATCAATCAAAAGGATTAATTGATTAACTGATCAGCATAAAATACAAACATAATTCAAAAAGCAATATCAAAAATAGTTTAAAAGAGTCAGCATACCTGGCAATAGAGACACACAGCAACAGTGTGGGAAGTTCTGTTTACAGATGCTTCCTTGAGGTGTTTGCCAATTCTCTTTAAATACCTAAGTGTTAAGTGTATTAAAATAATAATTAAGTGAAACAAAAGAACAATAAACATCTAGCATCCGAATATTTATTCAGCTTTTGTTGGACTCTTTCTCTTGAGTTTGGGGGATAAAGACAAATGGTTATCAACAATCTTTATGGGGCAGCATCTCACACAACAGAAGAACAGGCATTGTTTTATTTTTCTGACTGTTCTGCTGCTCCGGGAATGAAACAACTTTACCATTCGCACCAGAAGTATTTATTTTGCCCTCACATAACACAGCTGGAGGCAGGAGGTTTGTGAGATTTGCCTGATTGCCTGAGCCTGAAGGAGAAGATAGTGTGCAGAGTCAGGAACACAGCATGGGGGGAAGAGATCAGATTGGGCCAGTTGAGTTGTGCTCTCTGTCCCTTAGATCTTTTATTGCAGATTAGGGAGTTTTTATTGCAGATTCGAATTCTTGAATTCAGTCTTAGGAAAATTCCATCCTTACAAACTCACAGATATTGTGCAGACACTTTCAATAGGAAACAGTTAATATTTGTGTAATATTAGAGGTGGTTATTCATAATGAATGAATGCTGATGGGAAATGAGGAAATGTATCATCAAACTGAATCTCTTAGTAACAAGCTTTCAGGAATCAAGCTTTTGAAAATTGAGGATAAATCACCACATCCACTCAATAGTGAAGTGTTTTCTAATGGCAGAAACCAAATCAATTATGATATCAGTAGAAGTGCTTCAGGTTAAATCCTTCATGACTGACACTTTAAAGAATGCATCAAAACTGTATTGTTTATCATTTAAGCTATTATAATCTTCTAAATCATCATATGTGAAATATATGCATCACATCACTTTTGTGTTCACGATCAACATGTTGATGAAAGTGTTCATTACTGTCATTATTACCATTAAGCTAAGATGCTGTTTGATTGTTCCTCAAGTGTGCCATACTGTGTGACTATAGTAAAAAGTCTAATTTTCACAATATTTGAACATGAATATGCTTTTCACCAATATTTACACAACATAATTTAACATTTGTAATCCACATTTTGTAATTGTTTGTAAATCTTTAACAGAAAAGCCCATATCTCGTGTGGATACAGTTAATATACTTTACATTTATCACTACATCAAGTGTCAATAATTAGAATCAGACACAGATTAGTGTGTCATGAATTATGTGACTGTTGTTCCTTTTTTGGCCATGCAAGGTTTTATGCCTGCCACATGTTCTCTTTATTGATTTATTAGTTTCACCTGAACCTTGTTAAGCTGCCTATTTAATGCCCCTGTTGTCTTGAGTAGTTTGCTCGGAGCTTCGTTTGGGGTAACACTGGACTGTGACTGGAGCACTGATGGCAGGAAATGATGGTAGCTCTGGTAGCGACCCGGAAATGGAGGATGAATCATGTAGCGGGAGTGTTGGAGGGAATGAATGGAGTAGAATAGCAAAGCGGAAAAGAAAGAAAACCTATAGCCAAGGATCATTTACGGATAGTGGAAAGGAGGATCACGTGAGTAGGATTGAGGTGGAAGAATTTAAAGTAATGATGACATTCGGGGAAACCGGAGTGACATTAAATCCTATTAAACTGACCAAAGCTTTGAAAAGAGTGTTAGGATAAATAAATAATGCAAAGACACTGAGAGATGGAAAGGTGATTATTATGCGTAAAGACGAAAAACAACAAAAGAAGGCGCTGGATATTAATTCAATGCTTGGATATTCGGTAACAAGCATAATGATGACTAGGAAACCATGGTTAAGAGGTGTCATTTATGGAATCCCAACTGATGTTCCTGTTGATAAAATTAAAAGCGCCATTGAAGGGAGCAAGGTCGTTGGAGCAAAAAGACTCCAATATGGTCAAAACAAAGAAAGGAAGGATAGTCTGTCGGTGATGCTTCAGTTTGATGAAGAAAGAATGCCAGAGAGGATTAAAATAGGATATGTAAGTTACCAAGTAAGACCTTACGTTCCTCCCCCACTAAGATGCTTTAAGTGTCAGAAGTATGGACATGTTAGTGCGGTTTGCAGAGGAAAGTTACGATGTGCGAGGTGTGGGGGCGAACATGAATATGGTAAATGTGACGTAGGAGTGAAGGCAAAATGCTGCAATTGCGGTGATGAGCATAGTGCTGGATTTGGGGGATGCAGGGTACACAAACATGCGGTGAAAATCCAGAATGTGAGAATTACGGAGGGGGTGACTTATGCTGAAGCCGCAAAGAAAGCAAAACGAAATGAACAGAGACAGGGAGAGGTGGTTAGTAAGGAGGGCAATGAAATTGATATGGTTCAGGTAAAGACAAATGAGGATAAATTACTGATTGGAAAAATGGAATTCGTGTCATTTATGGTTGAAGTGATAAATTGTTCGGCTCAAACGGAAAGTAGAACAGAAAGAATTAAAATCATAATAAGGGCAGCAGAGAGATACTTGAATGTAGCCGGAGTAACTTCGGAAAAAATAAATGACACGCTTATGGCTAAATCAAGTGTTCAAAATTCAGGTGGAAGTACACAATAATTATGGTTTTAACGGTTTTGCAATGGAATGCTAGAAGTATTATTGCAAATGGACCAGAATTTAAGAGGTATGTAGATCAACAAGATAAGAAACCTAATATAATTTGCATTCAAGAAACGTGAGTAGTGTTAACATACACCATGTGTCACTTTTTGTCGCTCATGACTGACAGAATTCTTGTATCATGAAACCAGCGCTTCTGATTTATGATGGGTAGCGGGGGTTGGCGTCTGCGTGTCTAGTATGCGTGGTGCCGTGTGACATCCTCCGTGCTGATGTCCGGTGGCATTTAAAAGACAAAACAGATCAAGCAGATGTTAAATTTGACTTTTACGACTGGTTTAATGAGCTCACACCTCAAAACTTGCCTTTGTAGTTTTTATGGTATGTTCCGCCCTGTTACACCTTATTCACAACAACGTCACTACCTACGTTTTTTGCTGCAGTTTTAAATAAGGTTAGGGAATACACTGTTGAACACAGAAGACATTCTACAACTTTCCTGATACAATGGCTGCTCCGAGAACTCCTAAAACCCCTAGAAAGGTTATGTGTATTTCGCCAACAAGAGGACTTGTTGAAATGAGAGAAGATCTAACTTTTGCACCGCAGAAGAAACAGCAAAATGTTAGCTTGACAAAGTTTCTTCATGAAGACTCGGCTTTTGTGAAACGTGATTTCTCAATGTCTGGTAATCGTGTGGTGAGATATGTGTTTGACAAGGTGCAGCGTTGTGTGAAACTCTACACGGCAGATGTTGAAGAAGATTTTACATCTCAGAACCCATGTCTGATTTTCCACGACAAAGACTGGTTTGTGTTTTTCCACTACGTTTGGAGAGATTTGCACGACTGTGGTGATAATCCATTGTACGTAGCCGAGTGGGATGGCCTAATTCCTGACACAAGATTTCGTGTGGTCGGGGACCATAGTAAAAAGTTACCAGACGATTGTGTTTATGTTTTTTGCTGCAACGACAAGACAAAGCTCTGCGAACGAGCATGGCCTGTTCGTGAATCTGAGCATCACTTGTGCTATGACATGAAATTTTTGTTTCAGTGGAAAGATGTTCGTATGCTTGACACTGTATTTACATGCGTGGACAAGATGTTTAGATGGTGCGACATGTATGACCGTTACAGTTCTGTAAAGATCAAATTGTTTCACCCTAAGGAGGGCGTCACCAATGCTGAAGACCGCCTCTTAAGCCCACCCACATATTACAGTCATTAAAAAACGCCTGCAGATCGGTTCAGTTGCTACATTCATTCACCATGTCTCAAGAATCTACAACTGTCTACTCCTACAGCAACAACCCTGAGGCTGCCCCTGCGATGCCTGATGACAATGCTACACCGCTGGAGTCCCAACCTCAAACATGCGACAACAGTTGGTTGGATAAATTTTTTATGGACCTTGGATATCACAACCTGACCTTCCTTACAACACCATACGGCAACACTGGCGCAATAGCTGGAGCAGCGGCCCTTGCTGGAATTGACAACACAGACAGCTGTATCCGCTCTGACGGATTCAAAATCATAAAAGCGACTGTTGTGGTCCTTCTGGAACATATCATCAACAAAAAGCTGAAAGAACTCTGTTTGGGTTGTGAAGTGGATCACCCCAGTCAGATTAGACACTCCTGCTTATTTGAACCGGGACCCTATTTCTTTGACGCCTACTTTGACGAACTGACGCGTAATCTGGTGAGACCGGACCTTAAGCACATCGTTGCTCAAGCATTGAGCCGTTGTGGTTTAAGGGTTCACCCCCAGAGGATTCAAGGATCAGTGGAGGCTATTTTACATGAACTGCGTGACGAAGTTTTCATTGTGGAAAAGCTTTGTGAAGTCAGAGAGAAAGTTGTGGACGTCAGTAGTGAGCAAATTGTCTATGACGCTGTGGACAGCTGGAAAGGTATTGTCCAAGTTGTCTGACAGTAACAGTGACATGGGTAACACGTGTTTTGCAACTGGAATGGCAAAGTGGTTGCTTAAACAACGTATTAGATGTGAGATGACCAGCTTGTTGTATAAGATCATTAATGAATGTACCAATGTATCTGTTACTGTAAACAAATGTGCTGTTGATACCAAACGTTTTACAAATCTCAAGAAACAAATGTCTGTTGTAAGAACAGTGTCAAATGAATGGACAGATATGATGCGTTTATGCGTTAATGCGGGTGAACCAGTTTGTCTAACTATCAGAAAAATTTTAGACCTGATGACTGAATGCGGCAGCTGTATTAGAATAGCCGATATATTGTGCTTGTGTACATATGTGACCGATCTATGTGTAGACATATTGTCTAGAAACAATCAGACTGATGTTTGTGAAATTGTTGAAACACTGGTTGATTACATTCTTGAGAACAACATTGTGATGTGTATACAATTTCTACACTACATCGATGCTGTATGATGCCAATGTTTCTTTTAACTGTTTAAGAAATAAAAACCTTAACCACTTAAACCATCTGTGTTTATTCTTTTGTGGAGTGTGAAGTGGAAACATGTCGGAAGAAATGAAAAAGACTTACTACACACCTTCTAACCCCGGTTCTTTAGGGGGGAAAAAACGCTTAAAAGATGCTGTTTTAAAAGAAACGGGGGTTCGTTTAACCGATAAAGAGGTTTCAGACTGGCTCGCTGGTGAGGATGCGTATACACTACATAGAACTGCCCCTCTAAAATACAAAAGGAATCGGGTTTTTGTCTACGGTGTAGATATGTTGTTCCAGGCCGATCTAGTTGATATGTCGGCATATGCCTCGGTAAACGACAACAACCATTTTCTGTTGACATGTATCGACCTGTTCAGTAAATATGCATGGGTACGGGCATTAAAAAACAAGAGTGGTGTAGAGGTCTCTAAAGCTTTTGAATCCATACTGAAAGAGGGTCGTGTACCACAGAAATTACAGACAGATAAAGGAAAGGAGTTTTTTAACAAACACTTTCAAAACGTAACAAAAAAGTACAATATTTCCCATTACGCAACAGCCACAGAATTAAAGGCATGTGTTGTTGAACGGTTTAATAGAACCTTAAAAGGTAGAATGTGGAGATATTTAACAGCTACAAACTCCAAAAGGTACATCGACATACTTCAAGACATTACACAAGGATACAATGCGAGCCATCACAGAAGCATCAAGATGAGGCCGATTGATGTGGGGAAAGAAAACGAGTCTGTTGTGTTACACAACCTATATGGAGATACCCGACCTCGTAGTGTTAACCCCATATTTAAATACAAGAATGGCGATGTGGTTCGAATTTCTAAAGTCAGAGGCCCGTTTGCAAAGGGTTATGAGGAAAACTACACACAAGAGTATTTTACTATATCAGCGTGTATACCACGGGATCCTCCTGTTTACAGATTGTGTGATTACGACGGGGATGTTATCGACGGTGTTTTTTACGCAGAAGAATTGCAAAAAATAATTGTCAACAAAAACAAAACCTTTAAAGTTGAAAAAATTTTAGATAAGAAGACAAAAGGTCGCAAAATGTTAGTGCTGGTACAATGGCTCGGGTGGCCTGCGAAATTTGCTTCATGGATCGATCAGAAAGAATTAGTTGATGTACAGAAACCATAAAAACAAGACACACACCCAGGATGCATACAGTTGTATAAAAACCAGACATGGCTGAGGGCGGATTTTATGTCACGCTACCCTGCAACGCTTCACTGTCTGTGTACCCGAATAATAAAATCTCAAATTATACAACAAGACTGGCTACCCCTATAAATATAAAAGGAGAATGGGAGGTAGGACTTGTTCAAATTGAATATCCAAGAAGTTGGTACACCTTTAACAGCAATGATGCCGTTTTTGAGATAAACATAGGACCCACCACTGCCGATGGTGAAAAATACAATAACAGCATGCGCCACGGTGTGGATGTGAAGACGACCAGCTTGTCGAAACTACGCATTCCAATAAAAACAGGATATTACGACAATGTCCCATCTCTAGTTAGTGTAATAAATGATTTAGTAGCAACCCAGGGGGTATTCGGCTACAACCGTGTAAAAAACAAAGTATTCTGAAAGCAAAACCTAACATTTCAATAACATTCCATGGAAAACTAGCCATTATTTTAGGATTGAAACCAGGCATCCCTATAGGAGATTCTATTCTGCAAAAAACAAATCCTGAAAAAACTAATTTTGAAAAGGATGTTGTAACATATGCGATGCATCAGTCGGACATACACGGGGGTTTCTATACTCTTTATATCTACACGGATATTATCCGTTACCAATCCGTAGGTGATGCATTCGTACCACTACTGGAGTGTGTACAAATAACAGGGGATAACAATAACACAGTCAGTGTTCGATACGACAAACCGCACTACGCATCTATCAACAAATCTGTCATTACGGATATTGTTATAGAGGTGAAGGACGATCAAAATCAACACGTCCCATTTTCTTACGGAAAAGTGTGCATTAAACTTCACTTCAGGCCTGTAAAACATTTAGTTTAAAATGGTGTATTTCAACAACCACAATGTCGACCCTATGCGCTACGTTGCCTATTACCAGAATCAGGCAGGCAGCGGGCTCCCCGGGTATGCAGGAGGCGGAGTTATGTATGGGGCCGGTTTGGGCGGCCTTTTTCGAGGGCTCTTTAGAATGGCTATACCACTACTAAAACGAGGATTTAGCATAGCCAAGCCGCATCTTAAATCAGCTGCAAAAAACATACTAAGTGACGTTGTTAGTAATACGTTATCGCGATCTTTTAACAACAACTACGATACTCAAGACGGTTCAGGGCTAATGGTAATGGCTCGCAAAAGAGCATCTAGGCCGCCAGGGGTGCGGAGGAGTGGCCAGAAGCAGAAGAAAACAAAACGTCCCCCCAAGAAAACATCAGTTGTAAAACGCAAGCGCCAGGAGACAGCTAAGCGTACTGCTTCAAAAAGATCAAGGAACTCTGTTAAAACAATATTTTAGATCATGGCATTACTACACAACATGTCAGAGGAGTGTTTAAAGTCCGAACTGGATCTGTTTACAGTGCCACTAACTCAAATCGCAGTTGAAAAAAACACTTATATAGAAGTGCCACCATTATCAGCGATATCTGACACATCTTTTCACATTTTTTATTGCGGGGAATGGAGAGGATTACATAGATCTAAACAACACATTAGTTTTTTTGCGCCTCAAAATCACTAATGCTGATGGATCGGACATTGCAGATGGAGATCCCGTAGGGCTTGTCAACTATCCTGGAGCTACTATTTTTTCACAAGTGGATGTATCGCTTGGAGATCGGCTTATATCACAGAGTTCTAGCACATATCCATATCGCTGTATGATAGAATGTCTTACCAATTATGGTAAAGATACCCTTGAAACGCTTTTCTCAGCAGGGCTTTTTTACCTAGACACAGCCGGGCACATGGATGTTGCGGACCCAGGAGGTGAAAACCGTGGTCTGACAAAGAGAGCAGCCTTCACCAACGCTAGTAATGTAGTCGAACTACTCGCTCCTGTTCACAGCGATATCTTCTTTCAAGAAAAACTATTGCTTAATGGACTAGACCTTAAAATTAGAATGACTAGAGATAAAGATGAATTCTGCCTGATGAGGAGCAATGCCACAGCCTATAAACTGAACATCCTATCTGCATCGCTATTTGTGAAAAAAGTGTCTGTGTCACCCGCTGTGAGACTGGGCCATGCACAAGCCCTACTCTCAACCACTGCCAAGTACCCCATCGACAGAGTGTGTCTGAAAAACTTCTCAGTACCTGCCGGCTCACGTGTCTGCAATCAAGAAAACTTGTTCTTAGGAACTCTACCAAAATCTCTGGTTCTAGCGATGGTTGATAACGATGCATTTGTGGGGGCGTATAATAAAAACCCTTTTGCGTTTAAAAACTACGATTTAGAATTTTTGGCCATTTATCTGGATGGTCAACAGTACCCCGCGAAGCCTCTGCAACCTGAATATGAAAACGGTTCTGCAGTGCGGGAGTTTTACCAATTAGCGCTGGCAACTGGAAGGCATCTTAAAAACCAGGCTCTATGCATCAATAGGGAGGATTTTCTGCACGGCTATACACTCTATGCGTTCAATTTCGCCCCAGATGAGGAGTGTAGCCAGCATGTGTCGCTTATCAAAAGTGGCAATATTAGACTAGAAGCCCGTTTCAGACAACCACTACCACGTACAATTAACCTTATTGTTTATGCTTTGTTTGACAGCTTGATTGAAGTGTCAAATCGCCGTCAGATCCTGGTTGATTACTACTAACACGTTCAAATGAACACTGTGCAGCTTACGGCTGTCATGGATAAGGTATCATGCAATACTTATTTTCTCGGAGTTCTACCATGTGACTATCTACCAAAAGCCCCTTTAAGAAAGCTACCAGCAATGGTTTTAATCAATACACATCATTCAGGACTCCCAGGGGAACACTGGGTGGCCATCTACATAAATGAGGACGGTGTAGGGTGTTTTTTCGACAGCTTTGGTAATAAACCAGACTACCATGGTTTTCCGCCGATTATCAAAAACTTAAGGCTCAATTCTAGTCAAGTTCAACATTCAACTGTGCAAGTCCAAGATTTTTCATCAGACACGTGTGGACAACATTGTGTGTTCTTTCTCTACCACATGGCGAAGGGATTTGATTATGATTATGTGTTGAAATTGTATTGTAATGATTTGATTAAAAATGACAAAAAGGTGTCAGCATTTGTGAAAAAACTAAAACAAGCTCCATGTAATGAAAATGTTTTGAAAATGAAATGTTCATGTCTCATGCTAAATATTTTTAATAAAACAAGTAATGAACGGAAATGTGTTTCTTTAACCCTCTTTTATTACACATATACATCACATCATAAGTTCTCAAAAAAAAAAAAAAGAGAAAATGAGAACACAATACATACAAACTGTGAGTTTAAAAACTTAACCACTTAGTCTGGGTGAGATCGGGTGCTTTGAATGTGAGGTCTTCTGAATATTCTGAATGTATCGGGGTGCCCGGAAACGCTTTCTGTTTTTTACTCTTCTTAGATGATCCTGTTATAGTGGGGGTCGATTTGGTTTTGAAAGAGTTAATAGTATGTCTGACATAGTGGTTTGGTACCACAGAGTGTGGCAAATTTAAACTAGCAAAAGCCTCCAGAAATTCGCGCCATCCACCAGGTCTCCGCTCGTCAGCAATCTTTTGTGGAGCCGTGACGCTTTTAACTAAGTCAAGCATGTGTGAACCAGGGATTGTTCTCCCTTTAAACACAAACTCTCCCGACTCAGTCCACGAAGTTACATCTTTAGTTTTAGACATGTTATCTAAAATGTAACGAACATTTTTCACACTCCTCTGCGGAATATTCTTTAAAATCTCATCTGCAAAAGCACCTAAATCGTCATGGGCACTCACGTGGTCTGTAGCGGGTGGGTCTTCTTTTTCAACATTACCAGGCTGTGGTAGACTTAATGTTAATGTGGTGGATTCCCTATCCCCTTGTCTAGTGAGTGTTAAAAACCGCTGCAAAACACCTGTGTACATCTTAGCTTTTTCATGGTGATCCAGATCAGACCTGTGCAAAATATTTCTTATAGTCATGTCCAGGTCATTCTCCACAACCTGTTGTATAGACTCACGGGTGTTAGAGGATTTCAGTTTATCCAACTGGTGTTGTGGGACTAAAAACATCTTCTCAGCATACTCCATCATCAAACTTATTTAGATGTAACCAAACTGGTTATAAAGGGAATTGCGACACTTAACAATGGTAATAGAAATCCTCCTTGTTGGTTGATTAACCTTCTTTTGCGTCTAACTCCAACCTTTTTATCTGCAACAATTTTGATCTCGCTTCTTCTTCTCTTCAGTTTCTGATATTGTTGTGGTGTTAGTGGAATATTACCATGGACCACGTTAAGAGCTACTTCACACAATGTCACAATGAGCTCGTCTGCGGCCGCCTCTAAAATAACGCGTCTTTGTTTAGGCGTGGCTTTTAATAACAATTTTAAAAGAGGCAGGTTTCTTAAAAGTCTTGCAGACATTTTCAAATCTCTCTGTCAATGTTTTCTTTTCTGAATGTACACAACTGGGTGTTGTGACAGAATATCTGTTCTGAGACGGTACTGCTCTGGTGTTTTCGCTTTAAAGTCAATCAAAAGGTACCCGAAAGGAATGCTGGTCGCATTTTCATAACAGTCCATAAAGAAATTCGTGTTTCTGGGGTACATCTGCCGCGCCAACACATTAATTTGGGTATTGTCTCTGGGGTTTTTAAACAATACCAGATAATTCGTGTTCAAGCTGATGGTCCTGCTGGATTTACCTTGAAAAAACAAGTTTTGTACAATATACAAAGCACTCAAGTTTTTATGGTGCACATAGGTCGTGAACACGCGTTCAACTTCAGAATTGCTACTAGCATCTTTCATAACATCATCCAATACCAAAAAATTTGTCTTGTTGGTGGGGAACAATCAATCATCATTCAGGGTCTGTGGGATACCTTCAATAAATTTAATATCATACAGTTTCAACAATTCATCATACAAAGGTTGCCAGCAATCATAAATGTACACAATGTTTTCAATTTTTTTTGAAATTACACTTTTAGCATTTTCCAACAACATTTTTACAAAAAATGTTTTTCTTGAGCTAGAAGGACCACTTAAAACACATGAAAATGGGTGTTGTAATCTGAAATCAAAACCATTCGGGTCTAGCACACCCCGATGCCCAAAAACGTTGTCAGTAGCCATATGGTAGCGTAGTTAGGTCGGGTAGCAAAATATGCTTGTTGTAAACGACTGACTTGTTGTGCAATGTGAACTGCTTTTTGTTCCTCACTATACTGTCGGTGTATGCGAGAATGTAATTACTGTCACCCCGCCCCCTCACATATTGATCGACAAGACCAATTAATGAGTCTAACCTAATGGTCTCAGAGTTTACGGCATTCAGCGTGATACCTTTGGCCTTCATGCAGACCTTACCCTTAGAAGTCCGATACCCGTAACTTTTCGGACCACTTGAAGAAAATTCAACAATATGGTCTCCATCCCCAACTTCATCAGTAAGGTCGCCAAGATATGGACCTAGTGGAGGCTCATATTCACCCTCTTTAGACGTGAACACAACACTATCTGTATCGCAATAAAGCACTCTATCACCCAACCTGTCCATGAGATCATAAAGCTCTAACCGTGCATGGGCTGTTGTAAAAGCCCAGAGAAAGACGTTAATGTCACGAGTCTGGGTACCTTTCCCATCTGCGTAAGCCCACTGAACGATTGCAACAGTGTCTGACACAAATGAGAAATGCTTGAGGTCATACTCAACGCCAAAAATGTATCGGGCAAACAGAGGTGTCAAGTAACGAAGTACAAATACTTCGTTACATTACTTAAGTAGAAATTTTGGGTATCTATACTTTACTTGAGTAATTATTTTTCAGCCGACTTTTTACTTCTACTCCTTACATTTTCACGCAATTATCTGTACTTTCTACTCCTTACATTTTAAAAATAGACTCGTTACTCCTATTTCATTCCGTTTGTCATCAATATTGAATAAATGATTCAACAACAAAAAAAATGACCAATAACACACGGTTAATAGATCTGAGTCTCGCCTCCTGAACACACATCGCTAAACTGATTGGCTTTGTGTTTTCTTTCTAACTTGTGAGAGGCTGTACATTTGGTTGTGCGAAGCGGCAAAACTCCTCCGAAGGAAACCTAGAGATGCGGTAAGGACGGAGAAATCAACAGTTTTCTGCTCAACAATACGGGGCAAATCGCGTCAAATATTGATTTGGGGGACAGCCGTTTTTACAATATACTGTATGACAATCGCGGGATAAGTGGCAAAGATAATAGTGAGTATGTGTGTGTGTTAGAGAGAGAGAGAGAGAGAGAGAGAGAGAGAGAGAGAGAGAGAGAGAGAGAGAGAGAGAGAAAGAAAGAAAGAAGAGGAGAGAGTAAGGGTGTCACGATTTCGAAATTAAGTCACAATCTCTAACTTTGAATTCAAAAATGGTATCGTCGATGCTGTCACGCCCCCATGTCACGTCCAGTCGGTTTGCAAAGCGGAAAAAACACTCGTGTTGAAGTGCTGCGAGTCCTCTCACATTCGCGTTGAAAGCACTTCAAAAAAGCCACAGTTTGTAATGTATGTGCGTGTACCATATTCTTCCACTTTTTAATTTAAAACTTTAAATTGACAAAAACTGCAGACTCGGACTCAGAACAGTAGGCTATAAATCTTTATACAACAAATCTTGCATGTCACAAATAACTTGATTTTCCGAATGAGTGTCGTTCATTTCCGCACCACCGAGTCTATTTTTGCTGTGCACGCGCTGAGTTAAAGTGACAGCGCATAGTTGGTCACAATGAACACAAATTGACATGAAAATGTTGTAATTTCATCATAAAGGCATTTAATTAAATACTACGTTAAATACTAATATTTTTCACAGTCATGTTTTTACTTTAAGACCGAGGTAAAGCAAGATAAACATAGATGTATCTGTTAAACCGTGTTTGCACTGCAAAAAAAGCTTTTCTTATTTAGTATTTGTGTCTTGTTTTCTCCAAATATCTAAAAAGTCTTAAATCAAGATGCATTTACTAGATGAGTAAAAGCCATACGATATTATTTGTTTTCTGGGGAAATAAATAAAAAATTATCGAAATTATCTGCCAATGGAATAAGAAAAATAATCTTGTTTTTGTTTGAATTAAAATTATTTTTCTTATTCCATTGGCAGATAATTTAGCTTTTTTTTTTAAAGCAAAAACTCAATTATTTTTTATTTATTTCCCTTGAAAACAAGACATAATATCTTATGGCTTTTACTCATCTAGTAAATGCATCTTGATTTAAGACTTTTTAGATATTTGGACTGGAAACGAGACACAAATACTAAATAAGAAAAGCTTTTTTTGCAGTGTGTTTTGTTGTGAACTTGAATGTCATCTTCTGTGAATAAGACTGCAGTTACAAAATAGAAACTACATGGCAGGTTATTTTGCTTAAGTTTCCAATTGACTGAAGATATAAGTTATTGTGACATTATTTTGTTAATAAATGTTTTAAATTTGACAATGTAGTGTACATTGCGAACAAAGGTCATATATTATATTGCATAAAAGTCTAGTCTAAAAATGGCATAGCAAACTGTGCTTTAATAAAATAAATGTAAAAATCGAGAATCGAACTGAACCGTGACCTTAGAATCGAAAATGTAATCAAATCGAGGATTTGGAGAATCGTGTGTGTGTGTGTGTGTGTGTGTGTGTGTGTGTGTGTGTGTGTGTGTGTGTGTGTGCAACCCTACAATACAGGGTCAAAATATCCCCAAAAAGATGGCAATATCCGAAATCCTTGTCCTTGTGGGTAATTTTTTTGGGGGGAAACAGCTTATAAACAGACTAAGTAAAAATCCAGAAAGTTTTCTGTGATAGGTGATTCTATCTTCCGCTTCATGAAACACGTTAATGCTCAGTAGTACACATATGGTTTGCATTGTACTAAAATTTAAATAAAACTGAAATTAATTTTCTAGGGGCATATATGCGGCTGAAACAGGGAGCCTAGTGCATCCCAAATTTTTCAACATTAACATTTTAATATAACATTATAGTCATTATGGCCTTTAGAAAAATGTTTTTTTTGAGGAGGTGTAGTGCACTATAGACCCTGTGGCGCGGCCTAAGCTTTGGTCATTAATGGTATTTTTTCCTTGCATTACTTTTACTTTTATACTTTAAGTAGTTTTTGAAACCATTACTTGTACACTTTTACTTGAGTAAAAAACTGGAGTTGATACTTCAACTTCTACAGAAGTCTTTTTAAACCCTAGTATCTATACTTCTACTTGAGTAATGAATGTGAATACTTTTGACACCTCTGCAAACTGTTCAGGGTCTGTTAGTATTTCGGTTGTCGGCAACTGTTCGCGCATAGAGAACCGCCCCCATAAAGAATTAAGAAGTAGCTTCATAATGGATCTGCGTGCAGCATTAAACTCAATCTTGTCCAGATTCAGCTTAATCCCTTCTTTCTCAAAGTAATCTCTAACATAAGATTCTTTGTCGGCGTCGGTCACAACGTCTTTTGGAAAACCTGAACTTTCCTGTTTGAACTGTAAAAATGTTTTAACATAATCACAAAACAATGTTTCAGAGCGTTGGGGAAAATGCCAGACCTCATCGATTTTTGTCACTACATAACCCTTCTCAACGGCTTTTAACAGTTCAATGCTAACCCAGGACCCATGAATTGATCTTTCCTCATTAGTATGCACACACGGGTGTGTCTGGTTCTGATGTTCAGCACATGTCCTGCAAAGAGGAAACATTAACTTACCCCCGGTCCTATAAGGCAGTACGGGGTGAAGCAACTTCCGTGGCGGAAGGACTGTAGCCTTGACGAGACCGTAATAATCTTCAAGGTTTTGAAAATCCTTGTGTATTATTTCAGGATGCCCAATTGGGTAGCATTTTCGAGCTTGGCAGTAGGGATATAGTGATGTGAAGTCAACATACCTAATCCGCTCGCCCTCCGCAACTTTGTGATACAGTTTTAATGCGTTAGTACGGCCGCCGAATAGAGCTTCACGGGGTTTCAATCTTTCAGTGTGTTCGTAAGTGGACATGAAATCCATCACTGCTGCGTCGGTCTGTTTAGCGCGGACCCAATCACATTCCCAAATCACCTCGACCTGAAGACCGTACGCGCGCTCCAAAATTTCAATCTTATCATCACATTGTCTTCTCAGAACACCATAAGGCACTTTTGATAAAGGGTTTATATCATTGGGGTTATAACAACGCTCGCACCCGTGAAAAAAACACCCGAGAAATTCGAATGCTTTTTTCACATCACCATCGTCATAGAACCCGTCCACATAGTATTTCCCAAATGACGCCTCACCGCTGTTAAGGGCATGTTGGACATCTATGGACCGCGATTTTCGGACAAACTCAAGCCATTCAATTGAGATGTTTGAATAAGTCTTGTTCTGGTTGGTGTACGCATTGTTACGTGTCAGAGCTATTGTGTCTTTTGGGATGTAGTGTGTTTTATACGTAGCCATACATGTTGCTGCCAAAGTGGTGTAATTAAATGGATCAAGGCCTGTACACAAAATGAATTCGTCGCGGTACTTCAGGCAAGCTTCCCTCAGCAAAACGACATCGTTTTTACCATAAAGCGCCAGTTCTTTTTTAAAATCGAACACTTTGTCAGATATGGTATTGTACCAATCATCAAACGATGCCCTGTCTTGGTTCGACATTGTCGCATACCCGTAAAATTTCTTGTCAGGGTACGGGCCTATGTAGTTGTCATTTTCAATGCGGTTAAAGTGATGCGGAAAATAGCCCTTCTCAGCATTAGTCAAATTAAACGCAACAGGTGTCTTGGCCAGACGCATGGGTATGAATGAGTATGAATCAATAAAACGCTGTTTGAAAGCTGTGTCATACATTAAGATTAGCCTGCATCCCTGCATTGTGATTTTAGGAGCAATCCCCATCTTAGTAAAGTATTGCAAAAGGATGTAATTATCAAACCCGCCTGCATTGTGCGCAATCCATGTGTAATTAAGGTAGCGTGGTTGTCTGAATTTTTTAACGAGTCGATCCACACAATCGGGCCCTTCAGCCACGAATTCCTCACCATTAAATGTGATAGCACATACAAAATTGGCAACGTGTTTACCATTTTCATAACGGGTCTCAAAATCGTAGAAAATGTAACGATCGTTTGGCATCTCCGGCTTAACTGGTTGGATAAAACATTGATGCACACCATCGGTAACCAAACTCTCACCACAGTGCACACAACGATCTGCAGAACATTTATGGGGTTTGGGTTTATCACCGCTGACATGGTAACGTCTATTACATTTACTACAATATTTAGTCACGTCGCACTGCGCATATTGCATACCCCGAGGTGGTTTTTTATGCATCTCAAAACAATAGTCAGACTTACAGTACCGCAGACAGTCACCGCAATGTTTTGGCTTTTTGGGTTGTTTATGACATTCCGGGTCATTACAGACATCGCAGATGTACCGACATCTGTGATCTCTCCTACAGGTGAATCCTCGGTAACAGTACTCACACACGTACGGGGTGCCAATAAATGCTCGTAGATTTTTAATCATAAAATAGTGATCGTCATGCAGGTACAAAAATGCTGTTTTAGGATGCGGATCGTCTGTGTTTGCATACTTCTCCAAAACCCCTGTATCAGACCGATAGAAGACAACTATTTTAACGTTCAACGTCTGTTCAAACCGTCTGATGTCATTAAACGCTATCTTGTGTTGATCAGCATAGCCAGCTGACTTCTGCAATGAAGATGCTACAGACTCTAGCTCTACGTGTGGTTTCTGTGGATTTAGGAAATGTGCCAGACAGATTGCAAAACAAAGATTGTTTGAAATGTTCGTGGGACAGAACAGATTAAGTCTGTTTTTGGAAATCACTTCATTGTGGGCAAGATCACGGATCTTTCGATAAGCACCGCCGCGTTTACTTCTCGCTATCGACAGTCTTAAATTCAATCTCTCATCAAACTGTACGTCAGAGTTTCTCTGCATTATTTTTTCAAGATCGTTTATAAATAGATCTACACTATAACCATTGCTACCCGTCAAAAGCGTACTAACATCTGATGTCAAACTCGAGCCCCTCAACGTGATGCTAATTAAACAGCCGTCTCCGCCTAACAGTCTGGAAAACTCCACAATTTCAGAAAGTGTGTCATGTAAAAACATGGTGTAGGCTGCTAAATCTGTCGAAGATATCTCTCGCAGATTTATAAGCCTGTGGATTTCCAGACCATTGAACCGAGCTCGTGGTAGTACGGTGTACCCACCAACATCGCCACCCTCTCTTACCAGTGATTCTATTTCGCTATCTGTGAGACCCATGTTGGGTGCATCAGGGCTGAGTGTGCGGGGCGACTGTGTATCTGGGCCCTCTCCTGACTGGTGAAAAGACACAAGATGATCATTATCAGAATCTGATTCTGGAGGAGGTTCTGACACCTCTCCTGCTTGTTGGGTATTTACAAAATGTTCAAAATCATTATTTGGTTCAGGATCCTCATCGGACATTGATCTCACAATGTTTAATAATTCTACCAACGTATCAGTTGTAGACTCGGCCCTATTCATATCCTGCACAGTCTGTATTAAATAGAGCAATGTTTCTGTTTTACTGCACTGTTCAAGGGGCACCACACTACCATCGTCTCGTCTAAACCTAGCTACCGGACCCGGATCAAAACCATCTGGCTCCCGACAACGTTTAGGCATTTTTAATCAGATCTTTTTATTTTATTTATTTAAAACCACAGGTGGTCGCACATTTAAAAAACTATGGATAATAAACCCGGGCGTCCATACAGTGAAAAAGATAGAATGAAAAAACTACCTAAGCAACAACTACACAGTCAGACTAAAATTACACACAGTGTGTGACAAATGTTGAAAAAAAAAAAAAGAAGAAAAAACATAGTATGCAAACAAAAATAAAAAATATATAAAACGTTCACAACTCACCGCCCTCTCTTTTGAAGAATGAGCACAAGCTCCTTTAACAATTCTATAGACAGGACTTGTTGTCTGGTTACATTTTGAATATCGCCACTACGCAACCGCTGCGCTGCTAGGCCTTGTTTAATCCAAATACCATGTTGTTGTTGTGTTGACTCATAAACATCTAAACGTCTCTCAATGGCATTAAGGCGTTTGTCAAAACGTACCTCGAAGGCATTCAATGCGGTCTTGACAGAGTCCTGTATCAGTCCGGCTATGTGTTGTCTATATTGGGTTGTGATTCGCGTTTGTAAGCCTCCTGATTTGAAGGCAGCTGTTCAGGGTCGGATTCTCCCACGGCCACCACACGTTCGCTGGATGGAACAGCCTGTGGTGTTTCTTTAGGGATGTTTGTAAATACACAGTCGTCCCAAGATTGTATCAGTCCATCACTCCAGCTCTGAACATCATTTATATCGGGAACTGCATTGTCAACTACGACCACCTCTGTTAAGAAGTAGAAAGGGATTCAAAACAAAAAGTTAGTACAAATGTGTGTTAATATTATAATAATAACAGTAATATTATTAATGACTATATTTTCTAAGACTAAAAATAAAATAAAAATCAGACCGGTACTGTTGTAAAATTAAAAGCAATACGTAGTGTCAAAGTATATATATATATATATATATATATATATATATATATAGAACAGATATATAAACAGACAATCAAATAAGATCAGGCTAACAACTATTATGGATCGGACCCTGTAATACTAGTGCACCCCCTATAGAGGGCGCAACAGGCTAAAAATCAACATGTCTACACTTTTTACACACAGTTCTCCATTGGTGTTAGCTAAAATTTATAAATAAACGCCTACTCTAAGAGATATGCAGGTTTGTGTATTATGTTTTTTCAACAATTAATGCAGATGTATGTTAACAACAGTTCTAGACTAACATATTGGCACATTATACATCCACAAACACAATCGACCTCTCACTATTACATCCAAATAAAAATATTTATATTTCTGATTTAGTGTGAACAGAAAACAAGCCAACAGTTTTTGCCCCCGTTACTTACTTTTAACAGCTGCTCGTCTTGGCTTTTTCGGGACAGTCTGTGGTAACGTTATGTCTCTCGAAGACCCAGCAGTAGAAGCTTTTGCGTCCGCATCCACAACACGTCTGCGTTTCAGCCTATTTTGCGGTTTTGCCACATTTCTCATCAAACCACCCTTATCCCGATCATTCGCAGATTCAGACGTACCAACATTGCTCACAACGTCTGATAAACCTTCTGGAAATACATATATGTTAAAGTTTTAAAATAAATTCAACAAACCATAGCAGCATATGTTTGATAAAGCAGTATTACGAAGCAAGTTACCGAGGGGCGTAACGTCACCGTTAGCAGGCGCGCTGACTCGCGGTGGTGCATGTACTAAGGCCACGATAGTTTTCCGTTTTGGCCCTGGTAAAAACAAAAACACAAAGATAAGATAAGATATTTTTACACGTCCACAACAACTTTTCAACACGGGTGTAACAACATTTTAACAATACCTGGCACAAGTGGTTCCGTGCTCTCTCCTGAAGAGTCAACAGCGTTGTGTGTTGCAACAGCAGCGACAGGCCTAGCCACGCCTCCTGGTAAAAACAAAACAATTATCCATCACACACACACACACATACACACAATATGCAGCATTTAAACATAATTATACGTACCACTCACTTGATTCAGGAAGTTAAGCTCCTCTACTAAATCGAAGAGACTCAAACTGTCGCCATCTGAAGTGTGCAGATAAAACCTTAAGTAACAGAACAGCAACTCTCATATAAATAAATAATGTTTCTTAACAATGTTACTAAATAAAATAAAAACACTTACTGTTAAGACAGGCTTCCATCTTCTTGCAATCACGATTCACGAAAATTGTTTGAGAACGAGGCAAAAACAACGGACGCGCTTGACACGAGACACGAGACACTAGTATGCTTCAGTAACTGCGTTCGCGCTCTACATGAATTTATACACGCAGCTTTTGGCGAAGTGTGAACTCGGGGCTCCCCAGCAGACAGAATACACACGGACATAACACCTATCTCGCGCAGGTAGACGGTCAATAAACAGGAAGGCCATGGGCAGACACCTTTCTTTCACACATCCAACCCAGGATGTCACCGCAGGAGGATGTCACACGGCGCCACGCAGCCTAGACATACCGGAGCCTGTCAGTGACCCATCATAAATCAGAAGCGCTGGTTTCATGATACAAGAATTCTGTCAGTCATGAGCGACAGGACCATAAATCAGTCAAAAAGTGACACATGGTGTATGTTAACACTACTAACGTGGTTAAAACCTCACCTAAATTTTGTAATGCAAGGATATAATATAGTAAGGAGAGATAGAGGGGTAGGAAATGGAGGTGGGGTGGCCACTTTTATTAGAAATGATATAGAATATAGAGTCATTAATGAGATCGAAGCATATGAGTTGGTGGTGATAGAAGTATTTGCAGGGAATCAAACTATTCGAATAATAAATTATTATAATCCTTGTAGTAAACTTAGTAAAGAGTTAGAGAAGGTTATTGGGTCAGGGAATCATAAAGTAATTTGGTGTGGAGATTTTAATGCACATAGCACTTTATGGGGAAGTAGTAGTGATGATTATAATGGAGGGGGGGTAGTAGAAGAAATTTTAGATAGTAATGGGTTAGTATGTTTAAATGACGGGAGAAACACGAGAATAGATTTGGTTCGTGGAGTTGGGTCAGCAATTGATTTAACATTGGTTTCTGAAGAGATAGCAAATAAATGTATATGGGATGTGTGGGAAGAAAATATTATGGGTAGTGATCACTATATAATTTTAAGTAAGGTAGGGATGAGTGTATTGGAGCATAATGTGTTTTTAGCACCAAGATGGAGATTTAAAAAAGCAAATTGGGAAGTGTATGAGTATTTAAGCGAGGTAGAAATAACAGCATTAGGTCTAAATGCAATAGAGGATATAGAGGAGTATAATGAGAAAATATGTAAAGTGTTGTTTGAGGTAACAGATAAAGTAATAGGTAAAAAGGGGTCATGTAAAAAAAGAAAAGCAGTTCCGTGGTGGACAGAAGAATGTAGTACCGCAGTTAAAAATAGGAATAAAGCATTTAGGAAAATTAAAAGAACTAATTTATTTGTAGATTTTATCTATTATAAGAGAGCACAAGCTGAGGTGAGAAGAATAGTAAGAATAGCTAAAAAGTAGTACTGGAGAGATTGGTGTAATACAATAGGAGGAGATGTTGACATAAGTGAAATGTGGGGATCAATTAGAAAAATGGGAGGAATATATAAAAATCAAGTTATACCAGTTTTAAAAAATGATGTAGGAAAAATGGCTGTGACAGATAAAGAAAAGGCTGAAATGCTGGCTAAAGTATTTGTTAAAGTCCATAGTGATGATAATGTAACAGAGGATATTAAAAAGAATAGAAATAAGAATAAGGGTCAGCATCCAGATGTGTTGATGAAAAGGAACCCTACTGGAGACACCTTAGATGCAGATTTTAGTATTTATGAATTAAAGATGGCTTTAGGAGGAGTCAAACATACATCTCCTGGAAGAGACGATATATGTTATGTAATGATTCAACATTTGTCAGATAGATTGTTGAAAGTGGTTTTAAATTTATTCAATAAGATATGGAATGCAGGAAAGCTTCCTTCTTCATGGAAACATGGAATAATAATTCCCATAGGCAAACCTGGAAAGGATAAATCCAATCCAATTAATTATAGGACAATTCCACTAACAGCTAATTTATGTAAATTGATGGAAAAAATGATTGTACGTAGATTAAATTATATATTGGAAGTTAAAGGACTTATGTCGCCATATCAAAGTGGATTTAGGGCAGGTCGAAATTCTATGGACGCTGTGGTAAGCCTGGAAGCAGATATCAGGAAAGCTCAGGCTAATAAAGAAGTAATGGTAGGGGTGTTATTCGACATAGAGAAAGCTTATGATATGCTTTGGAAAGAGGGACTTTTAATAAAAATTAAATGTATGGGAATTGGAGGAAAGATGTATAATTGGATTATGGACTTTCTTCTTGAAAGAACAATTCAAGTTAGGATAGGAGTAGAGTATTCAGAGATATATAAGATAGAGAACGGTACTCAAGGAAGTGTATGCAGCCCAGTTTTATTTAATATTATGATAAATTATGTTTTTTGTAATATAAAAGGTGATGTAGGAAGAGCATTATTTGCGGATGACGGGGCAATTTGGAAAAGAGGTCGTAATATTGCATGTGTAACAAAGAATTCAAAAAGCAGTGGATGAAGTAGAGGGGTGGGCAAATAATTGGAGCTTTAGATTATCTGTGGCTAAAACTCAGGTTATATGTTTTACTAATAGGAAAAAAATACCAGAGGTTAAATTAAAGTTGTATAAGCAGGAAATGGAGCAAGTGCCGGTAGTCAAATATCTTGGTGTATGGATGGATTCCAGGATGACTTTTGATATACATGCTAAAAATCTGATTAAGAAATGTAAAAAAGGAATAAATATATTAAGATGTTTAACAGGGGTGGAATGGGGAGCTTGTAGGTTATCGTTGAAAAGAATATATAATACTTTAATTAGATCAAGTTTAGATTACGGGAGTATAGTTTACGGATTTGCAAACCAGACTACACTCAAAAAGATTGAAGCAATACAAAATCAAGCTCTAAGAATATGTTGTGGTGCAGTCAGAACATCTCCCATAGCAGCACTACAGGTAGAAGTTGGTGTTGCTCCGTTAAAACTCAGAAGACATAAAATAAGACTGAATTACTGGGTGAATATAAAAGGTCATAAAAAGAATCATCCAGTGAAGGGGGTACTAGAAGAATGCTGGGAACATGGGAACAAAAATATTAAAAGCTTGGGATGGAGTGTTCAAAGAGAAGCACAAGAAGCGGGTATTGAGGATTGTGTAGTAAGTCCTACAGTGATATTATCCAGTATACCACCATGGTTGTTTCCAAGGCCAATAATTGATCTTCAAATTCAAATGAAAATTAAAAATGAGAAAGACATTCAAAAGAATATTATAGCACAGCAGTATTTAGATCAGAAGTACTCATCATGGGTGCAAATATTTACTGATGGGTCTAAGTGTCACCGTTTCCCAGGCCAAGGGTTAATAACCACACTCCGGAGGAGCCGACACCTAAGGCAACAATCAGGCAGGACAACAGATAGTATAAAAACTCTTCTTTTTATTGATTAATAACACTTAAAATAGCAACGGAAGGACTCCGGGTTACTGTACTTCCCTCCAGGATGCCCCAGCTCGTCGAAGGACAGCAGTTCAAACGCAGCAGTCAACCGACTCTCGTTCAGAAGAATGGTGATTCACAGGATCTCTCAGTTCACAGAATGACAGCAGATCGAACACAGCAGTCGGTAGACTAGTTTCAGAAGAATGATGATCCCCAGGATCTTGCAGTTCACAGAACGACAGCAACTTGAACACAGCAGTCAGCAGACTCCCTTCAGAAGGATGATGATTTACAGGATCTCTCAGTTCACAGGATGACAGCAACTTGAACACAGCAGTCAGCAGACTCACTTCAGAAGGATGATGATTCACAGGATCTCTCAGTTCACAGGATGACAGCAGATTGAACACAGCAGTCGGCAGACTCACTTCAGAAGGATGAACGAGTCACAGGATCTCTCAGTTCACGGAATGACAGCAGATTGAACACAGTAGTCAGCAGACTCACTTCCGAAGGATGATGATTCACAGGATCTCAGTTCACAGAATGACAGCAGATGACTCACTTCAGAAGGATGATGATCCACAGGATCTCTCAGTTCACAGAATGACAGCAGATGACTCACTTCAGAAGGATGATGATCCACAGGATCTCTCAGTTCACAGAATGACAGCAGATGACTCACTTCAGAAGGACGATGATTCACAGGATCTCTCAGTTCACAGAATGACAGCAGAAGACTCACTTCAGGAGGATGAACGATTCACAGGATCTCTCAGTTCACAGAATGACAGCAGATGACTCACTTCAGAAGGATGATGATTCACAGAATCTCTCAGTTCACAGAATGACAGCAGATGACTCACTTCAGAAGGATGATGATCTCTCAGTTCACAGAATGACAGCAGAAGACTCACTTCAGAAGGATGATGATTCACAGAATCTCTCAGTTCACAGAATGACTCGCAACCTGGACACAACTCTACAATCAACAGATCAGATTAGACTCTGGATGTCCCCTTGGTTAGGCTTCCCCGAGCAAAGATTATAGAGTGAGGGTAATGATTAGGTCTCCCACACTCGTGCATACATCAATACTATAACTCTCCACGCGTGCTCACTTCACACTTTCAACCACTGCAATGCCACATCACCTCTCGTGAACAACAAGCCTTCACTCCAGCTTTGCGGGGCCTAACAATCCACAGATGGCTTTTCACATGGGGGTATCAGGTCTCGAGGACGATCTTATAAGGCCCAGTTCCTTCTTCGAATCTCTGAGATTCACAACGAGAGAAAACACACACTGCCAGCGCGAGTCAGTATTCAAAAATATTCCTGGTAAGTCTCCATAACATCTCTCTTTCGTAGGTCAATGAACAGTGTACTTAACTTCTCTCCTTGATAACAGCCCGGCACTTCAGCGCTGCCCTCAATCACTCTGTCCTCTCTGTCCCAGAGGTCCGTCACTCACCCGTCTTCAATGTATAAACATCCCCCGCCCTTTTATCCGCTGCGGTTGCTGCTTTCTGCTGACGAGAACGCCCAGGGGAAAACACGGGGAGCCCAACACGAAAGAAAAAAACCCAAGCACCAAGACTCGACAACCTATGTCTCCAAACTTCTCCTTATATCTGTCTCCTCCCGCATGTGCTCGCCAATGACGGCCTGATTAGTGTCCACAGCTGGCGCTCGTCAACGCCACCGTCCCGGTGTTACACCGGAAGTCGCTCCCCCGTGCAACAAATCCCGGCCTCAAAGTTCCTATTTTTTTCACCCGGTGACATAAGGATCCTATATCTGGAAGAACAGCAGCTGCGTTATATATTCCTAAGTTTCAAATAAGTATCAAGAAAAGAATAACTGACCATATCTCTGTATTTGCAGTAGAATTAGTTTCCATAATGGTTGCACTCCATTGGGTAGAGGACGTAAAACCGAGAGTAGTAGCTATATGTTCTGATTCGTTTGCAGCAATCACAAGTCTCATAAGTGGAAATAAAGTATTAAGGCAAGATATTATATGAGATACTTGCAAGTTTGCTAAGAATTGGCAGTGTAAGCTTAATAGTGTTTGTATGGGTTCCTGCTCATGTGGGACTGGAGGCAAACGAAGTGGTAGATAGATTAGCAAAACAAGCAGTAAAACATAATGAGGTAAATGTGCAAGTGACGTTGAGCAAAAATGAAGTTAAAAGTAAAATAAAAGAATTCATAAAAAATAAATGGCAAGAACAATGGAATAATGAGGGGAAGGGAAGAAAGTTGTATAGTATTCAGAAGCAAGTAGGAAATGGAAGAAGTGTTGTTAGGAATAGGAGAGAGGATAAAATTGGGTCACGTATTAGAATAGGGCACACACGGTTAAATTATTCATTGTTAAAGATAGGAAAACATGATACGGGAAAATGTAAGTACTGTGATCAGGCAGAAACAATTGAACATGTTTTAATTAAATGTGTAAAATATGGGAAAGAAAGGTTAGTACTTAAGAGGAAAGTAAGGAAGTTGGGTGTGGTAGTATTCAGTATGGAAAGTTTATTGGGAAAACAAGTAGAACAAGAAAAAATATATAGTGCGATAATGAAGTATCTCAAAGAAATAGGAGTAGACTGGAGAATCTGAAGGTTTTTTTTTATTTGATTAATGTTATCAGCTTTAAGTGCTTCACACTCCAGTCCAGTTGGTGGCGGTAATGCACTGAAAGTTGGTTTGCCAACCGCCATTAAACATCAAACGAAGAAGAAGAAGAGTAGTTTGCTCAGTCTTGAGGTGACACCTGTGCAGGACTGTTGACTAAACCTGTCCATGAGTTATTATCAGAGTATTGTTCCCCCTTTGATTGTTGCTTGTTACCGACCTGTACCTGCCTGTTTCTTGGGTTATGAGTTGGCCTCCTGCTTCTGGATTATTGAACTGATTCTGACTGATATAGTGGACTTGACCTTTGCCTGGATTATTACTTTGTTTTTGCCTGTTCCTTGTTGGATACTTCTGCCCTGCTTTTCAAGTAAACTCCTTGAACTGAGTTATTGTCTCTGTCTCTGCAATCTGAGTCGAAAACACCACATTGTGGCACTGAGGTAGTGCCTCCCCTGTTACGCAGGAGACCCGGGTTCGATTCCCAGCCGAACAAAACATAGTGGAACATTATTAAAGCGTAGAGCAGAATCAAACTATCTCAACGTTTACTGACAGATTAATGAGGTGCTTCACAAACAGTGTCTGAATGAAACTGGAAATAAAGATGTAGTGGTTTAGTTTTTGTTGTTAGTTTGTTATAATATTTTGTCTTTACTAATGTTTCTATTTTGCTCTTACTTCAGAGTATTATATTACTGTACTTCTGGCTATTCACATTTTCCTTTTTATAAATCAATTTGGATTTGGCTCATCAGAAGAAAGGAGTATATGTAATATATATAGCAATATTTGGACATAAGAAATCAGTTCCCTTCTCACTCACCTATATTCACAGATGATTCGAAGGTGGGAAATGGCTGAAGCACGTGCTTTGCTTTTAGCTTTGGAACAAATTGAAAATACACAACAAAAGGATTCTATAACTTTTACAGACTTAATCTTGCTTTCAAGCAATGGACACTTAAAAATGTGTTCATCCTTTAATGGATATCTCACTATCTTTATCTATCTATTCTATAACACTTGTGGCTGTTTTTAAATGGTTCTATAGTGTGTAGTTTGGTTTGCTGATGCGGTTGCATGTGCATTAACCTTACATGATGTTTAATGCATCTTTGTTTGGTGTTTCCGGAGTGAATTCAGGCTCTAAAAGATAACAGAACGCTGATCAGCTCATAAACACCATCATCTCCTGATGAGCAGCGTCTTCAGTCTTCAGGCTGACTCCAGGTAAGATCATGTCTCTCATGTGGGAATTATTGTGGCATTGTGTTTCAGCCGTTATTCAGACGTTAGCACATGTTGTTCAGCTTGATGACTCTCTAGTGTGCTTGATTATGTGCAGAAGAAACTAAAGAAATGAAGATGGAATTGTTTAAAGCAGGTTTGGAAGTTTTCTTTAAGGTCCTGCCAGAACCAGTTTCCTTGAGATTCATTTGATGATGATGATGATGTGATCAGCTCATAAACTTCATCATCTTGTAGTTTGATGTTCATTATGAGTCCAGGTCAGATCATGAGATCATCTCATCCGTGAGTTTATATTGTCAACTATCTTTGTGTTTCAGCCTCTGGTATCACTGTGATCATTTGCACTTAAACGAGTTTCCTTTAATTAACATTGTGTGTGATTTCAGTCAGTCAGCAACACAAATTTACATTTCTTAAAGAAAACAGGAGCAGCAGAAGATTCAATATTTTAGAGAGATCAGAGTATTTGTGCTTTCTCTCACGATCATTCATGGTTTCTTATTCTACTGAGGATATGAATAAACGCTGAGTGAACTTTATAAATGAACGCATCAGATATAAAGCATTTTCAGATTACTTCAGTCGTCGTAGTTGAACTGAACCGTTGGTGAAAGTTAGACTGGTTTTTCACTCAAACCACCATTGTTAGTTAATTGTGTCTTTAAGGAAATGACCGTTGCACACGTTGGATGAAATAGTTAGTGTGTAATCTCAGGCATTTCCTACATTAGATCAACAAGCTTTCAGATGTGTGTTTTTACAGTGTGTGCAGTGAATGAAGAGCTCTTTAAACACGGCAGTGGAAACTTGTGAAACATCTGTCAGTCTGTGTGTTATTCCACAAACTTCTGCTTCGACCTGCAGACGAAACACACAATCCTGTCAGTAACGTAAGTTCTTCAAGATTTATTCCTAGTTTAATAAACCATTGTACACTTGCAGCTGTGCTGGACTGAATATTCAGAACAACAGCATTCTTGCTTCTGTCATATTGTTCAAATGGAGGATTCACAAACTTTAATCTTACTTTAATAAAGTAGTAAATAGTAAATGAATGCATGTTTTTTTTAAACTAATGACTGGTTTGTTCTTTAGTGCCTGTCAAGATTTCATGAAACAATGGGAGTAAACGCCAGCAACGGATCAAGTGGAGTAGATTATGAAGATGACAGGCTTCAGATGTGGAAACTTTACAGTAAATTTCGGTTTGCAGAACCATTCATTATCGGGATCATTTCAGCCATTGAGATTGTAATCATGATCTTAACTCTGTGTGCGTTGTGTGTTCTTATCAAATCTAATCGCTCCACTCCAGTTTTTGTTATTCATTTGATTCTTTCAGATCTCATTCAGATCATTTATAAATTAATGGAGACAATCACATGGTCATCGTGTATGAAGCTGTCATGGTCATGGAAGGTGGAAATGGCATATCATTATAGTTTGATTGTGGGTGTGTATTTTATGTCATGTGTTGCTTTTGAACGATATCTTCTGGTTTTCTCATCCTATCTGGTCCAGATCTCATCATTCACTAAAAGTCTGCTGTGTTATTTCTGTGATCATCTGGTTTGTTCCTCTGATGTTTGCAAGCATACGCTCTGATTGGCTGTATATTACCCATCTGTCCCTATCGATCGCCTGTTTAATCCCCTACCCGATAATCATTCTGTGTTTTATTGGCACTTGTCTCGGTCTTTCACAAGCAATATCACTTACTTCTGTAAAGCGCAAAAAGAACAACTCAAACCACCATTGTTAGTTAATTGTGTCTTTAAGGAAATGACCGTTGCACACGTTGGATGAAATAGTTAGTGTGTAATCTCAGGCATTTCCTACATTAGATCAACAAGCTTTCAGATGTGTGTTTTTACAGTGTGTGCAGTGAATGAAGAGCTCTTTAAACACGGCAGTGGAAACTTGTGAAACATCTGTCAGTCTGTGTGTTATTCCACAAACTTCTGCTTCGACCTGCAGACGAAACACACAATCCTGTCAGTAACGTAAGTTCTTCAAGATTTATTCCTAGTTTAATAAACCATTGTACACTTGCAGCTGTGCTGGACTGAATATTCAGAACAACAGCATTCTTGCTTCTGTCATATTGTTCAAATGGAGGATTCACAAACTTTAATCTTACTTTAATAAAGTAGTAAATAGTAAATGAATGCATGTTTTTTTTTTATTTATTTTTTTTACTAATGACTGGTTTGTTCTTTAGTGCCCATCAAGATTTCATGAAACAATGGGAGTAAACGCCAGCAGCAACGGATCAAGTGGAGTAAATTATGAAGATGAAAGTATCGATAAGATGTGGGAATTTTATAGGAAAGTTAAGAGTGCAGACCTATTAATTATCGGGATCATTTCAGCCATTGAGATTGTAATCATGATCTTAACTCTGTGTGCGTTGTGTGTTCTCATCAAATCTCGTCGCTCCATTCCAGTTTTTGTTATTCATTTGATTCTTTCAGATCTCATTCAGATCATTTGTAGATTAACGGAGACAATCACAGGGTCATGGAAGGTGAATGTGGCATATTATTATAGTTTGATTGTGGGTCTGTATTTTATGGCATGTATTGCTTTTGAACGATATCTTCTGGTTTCTCATCCTATCTGGTACAGATCTCATCATTCAGTAAAAGTCTGCTGTGTTATTTCTGTGATCATCTGGTTTGTTCCTCTGATGTTTTGCAAGCATACGCTCTGATTCGCTGTATATTACCCTTCTGTCCCGATCGATCGCCTGTTTAATCCCCTACCCGATAATCATTCTGTGTTTTATTGGCACTTGTCGCGGTCTTTCACGCACAGTATCGCTTACTTCTCTAAAGCGCAAAAAGATTTTGGGCAGTTTGTTCCTGGTGCTTCTGACTTACACTATTTTCATTGTCCCCTACATAATGGTTATTTTTATTAGAGCTTATACAACTTACAGGTACACTAATTTCTTGCTTTCTATAATTTGGTATTTTTGTGAATATCTGCTGTTCCTGAACCCACTGGCTGACTGTGTGTTGTACATGTTCATCAGGCCTGATGTTGGAGGGTTCATGAAGTCTGTTCACTGCTGTTGTAGAGCTGACACACACCAGAACTCGACACACAGCCGGGACGAACACTCTCGAGACAGTAGTGCAGCGTTTGCCTGCTGTGTTTCAGTGCAAAAGCCTGCGTCTCATTCACAGACCGCCTGCAGTTCAGTTTAAACATCTGCACTCAATACATGCAGTCAATGGCATTCTGTTCACTCACACACCCTTCCTTTCTGTGACATTTAGCTTTATTAGAGATAACTCTCCATTCATCAAACTCAAACTCCATTGCTCTGTGTGCGGCCCATAAAACACATCCAGTAAACAGAGTTTTATTAAAGATGTACTGATGTAGCGTTGATGCTTCTGCTGGTTCTGTATCAGCAGGACTTTATCATACGATGGAGAGGAGGGTTGTATAAAGCACGGTTTATTCTCACTTCATTCCCCGATAGACTGACAGATCAACAACATCAAGTAGTTTCAGCTCATAGTCTTGCTTGTGTTGCTAATGCATGTACATTAGACTCTTTTTTACCAAATAACTACTGTTCACGCTATTATTCATAGCACTTGAATATTGTTAGTTTAACTTCTAGTGTTCTCCTCATTTGTAAATCTGCTAAATGATTAAATGTAAATGTATTAAAAAGATGGTTCACTCAAAAATGAAAACTGACATAATGTACATATGCTTTCATGTTGATAAAAATATGAATAACTTTCTTTCTTCTGTGGAACATAAAAGACAATATTTTTAGATGTTTTTGTGGACAGTTTTGGGTGAATTATCCCTAAAAAGACTTGATTTAAAATGTACAGAGTATATTAGAAAAGTACTAAGTTTATATAAAATTATACATCAGAGTTTGCATGGAAATCAGAAGAATTATTAGTAATATTGTTGTGTCTTTATAGAAGTGTTTCATATGTCCCATATGGAGTCAGAGACTGTCCTGTATTCTCTCTTTTCTATCATTAATATAATTAAAGATCTCTCAGTTCTCCTGTGTGTGTTTCTGTCTGTGCTTATTTGACAAATAACAGCTGAGTTGAACTGTGAGTGGAGAAGGTCAAAGCAAAACCAGAAACTGTCCAAAAGAGACAATCCACTTTGTAGTATCTTCACTAGAAATCAGACCACTACATGAATAGAGTTGAAGTGAATACTTTATTTTTGCAACAGACATACACACTCCATGGCTGCGTCTGAAACTGCATACTCAATGAGTAGGTACTTAATTTCAATAAGTACTTACTTAACGAGCGCTGAAAGAGTACGTTCTTTATAGCCTGATCTCGTTGAGTATGAATGCGATCCGGACATCATCCGCCATGTTGACGTTATCATGTGACCTATGACCTTATCACAAGCGCGACAACTTAAAAGTCATGAGCAACAGGTGCACCAACACCTGATTGCATCAGTACCTCGACAACCTAACTAGAACGGTTTACTTCAGCGTCTGAAATGGTCGGCATGTCTGCACTAATTAGACGAATGTGTCCACAAAGGAGACGTCGGGCAGCTCGAAGATCTCACCTTTGGAGAACACTGTTGATTTTGTACTCAAACAATGCAAGTATTGCTACTTAAAAAATTAATATTACCCCAGAATGAATTGTATTACTAGCTCACCCCAACACTTATGCACAATAATTGTAGTGGCAAAAACATTGTTGGGTTTTTCCTGTAACCCCCTGTTATTGTTTCCAACCACCTGGAGAATGCGAGTACCGGGTCAAGCTCACAGCCCGAATCCAAGAAAATCCAAGAGTGTTGTTGCTTGAATGTTTGTGGATATTTATTGCAAATAAATATAAAGTACAAAACAAAAACTGAGAAATGGTGAAAATGTCTTTAAGCATTCCTTTGTAGCGCTTGGCGTTCAGCTTTCTCATACAGGCCAAGCTTCAGTAACGCAGATCCAGGCCGAGGTCAAAGACTGTAGCTGTGTCCGAAATCTCCCACTACTCACTATATAGTGAGCTCGCCATTTTGTAGTGCTGTCCGAATGTATAGTGATGATTATTATACCCTATATAGTCCACTCAATGTATCCCAGAATGCATTTTAAAAAGTAGTGTACAACCGATGGTCACTAACCCAAGCCCTACATACCATCATGCATTGCGCTGATTGTAAAAAAGACGGACGGGCGACAGCAATGATGTAATCAACGGCGCCGAGAGACGATCGAGTAGTGTCCGAAAGTGGTGTTTCTATTATGCTGGTGAGCTCACTATATAGTGCTCTACTCCCTACCCCCTACATAGGAGGTAGGGAGTAGTGGTTTGAGTGGAGATTTCGGACACAGCCTGTATCAGCTGGCACTCCTTCTCCTTCTCTCATGTGCTACACACTCCAACTTATAGGATAGCGCCCTCTCTGGTTGTAGAAGGTGTACCACTCAAATGCAATGGAAAAAACAATTATAAGTAAATTATGAAACCAAAAATAAAATTCAAATGCGGCTCCTACAATGATATATGAAACCAAAAAAAAACCTCAAATGCGGCTCCTACAATAATAATGACAAATGCTGACCAACATTTAATTATATAACATTTTCTTAATGAAAATTATATATTTTGGCAAAACAAGCAAACTGTTGTCATATGACATAACTATGCATGAATACACACTAGACAAATGCAGCTGATGTGAATATATTTTTTTTTATTCAAGGAATGATTAATGCATGAATTCATGAAATTAATATTTTATTTACTGACAATATGAAACATGAATAAAAAATGAATGAATAAAAGAAATCATCACAATAAATAAATACATATACAAGTCAATACCACATGAAACATCGCTTTATTCAAAAAAAAATTTTCTAAAAAACTATGATGTATTTACAGGCGGTGAACCCCACATCATACTGCCATCTCAACAGAGCTGTTCCCATTCTGCGGCTTTATCTTGATGATCGGATGACCACCGTGCCCACCTTCTCCTGACTCTGCCGTCCATCATGTCCCTGATCGCTGCATCAGACTGGGATCTGACCACCGTGCCCACCTTCTCCTGACTCTGCCGTCCATCATGTCCCTGATCGCTGCATCAGACTGGGATCTGACCACCGTGCCCACCTTCTCCTGACTCTGCCGTCCATCATGTCCCTGATCGCTGCATCAGACTGGGATCTGACCACCGTGCCCACCTTCTCCTGTTTCTGCCGTCCATCATGTCCCTGATCGCTGCATCAGACTGGGATCTGACCACCGTGCCCACCTTCTCCTGACTCTGCCGTCCATCATGTCCCTGATCGCTGCATCAGACTGGGATCTGACCACCGTGCCCACCTTCTCCTGACTCTGCCGTCCATCATGTCCCTGATCGCTGCAGTCAGACTGGGATCTGACCACCGTGCCCACCTTCTCCTGTCTCTGCCGTCCATCATGTCCCTGATCGCTGCATCAGACTGGGATCTGACCACCGTGCCCACCTTCTCCTGACTCTGCCGTCCATCATGTCCCTGATCGCTGCATCAGACTGGGATCTGACCACCGTGCCCACCTTCTCCTGACTCTGCCGTCCATCATGTCCCTGATCGCTGCAGTCAGACTGGGATCTGACCACCGTGCCCACCTTCTCCTGTCTCTGCCGTCCATCATGTCCCTGATCGCTGCATCAGACTGGGATCTGACCACCGTGCCCACCTTCGCCTGTCTCTGCCGTCCATCATGGCCCTGATCGCTGCATCAGACTGGGATCTGACCACCGTGCCCACCTTCTCCTGTCTCTGCCGTCCATCATGTCCCTGATCGCTGCATCAGACTGGGATCTGACCACCGTGCCCACCTTCTCCTGTCTCTGCCGTCCATCATGTCCCTGATCGCTGCAGTCAGACTGGGATCTGACCACTGTGCCCACCTTCTCCTGTCTCTGCCGTCCATCATGTCCCTGATCGCTGCATCAGACTGGGATCTGACCACTGTGCCCACCTTCTCCTGTCTCTGCCGTCCATCATGTCCCTGATCGCTGCAGTCAGACTGGGATCTGACCACCGTGCCCACCTTCTCCTGTCTCTGCCGTCCATCATGTCCCTGATCGCTGCATCAGACTGGGATCTGACCACCGTGCCCACCTTCGCCTGTCTCTGCCGTCCATCATGGCCCTGATCGCTGCATCAGACTGGGATCTGACCACCGTGCCCACCTGACATGTACCCTGTCATTTTTAAAAAGCCTAAACAGTATATTGGTACACAATTATTACAAAAATCAGTGTATGTTCTTGCTAAATTGCTCCCAAATGTAAGATTGTTATATCATAATAGTAGAATAAGTACCCCGTAGTTCTATAATACTTAAAGTATAAACATTTTTTTTAATTCTCCTGGTTGTTACCCCTTTATTCCCCAAACTTTACATGTTGTTCCCTTAGATATACTTACATGCAAGTACTTTATAGGTACACTATAATTACAGAAAGTTACACTGTAAATTCCTCTTAATTACACAGTACTTTCCGGGCTGTAATCTAAAGCATTACCTAACATTATAGTCATTATGGCCGTTAGAAATGTTTTTTTGAGGAGGTGGGGCCGTGCACTTTAGGCCCCTGTGGCGAGGCCTAAGCTTTTGTCATTAATGGCTTTTTTTCCTTGCATTACTTTTACTTTTATACTTTAAGTAGTTTTTGAAACCATTACTTTTATACTTTTACTTGAGTAAAAAACTGGAGTTTATACTTCAACTTCTACAGAAGTATTTTAAACCCTAGTATCTATACTTCTACTTGAGTAATAAATGTGAATACTTTTGACACCTCTGGCCGCAAGTGAGATGTTTTTACTACAGTGTTGTGAAATATACGCCTCACAGCTGTAGGCGGAGCTCGTGGAAATAACAAGCGACAACAAGAAACAAGAAATGACTAGAGTTGCCGAGATCTGCTTTAAAGTTAATCAAACAACAAAGGGAACAGAGAAAAACACAACTGCTCTTGACTAAATTTTGAGTTGTATGACAAATTTCAATCAGGTTTTAGGAAGAGACACTCCACTGAGACCGCCTTGGTGAGAGTCTATAATGACTTTCAAATGGCTTCGGACGCAGGTCTATGTTCACTGTTGGTACTTCTAGACCTTAGTTCTGCTTTCGATACTGTGGACCACCATATCATGATTAGGAGATTACGTGAAAGGCTGGGCATATCGGGAGTGGCCTTAGATTGGTTTACTTCGTATCTCTCAGATAGAAGTTTTGATGTCTGTATTGGTGATTCCCACTCTGTATCATCACCCCTGTTTTGTGGTGTTCCCAAGGGTTCAGTGTTGGGCCCAATATTGTTTATTTTATACTTGCTGCCTCTGGGTCAGATCATTCGTGATTTTAACATCTCTTATCACTTTTATGCAGACGACATTCAACTTCATTTGACCTTTCGGCAAAATTAGTCATCCAAACTTATAAGGCTCTTAGACTGTATAGATGCCATAAACAGCTGGATGGCTGAACGTTTTTTGCAACTGAACCCAGATAAGACTGATGTTTTAATTTTAGCACCAGACAGCGCTATCCCTCTGATTATGCAGAACATTGGACCTTTGTCATCTGCGGTCCGGCCTAGTTTAAGGTACCTTGGGGTGACATTTGATAAATCCCTTTCTTCTGAAACCTTTCTTCCTGCTTTTTCCACTTGCGTAATATTAGCAAATTGAGGTCTGTGGTCTCTCACTCAGAACTGGAACTGCTCATTCACGCCTTAATTTCCTCCCGTATTGATTATTGTAACTCACTTTTCTCCACACTTAACAAATCTCTTCTTCATCGACTGCAATCTATTCAAAATTCAGCTGCTAGGTTACTTACTAGATCAAATAGGCGCACCCATATCACCCCGATACTCTGCTCCCTTCACTGGCTTCCTGTAACTTACAGCATCCAATTAAAAATACTAACCATAACCTATAGGGCTTAACATGGCCAGGCCCCTGCCTATCTTGCTGATGTGGCTTTACTAGGTATGAGAATTTTGAGATTATACTTTTAATTAAAATTATACCACAAAACCCCCAAACCTAAATGAAATGTACAAACACAATGATTGGCACGTCAAATACGCTCGAGCCTCCTGTCCGGATAAGGCCAACCAAAGAGCAGTGCCTGAGTGGTTATCCCAGAATCCCACTCCAAGACGGTTACAATAAGTTATACAGAAGAAAACCAAAACTTAATATGTTCCAGCGTAATAATAAATAACACACAAACCATAAAGAAACCAACCACAAATAATCCACACACAATAATGAGAAAGAAAATCCAATAAAACAAAACAAAGGAGAAACACAACTGGAATCCTGCTATGCAGTAACCTCAGCCCAACGGTGCAAGCAACAGACGAAAATACAGAAATTAATCCGAGAAGCAAAACAGCAGCGGCATCTCCTGTAGCGTTCTTGCACTAGATAGAGTTTACCGATGTTGAAGTCCCCTTTCCCTTCAACACCAACAAAAAAAACGCCAAATATTAAACCAAGTCTATAAAATCCCATACCAAAAAAAAAAGAACGAGATACTTACAGCGTCCTCAGGTGAACACTAGCCACCGGTTTTGCGGCTACGCAAAGCGCCGCAGCCTTGTGTATCTTAGATGAACACCATCCACCGGTCCGTTGTATGGTTACTCAAAAGCACCGCAGCCCAATCCGTCAGCCAGCACTCACATGAAGAAATTGTGTCAAACTCCGGAGCTTGTCCTTGGTTCTTTTGTGAGAGAGAGTCTCTCCCCTGCCTGAGCACATGGCTAGTTGGGTTAAGGCCTGGGGCCCTGCTAAGGTCACACCGCCCCACAAATCTCAGCCTGAAGGAGCAGCAGTAAAAGCCAAAAATGAAAGAGAGGGAAGGGCTTGTGTGAATGCCATTTAAAATGTGAGAAAGATGTCCAACCCCTAAGGGTTGACTCAACCAATAATAAAGATGGCATTTCCAAGCGGGAGAATTTGATTTATGGGTCTTTGTCTTAAGTGCAGCTGGATTAATTTCTGTTAAAGAAAACTAGGGAAGATTATTGTAATGTTAATATGTTGTGCAGCTATTGGCACATGTCCACAATCATTTCAATCTTCAAAGCACCACTTTATAGAGACGAAACGTGGCACACCTGATTTTGGTTAACTGTAGTTTGCAAAGTTTGAAACATTACCCATTAGAGTTTTCAAGAAAAACATAGGCCAAACCACATACAGGAAAATAATTAGATGGGTAAATTAGATACATGTTTATACAATTCTCAAGTGGATATATATCTAGAATATGTAGGATTAACAGGGTTCGTTGCTCCTCCTCAGTTAGCATTAAGAGAGAGTCACTACTCTCTGAACATTCCTTTCGAGGTCGTAAAAGTCTCCTTATCCGTCTTGTAACAGGACACCAGGTTCTGCCAGTGTGTTCATTTCATTTGGGATGTTAGTTTAGGAGGAGTTTCATAGACCTTTGTTGGGAGAGTGAGTTTACTGGATTGTTCATTAAATATAATGAATAATTAGTGTGTGTCTGATTGGTCCAGACGCTACAATGTTTGATCACTTTATTCAATATCTGTATATGTCCTATTTAGAGATGTTGTTGCTAGATTGAGTTGAGAAATACACATTTCAGCATCATCACTAATCTGTGTGTGCATTTTCCTTGATAACCAAGCAAGTTGACTCATGAAACCATTTGTTTATTTTATCGCAAGCACATATCGCAATCGCAGTATTGACCTCAATAATCGCAATATGACATTTTCCCCAAATCGTGCAGCCCTAGTTTTAATTCTTGATTGTTACTTCAGTTTGTGCAATATATTTTTACGTGTTTTTATGTAACTTTTTATTCACGCTTATTCTTTGATCTTTGAAAGTACCACAATACTTTTGACAGGATATTTATCTCATAATTGTGCTACACTGTATAATTGTCACGGCTTCACCAGATCTACAGACTCCGCCCACTCGTTCACTCTCCCCTGATTACTGATTAACCACACCTGTACCTCGACACCTGTTCACTATATACACTCACTTGCACTACTCATCATTGTCTGATCTTGTCTTTCCATGGACACACAGACTCAACCTTGATCTTTGGAGCAGGTCGAACAACTCATGCAGACAAACAAACAGATTTTCGAGAAAATTCTCGTGTTAAGCCCCCGTTTTCTGGGATCAGAAACGTGTGGGACTTGGCGGTTGGCATAAACTGGTTTGTGACTGGACTAGAATGGCAAATCAGGAAGAAGAGGGAGATTGGGAAATCGAAAATGGCAATTGGACACAAGTTGCTAATAGGAGAAGACAAGGAACGGGGGTAAACAGGAGAGGAGAGGTAACGTTGGGGGGGGGATGTCGAGTCAAGGAAGTAAACGTAGTTTGGAAGAGAACAGTTCAGATGAAGGAAATGAGTTTGTGCGGAAAAGGGTTGTGAGAGAGGATTTTAAAATAATCCTCAAATTTAGAAAGGAAGACGAGAATGTTGATTTAAGTCCGATTGCGGTGTCTAGGGAAATAAAAAAGAAAATAGGAGATGTGGAAATGGCAAAGATTTTGAGAGATGGAAGCTTGTTGATCATAAGTAAAACGGAGGAACAGAAAAATAGAGCCTTGCAAATTGAAAGTGTTTGCAAGAAAATCATTAGTGAGAGAAAGGTGTTGGGTGAGACTAGAGTAACAAGGGGAGTGATAACAGGGATTCCTGTAGATGAAGACTTGGAGAAACTCAAGCGCAGTATTAGGTGAGGCGAGGTGAGTAGAATAAAGAGACTGTTGAGAACAATAAATGGTGAAAGGGTAGATAGCTTATCTGTTCTTCTGGAATTTCAGGAGTCCTTACTTCCAGAAAGGGTGAGAGTAGGATGCATGAGCTTTCTAGTTAGGCCGTATATTCCTCCACCGCTACGATGTTACAAATGTCAGAGGTATGGACATATAGCAGCAGTTTGCAAAGGGAAACAGAGGTGTCCCAAATGCGGAGGTGAGCATAGAGTGGAAGAATGTAAGGAAAATGTGCAGGATAAATGTTGTAATTGTGGTGGCCAACACAGAGTAACATATGGTGGATGTGAAGTCAGGAAAAGGGCTGTGGAAATACAGCAGATCAAAACCGTAAACAACATAAGTTATTCAGAGGCAGTGAAGAAAGTACAAGGACAAAGGGGAAGGGGAAGGGTTGATATTGACATTGCTGCCCAGGTGTCGAGAATAGATGCAGGTCAAACAGGGAAAACAAAAACAGAATTGACAGTTGAGAATATTATTTTGTTTGTGGCCTATGTGATCAATTGTACCGATCAGGTTAAACACAAAACAGAGAAAATTAAAATAATAGTTAAGGGGCTGAGAAGTTTCTGGGTATCAAAGAAGTATCTTGGGAGCAGATCAAAACAAGACTTGAAGCGGATGGGAAAGTGGGAGGCCCAGGTGATAAGACAAGCTGATTATTGTACAATGGAATGCAAGAAGCTTAATAGCGAATGGTCAGGAATTTAAGGGATTTATTAAAGATTTAAAAAATAAACCAGAAATCATATGTGTTCAAGAGACATGGCTTAAATTAGAATTGGAGTTTGTTATTAAAGGATATGATAGCATTCATAGAGATAGAGGGGAGGGTAGTGGAGGAGGATGTATAATATTTCTAAAACAAGGAATGCAATATAGAGTTTTGGGGAAAGGAAAAGAGTTGGAATATTTAATAATTGAAGTATGGACCAGAGAAGGAAATATTAAAGTTGTTAACTTTTATAATCCATGTAATAAGTTGTCATTAGAATTGCTGGATGAAATGATGATACAGTTAGTAGGGAAGGTGATTTGCTGTGGAGATTTTAATGCCCATAGCACATTATGGGATAAATATAATGATACTAATGGAATGGTGATTGAAGAGATAATGGAGATGACAAATTTAGTGTGTTTAAATGATGGAAGTGGTACAGAATCAGCAATAGATCTTAAACTAGTGTCAGATTCTTTAGCAGGCATTTGCACATGGGAAGTGGTTAGAGGAACGACAGTAGGAAGTGACCATTATCCTATTATAATAGTAGTAGGATTGAGTCTAGAGGAATTTGATACAGTAGGATTGCAGAAATGGTCTTTCAATAGTGCTGAGTGGGATACATTTAGGAAAATTAGTGATCAAGAAATGGAAAAAATTTATAGAAATAAAGATGTTGATAATTTAAATGTTTCTTTTTGTAAAGTTGTTGTAGAGGCTGCAGAGAAATCAATAAAGAAGAGGGCAGGTAAGTGCAAAAGTAAGATTGTACCATGGTGGACAAAGGAATGTAAAAGAGTGATACAATTTCGAAATAAAGCTTTTAAAATGTTAAAAAGGAATCATTGTTTTAAGAATCTTATTGAATATAAAAAGTCGCAAGCAAATGTAAGGAGAGTCATAAAAAGTGCAAAGAAAGAATATTGGAGGAAATTTTGTTCCTCAATAGGAAGGGAGACAGAAATTGGTAAAGTTTGGGGGATGATAAAAAGAATGAATGGGATAAAAAGAGAGTATGGATACCCAGTCTTAAATGATGGAGGAAAAATAGGAGTGAGAGATGAGGAGAAAGCAGAGATGCTGGCTAAAGCATTTGTAACAGTTCAAATAATATTAGTGAAGAGGGGAAAAGAGGGAGGGAAACTACAGTAAGGGAGAATGAAGAATTACAGCAAGAAGAAAATTTGAATGACCTACTAAACAAACCATTTACAATGATAGAACTAAAACGTGCTCTCCAGAAAAATAAGATGTCAGCACCAGGAAGTGATCAGATTTGTTACATAATGATAAACCAGCTCAGTGAAAATTCAAAGGAGGTATTACTAGAACTATATAATAAAGTGTGGGAGGACGGAAAACTGCCACAGAGCTGGAAGGAGGCTGTGGTAGTGCCAATACGCAAGCCAGGAAAAGATTGTACAAACCCGGGGAATTATAGACCAATCGCTTTGACTTCTAACATATGCAAAATAATGGAGAAAATGATAAATTAAAGGTTAACGTACTATATGGAAAAGAACGGGTATATAGCCAAATATCAAAGTGGCTTTAGGAAAGGAAGAAATACAATGGATCCAGCTGTATGTTTAGAGCATGAAATTAGAAAAGCACAAGTAAATAAAGAAAGTGTAGTGGCTGTCTTCTTTGACATAGAGAAGGCCTACGATATGATGTGGAGAGAAGGTTTGTTAATTAGAATATGTAAATTAGGTATCAAAGGAAGAATGTATAGATGGATTAAGGACTTTTTACAAGGAAGATTGATACAAGTTAGAATAGGGGAGAGTTATTCAAGGAAATATATTGTTGAAAATGGAACACCTCAAGGGAGTATAATAAGTCCTTTATTATTCTCCATATTAATAAATGATGTGTACAGTGAAATAGAGAATGGGATGGGATTTTCACTTTTTGCGGATGATGGGGCGATTTGGAAGAGGGGAAGAAATCTGAAATTTATTATTAAAAAGCTACAGGAAGCTATTACGAAAATAGAAGAGTGGTCATATAAATGGGGGTTTAAGTTTTCAGTAGATAAGACAAAGATAATGTTATTTACAAAGAAAAGAATATGTACTGAGGTAAAACTAAAGTTATATAATCAAGAATTGGAAAGAGTGAAGTGTTTTAAGTTTTTGGGGATATGGTTTGATGAGGGAATAACATGGGATGTACATATCCAGAAAGTAATTGAAAAATGTAGGAAGGTGTTACATGTTATGAGGTGTTTGGTGGGAAGTGATTGGGGAGCTGACAGAACAGCACTGAAGGCAATTTATTGTGGATTAATTAGATCAGTATTGGATTATGGATGTGTGGTGTATGGATCGGCATCAAGCACATCTCTTAAAAAATTTGATCCCGTTCAGTTTCAGGTTTTGAGATTATGTACAGGGGCTTTTAAAACAACTCCAACGGCAGCACTGCAGGTGGAAATGGGAGAAATGGGACTTCTAGTAGGACTTCGATGTATCTGTTTACTGTTATATATTTTAGTGGCTTTTTTTTGTTTGTCTCCCACTGTTTCTACAGCATTCCTGTAGCTCAAACAGTAGAGTGTTGGCGCTAGCAACACCAAGGTCATGGGTTCGATTCCCAGGGAAAGCAAATACTGATAAGAATGTAAAATAAATGTGTACCTTGAAATGCAATGCAAGTCGCTTTGGATAAAAGCATCTGCCAATTGCATAAATGTAAAAATTGCCTTGCCTTGCCTAACATCAATAGGCTTTATGCACAGCTGGACTACTTCCTGAACTTAAGCCAGCTCCTTTATTTCCTGTCTTACATTATTGGACAAACTGATTAATCCAGGTGTGTCTGGCCATTGCTAGGGTAAGTAGTGGAGCTGGGCATAAAGCCTATTGGAAACTGTTTCTATTATCTACCTGTCCCTGGAGTTATGTCAAGACGAGCTGCAGGCTCCAGCACTTTCAGGTCCCTCAGGAGTGGATGGTCGAGGGTAAAGGAGGAGAACATCTCTTAAGAACTGCCTCATAGAAGCTTCTCGCAGTTCTACAACAGCATAAGAGTGAAAAAAATAAATTAGTGGTAATATTTTTAGGCACACTACAGCCTATACTCTCATACTGTCAAAAGATGATATCATAATATAACTACTGGGTAATATACTCACTGAAAGATTTTCTTCTCGGCTGACACAGGGAGCTCAGCACTTCTCATGAAATTCTTTGTGTCTGTTCCGATAAAGAGATCTTCATCAGAAAACTGATGTCCATCTCCATACTCCACCTCCCTGAGAGGCACACCCACGATTGCCCTGGCTGGTATGAGGTAGCCCAGGATCCTCTTTATCAGCCTGCACATCTCCTCTTCAAGTCTGTGAATTTGTACTCCCTCTGACTGCAGATAATAACAATGGTCACAACAAAATAACAATAATAAGAATAATGAAATAAGAATGCTATAATAAGCACAAACATTTAATTATATACTATTATTCACTCATTCATTCAATATCATTGACACCCACCTGGAAGGCAATGTTAAAATCAGATAAAGGCTTAAGGGCAGCACTCAGGAACAGGAAGTAGGTCTTCATGATTGGATCACGCAGATGGCTTGCCAGATCACGCACTTTAACACTCCTTTCCACCTCTTCATGACTGTTAAAGTAGGCCTATAGTACATAGATATACAGGGTGGCAATACATGGTTAAAATGTGTAGATATCTGCTGAGTGGAGTTACCATCCTACCTGTAGTGCATCCCACTGGTTCAGCATCGTCAGGATGCAGGTTAACAGACTCAGCCATCTGGTGCTGCAGTACCTGAGGAGCTTCACGTGGTCTGAATCAGTGAAGTCTACAAACTCTTTGTAGACTTCACATCTTTTTGCACTGAGAGATAGAAAATTACTCTGTTAGTGGTTGGAATTGTGAGTGAGTGAGTGAGTGAGTGTGTGTGTGTGTGTGTTTGAGTGAGTATGTGTGTAAAGAATATGAACTGCAGGCCTAATAGGCTACCTTGTTCATGAGTTAGCCACATGCAATGTTGTTACATTGTAACGCACAACATTAGGGGAGAGAAATAGCAGGCCTATATGTATGCATTTACCTTTTATCAAAGTGGGTGTATATCCCCACCAGGATGTCTTCCACTGGTACCTGAGCTGCTCTGATGCCACAGCCAGTGGCCAGCTGTACCAGGTGGCAGATGCAGCCAAGGTCCTGGACGTGGGGCTGGCTGGTCTTTAGTCTGCTGATGACCGAGTTATGGCGGCCTTTCATAACACTCGCATTATCGGAGTTAAAGGCAATCAGGTTATCCCATGGGATGCCTCTTTTTCTATTGGAAACAGGAAAAAATGCCACAAAATGTCTGACAAAATTTAAGGTTGTAATTAAATGCAATCTACTAAACATGTCAACAACACAGTGCAGCTCCCCTTACCTTAATGCTTCACTAAGCTTTTCATACAGATTTTCTGCATTTCCTACATTGCATATAGGCATCTCCAGGAATCTTGTAGAGACCTGCAGAGTGGCCTCATCGTAGAGTCTAGTCAGGATGACGAATTCTTTGTCTGTTTTTCTGTTGTTTGATTCGTCGCAACATCAGTGAAAAGGGCTGAGATCGGCATGTTTTGGCCAACTCGTCCTCTAGTTCTGCTGCTATGGCACCTGTTGAGTGTCCAGTAATTAGCTAGTAAGTTAGCCTACAACATGCATGCCACCATGGGTTAATGCTCAAATGTTAGAATATTCAAACACATTTTAAACCGTTTTAGCAAACGTAGTTACAGTGTATAGCCCAGCAGTAAGAAAGATAGGTAGCTATATGGCTAGCTAACTTACCTTTGATGATTTGAGTAGCCTTAGTTTTTCCTGTTGAGTATTTTCATGCAATAGCAGAGTCCGGGAACATGTCAGCTACACACTTGTTGAAGTCGTCGTGGAAGGAGAAAGGAATGTTGTTTTTGGCACACAGCATTGCCATTTTTACCTCTGCACGTGTGACCTGGTCTGCCTCGGTGGCATTTCTCGTCACGAATGCTGACATCACCTGGGCATGTTTTAGTCCCTCTTGCCCGCGCTTGTGCTTGGCGGATTTCTCGTGCTGACACACATCATTCCTTCCCCCGTGTGAGATGCTGAAGTCGCAGTTACAAAACTTGCAAAACGCGTGACTATCCCCCATCCTGCTCCTCTTCAGAAAAATAAATTCAAAAATAAATAAATTTTCATAAATAAATTATCGCGAGGCTAGTGACAGAGCTCAGATTGGGAATGTTTTTTTTTTTACTCCGTTTTTTTTTTTATATAACGCAGGTTAAAATACGGGAGATTGACGGGAAAATACTAATACAGGAGGACGGCGGGAAAGAAGAGTAAAAAACGGGACTTTCCCGGCCAAAACGGGATACTTGACAGGTATGGCTCACAGGTGTGTGTTTGTGTAACACTAATGTAATGTGGTCACAGGTGTGTTTGTGTAACACTAATGTAATGCGCTCACAGGTGTGCGTTTGTGTAACACTAATGTAATGCACTCACATGTGTGTGTTTGTGTAACACTAATGTAATGCGCTCACAGATATGTGTTTGTGTAGCACTAATGTAATGCGTCACAGGTGTGTGTTTGTGTAACACTAATGTAATGCGGTCACAGGTGTGTGTTTGTGTAACACTAATGTAATGTGCTCACAGGTGTGTGTTTGTGTAACACTAATGTAATGCGCTCACAGGTGTGTGACCATCCATGGTCAGTGTTCGACAAGCACAAAGAGGAGCTCTCACAGAGTCAATTCCCTGCAGCCCTTTGACAAGTTTTTCCTATTTTTGAATTACCTTGCCCTCGGGTCTAAGCAACGGGACCTTGCTGACCGGTATGGTATCCATCAGTCCACGGTCAGCAGAATCATTACAACATGGAGCAACTTCCTGTTCACAGTACTCGGCTCAGTGAGGATCTGGATACCTGAAGAGGAGATACAGACAAAACTGCCTGCAGACTTTAAGGACTACCCTGACACCACAGTCATCCTTGACTGCACTGAGCTGAGGTGTCAATGCCCATCTTCCCCTCTCCTCCAGAGTGAGGTATTTTCCTCTTACAAGTCCCACTGCACTCTGAAGGGGCTCATTGGGATCGCGCCACATGGGCCAGTGACATTGGTCTCTGCACTGTATGCTGGGTCTATCAGCGACAAACAGATTACCTGTGAATCTGGGGTCCTCAATCTGCTCAAACCTGGGATGGCTGTCATGGTAGACAGAGGTTTCATTAATGACATTGTGCCCTGCAATGTTTACAGGCCAGCCTTCCTCTCTGGCAGGCCTCAAATGTCTGTATCTGAGGTTAGGGAGACCCAGGCCATAGCACGTCTAAGGGTGCATGTGGAGCGCTTCATTCGCCGGGTCAAAGAGCACAAGTTTTTCGATTCTGTGATTCCCCTACGGGTTTTTGGGAGCATCACTCAACTGTACACAGATGCTTGTCTCCTTACAAACTATGAAAATCGGCCACTGGTAAAGGCCTGGGCAAAGAAGCCTGAGATCTGAAGGTTTCCAACATGCAACCACACTGTATATTTATACACATTCATAAAGGCACTGCATATCAGGCTTTCAGCCAGACAACTTTCAACAAGGCATTGCACATAACATACATAAAACCTATGTATTATATGTGCAGTGCACTGATGAGGGATGTCTGAGTAAAAGCTTGATACGCAGTGCCTTTATGAAAGATTTATGAAAGCTCAGTGATATATTTATATAGTACTATATACATTTTTGTGTGGACTCAATAGTGGAGAAGAAAACCGTAACGGTATTTCCAAATAACAAAAGTTGGTAACACTTTATTTGAAGGGGTGTGCATAAGACTGACATGACACTGTTATAAACATGACATAACACCTGTCATGAACATGAAGGAGTCTTTATGAATGTTTATGACTGTTGTCATTAAGTGTCATTCGGTAAATTATGACACTTTTAATGCAAAGTTGACATTGTTTAAAATGTCTTTGTTATGACAACTTGACATTACCCAAGACAAAAATGTCTTGATTATGACAACTTGACATTAACAAAGACAGAAATGTCTTTGTTATGACAACTTGACATTAACCAAGAAATCATAACCTGTCAACCTGTCACAACTTTGGCCGTCATGACACCATTATAACTGTGTCATGAATATTTTACTTGTCCTCAAGTAAAGTGGAACACATTGTACTAGTTATAAAGATGTCATTAAGGGTTATAACACTGTAAAATGCTTTAAGTTTGATAATTAGACCTGTTATGACATATTTGTGACAGGTTGACAGGTTATGATTTCTTGGTTAATGTCAAGTTGTCATAAAGACATTTCTGTCTTTGTTAATGTCAAGTTGTCATAATCAAGACATTTTTGTCTTGGGTAATGTCAAGTTGTCATAACAAAGACATTTTTGTATTTGTTAATGTCAAGTTGTCATAACAAAGACATTTTAAACAATGACAACTTTGCATTAAAAGTGTCATAATTTACCGAATGACACTTAATGACAACAGTCATAAACATTCATAAAGACTCCTTCATGTTCATGACAGGTGTTATGTCATGTTTATGACAGTGTCATGTCAGTCTTATGCACACCCCTTCAAATAAAGTGTTACCCAAAAGTTTTATAACAAAGGATGTCAAGGAATGTTTGAATAGGAAGAAGTTGGCATTTATAAATCATGATAAAATTAAATTAAAAATAGTTCAAAAGGAACTGAATATATTACTGAAGGGGGCGAGGAGAAAATATAGAGATACAATAGAAGATCATTTTGTTACAGGGAACTCAAAAAAACTGTGGGATGCAATGAAAGTTGTAACAAATATGACACCACCTCACAAAATTTTTATAACTAATGATGACGAACATAGGGCAAATGATTTAAATGACTTTTTTCTTAGGTTTGAGTCATCGGCCGATTATACGGGTGTTCTGGACAATGTAATATGTGAACCGGGTCAGAGACTAGTGGTTGACCCACAGGTGGTCTGCACTTTATTTAGAGGTGTTTGCTCCAAAAAATCGATGGGCCCGGATAAAATTTCGGCCTTTTTGTTGAAAACTTTTGCTATGGAGCTTTCGATGGCATTCTGCCCCATTTTTCAAAAATCTTTGGACTCACATACCATTCCATCTTTATGGAAGAAATCGATCGTAATACCAGTTCCTAAGAAACAGAACTCAGTAGAGAATAGTGATTTTAGACCAATAGCCCTTACATCTCATGTTATGAAGTGTTTTGAACGTCTTGTTCTAATGGGCTTAAAGGACCAAGTCAAACCATTACTCGACCCGTTTCAATTTGCATATAGGGAGATGCGAGGTACTGAAGATGCCATAAATTGCATCTCTCATCTGGTTATAAGTCACTTAGAAGACACTCAAGCATATGCCCGTTTACTTTTTATTGATTTTAGCTCAGCATTCAATACCCTGAATCCCATGTTGTTGACCACAAAGTTAAAAAAGCTTAAGGTAAATCCATACTGTATTAAGTGGCTCTATTCCTTTCTGAACAACCGTACACAACAGGTGAGAGTCAACAACTCGTATTCTGATGTTAAAATTACAAACACGGGAGCCCCACAGGGATGCGTTTGTTCTCCAATCTTATTTACACTATATACCAATGATTGCGTAGCAAGCCAAGACAGTACTTTTTTTATCAAATTTTCTGATGACACGGCAATTTTAACCTTATTAAATAGTAAAGATAGCGCTTCACATTATTTCTCTGAGGTGGACAGATTTGTAGGCTGGTGTGATGATAACTCGCTAATACTTAATGGAACGAAGACGGTCGAGATGATTTTCGATCCTAGAAGCGTGGGGGATCATAGTCCAGTAATGATACACGGTAATATCATTGCACAGGTTCCTTCATATAAGTACTTGGGGGTCTATATAGATAATTCACTATGCTGGTCTTTTCATGTCGACAATTTGTGCTCCAGGTTACAGCAGAGACTATACTTTATACGCAGGTTAAAAGCGTTCGGAGTGAACCAGAGAATCCTGTACTTGTTTTACCAGTCTATTTTCGAGAGCTTGATTAGATACGGTATCACTGCATGGTACGGAAACTTGTCTGTCCATTCAAAATCAAGGTTAGGACGTTTGGTGCACACCGCCTTTAAAATCATAGGAGGTGAGGAGCGACTATCACCAAAAGAGTTGTATGATACTTCAATTCTATACCATGCCAGGAAAATTGTTGGAGATGAAACTCATATCCTGAATGCTCACTTTAAATTATTACCATCAGGCAGGAGGTATAGGGTCTTGAAGTGCAGGTCAAATCGGCTGAAAAATTGCTTTGTTCCTACCGCAATCAAAGTGCTAAATAGAGATAAAATACTGTGAATTGCCATGATGTCTTACATGTATTCTCTATTTCTCTATTTGTTTTAATGTATGTGGTATTGTATGTATCGACTATCTCTGTGTTTTTTATAATCTTATTTGTTTTTTATTCGCTTTTTAATGTATGTTGTTTGTGAACGGACTTTGCACGTTGTCCAAGACAAATTTCCCAGAGATGGGACTAATAAAGTATAAAGTAAAGTATTAAAAATAATTGTAAGTAATCTGCTTTTGTTTGGTCTCTCATTTTTACTTCCTGTCTCTTACCTTTTAAAACTAAACTTAAGCCGTACAAAACATCAAAATGCTTAGATTTATCAAGTCATTTATTACTTACCCTAAGCATTACATCACAATCAAACATTTCACTGTCAAATACATTCGAGTGCAAATACACTCGACTGCAATCGAGTCATTAATTGGCCAAGAAGGAAATAGGTAAAATTTTAAGGTAAAAATAAAAGAAATAGTCAACTTTTTCTTTAATGGTTTGTATGACTTGCATGTCACGGGGAATTCTCTGAATGAACATGTCATCTTCTGTATAAAGGACAAAGTCACACTAGTCACACCCAGAAATCAACATTTTTCCCTGGACCTGCCAGTAACATCTCTTTAAGTTTGCCCTAGCATTCACATAATACATTATAGACTTCTATAATTCAATGTTAGGCTGCATAGATTAGGTCAGCCGGAACTGGGAACTCTTCGCTTCAATCCTGATGTACTCGTTACATCATAAGAAGAATGGCATCTACGCTAATATTAGTGTCTTTGTTTATCCCGAGGTTTTCCCGCAGCCTGCCGGATCCAGGCCGTATCCAGATCTGACGAGGAGCTTCGCCTGGACACACACACACACATACACACACCAGATCTGCACATCCCTACATAGCCACCTTTCAGTTTTCTTTTTTGCCTTTCCATCATTACTCACTCACACCGACCGTCCGTTAAACTTCCAAAACATGACGAGGAAAAAGAGGTGTTCGGTGGCTTTTTACATCAAAGGCCGGCCCGACAGGCTATACCATTTGGGGAGGGGCCGCGCTCTGATCCCCCTATGTTTTTGAAAATCCTAGACATGGTTGGACCTGCCGAACGGGTTGGGCACAGTGTTGAGCAGAGACAGAGAGGCTGCACAGTGACAGTTTGACCAGCGGAAGCGGCCGCACATCAGGCCGCCAGATGGTATTGCTAATAATATAATATCACTATAGTATAACTATTATCAGACCGGCCCTCACGGCCTCAAAACATACCGGCCCACCGGGAAAAGTCCCGACTCTCCCGATTGCCACTCCGCTACTGTCATTCAGACAAGACAAAGAGAGATTTTTCCCGCCTCCAGATCTCTAAGGTGATTGGACCTTCTCCCAAAAGGAGGCGGAAACTTCGGGTCCTTAAGAGGACTGAACACCAGTTTATCTCTCTCTTACCTCTTAGATATTAGCTTAGCTTACTTCACTTTTTGTCTGTCTCTTCAGTTTGTTTTTCTTTTGTTTTGTATAGTTAGTTCTTGTTTTCAGTACAGATAATTCTCTGTGTTTATTTCCACCGACGAGTGAAAAGGAACTTAGCCTGAATTATCTCTTCAGCAAATTCACTTTCAAGAGACTTTTAAACTGGCAGCGACTTTATTCGCCTGAAGGGACCAAGGAGCATTGTTGCGAAGGACACACACCTTCTTTCCTCGGCAACCCTAAGAGAACCATTTTGCAAGTATTTATCAAGATTTGCTGTACGGTTGTTCGCCCCAAATAGGGTGATGTGTGATTCCTTGTTGTCTCTAGTTTGAGGTTCCGTTGTCTGTGATTTTTGCCACAACTGTTTTCTCACTCTCTTATTCTAATTCTCTTTCATTTCTGTTGTTTATCATGTGTAAATACATTTATTCTGTGTAACTGTAGCCACCTATATACACGTCGTTTTCTTGTATTAAATACCTTTTATATTCATTGATTGAAACTGGCTGTTTGTTCATAATTTCGAAGTCACTGTAATGTACGATCATAGCTACGAGCTTTACGATTAAAAGATACTTCAAATAGTATTTTTGTTTAGAAAAGGGAAGCTGTTTCTCGTAGCCAAGAGAAATAGTCGGCCTTTCTAAGTTATACGAATAATTTCTTAAGGGTTAATAAAGATTTTACGGTCCGTTCGCTGGTGAGCAGACTACTAGATGACACATTGATCCCCTTAGGAATTATTATGAGGAAATAGATTTTAGACAATTGATATATTAATATTTAATTATAATTCGTTGTGATTGAATGTTTATATATATAATTGATCTATTTTTGCCCGTCTGTATGTACAGCTAAGTACAATCCGTTGTGTTTGGTTCTCCATAGAGATATTTGCAACGTATTCCCTTTTACGGGGACTTTATACTGTAAGTGATAACTCATAACCCGTATGATCAATTGTTGATTATGAATTATTAGTTATTGATTATACGATTCCCCTTATTTGAGCTTTGAGTACCTTACAATATCATGTCATTCCACTGTTACACGGACGATAGTGAAGGGTTACAAATTTAAGTTTATGTTTAAGTTATGTTTAATTTAGGTTCCAATACCAAAGTAAATAAAAAAGCATGTAAATGATGTATACAGGTTTAGGAAACCAGTTCTAGACTGAGACTGTTGCCCCTCCTAATCCACTCAATATACCTATTCATACAGTGAGAACTCAAGAACAGGACCAAGACTTTCAGTAATCTGCTTACAATAGAGGGAAACAGGAATATCAGGAAGAAGCAATTAAGAGTTTCAGTAATCTGACAAATACAGAAAACCAGGATTTGCCAGATTCTCTTGCTGGAAACTGTTTCACAGCTGATATCTTTACCATCCTAACCTGAAATGCTAAATTCAACAAACAGAACATTCTCAGTGCTTTGTAAATCCCTCCTCTTATAATGTATAAATTGCGAATTTTTCCCTTAGTTAGGCCAGCAGCATGTGTCCAAATTTCAATCTTAACCGTTCTATTTCATCAGAAACGATCTTAAAACAGGGCTTTAAGTGTAAAATACCGAACTTGTCCTTTAAGGTCGTCAGTCAGATCAGGGCAGTCGTTAAATCAAGCTTTTTTCTATTGAGGCAGCTGGCCAAAATAAAGCCATCTTCCGAGGCAACATTTTGAGACAGTTATCCACAACTTTGTTACCACTCGGCTAGATTACTGTTAGTGGGTCTTCTGTAGCCCGTCTCCAGATGGTACAAAATGAGGGTGCAACGCGTCTTTTAACTGGAACACGTAAACACGGGCACATTTTGCCCATGTTAGCCTCACACCGTGTCCTAACTACACGCGACGCGATAAAATTCCAGCGACAGCAAGTGTGTCTGTCCACACTAGACGCGACGCGACTGTGAGACGCCACACGTCAATCAAAAATCACAGCCATTCAGAACAGCGTGTGGGCGGAGTCTCTCTGAAAGCGCACTGTTGGCCCGCACTTGCATTGGAAATGGGTAAGGACATAATCAAATCAAGAAATAACATTATTAAAAATCAAAACATTAACAAAATATACTCATTGACTAATTTTGTTATGAAGTAAAGTTGTATGTTTGCATAGAATTCAGTTTGAACGCTATATTATATGCTTTCAAAATCTGAGGTAAATCCGTTATCGCTTGTGGATAAACTAAAAATAAATAATGTATACTCATAACCAGTGTAATTTCTTTCATATGACAATCAGTTTATTCGATCTTGTTCATAGGGAAATTCATATTCATCCCGTCGCTTTATTATGGATGGAAGGGAAATTATATTCAAACTCAAATGAAACAATTTTAATACTATACAAAAAACTAATGAACACCTGAGATTATTAATGACCAAAAAAGATTACAATTAGATTTTTGAATACGAAATATTGCATTCATTATTTCCCCCATTTAGGTCCGAGGTTCAAACGAGAGCTCTGGAGGAGGAAGAGAGTAGTGGCCTTTCTTTTATTACAGGGGAGGAAGACGAGGATGTGGGTGCATCCAATAAATCAAAGAAGAGCAGAGCAAGGGGCCTATCACAACCTAGTGCAGGAACTTTTCCTGGACAAGGCACGTTTTTTAAATTATTTCCGTATGTCCTCCACTGATATGGAGAATGTGCTGTCCTATGTTGGGAAGGACCTGAGGAAGCAGACCACATCATACCGTGTTCCAGTTGAGCCACAGCAACGCCTTGCTGTAACACTAAGGTAAGTAAAATACACTGTACTGTTGGTTTTTTTTTTTTTTACCAAATTGTCAAAGCTGTCTTAAGTGGCTTATATGCCAAGAAAGTCTGTTAAAGCACTTTTTTATCCATAGATAAATGCAAATATTGTTATTGCGTTTTTCCTGTTATTAGGTGAATGCCTCAAACACAATTATAGATATATAAATATGAAAATTATATTATTAAGGTAAATATATTGCAATTCCATTTGGGGGCGTTTGTTATTGTTTACGTCCTTGAAATGGTCTATACAAGACTATTCAATTGATGACTATGCATAGAAGAAACAACTATAGAGAAAAAAAAATCTGTAAAGTAGTTTATTTCATAGCAAATGGTTTAAAATTGCTCAACACAACATTTTTCCATCGACCTTATAAAAGACCACACAAATGTGCTTCAACATAGCCTTTACAAAAACAAAACAAACAATAAAAAAATAATAAATAAACTGTAGTAGACAGTAGTTTATAGTTTGTAACAAACTTGGAAATTATATATGAACAGTATGCTGCAAAATTAGTCACATATGACGCTGTAAACAGTATGTTTGGTTGTGCACATGGGAGAAACTGGGTGTAAACCCTCAAGACATTTTGAACATCAATGAAATATTGAAATAAGATTAAACTACTCAAACATGTAGTAATGTAGTCTTCAGAACAAAGTGTTTGTGTCTGCTTAGGTGTCTGTCTGTGTGAGTGGTCTATATGCGTCTACACGTGCATGCACCTCTGTGTGTGTGTGTGTGTGTGCACCTCTGTGTGTGTGTCTGTGCATGTATATATATTATATATATATGTGTGTGTCTGTGTGTGTCTGTGTCAGAACTTAACTGTGTAAATTTCCCCAGCTATGATGTGATGGTGCAGCTGAAAAATTAGGATGATTTGGCAGGCTGTGTGTATGATTAAGCATGTAGTTGTGAGGTTCCACGTGGTATTGAGGTGCAATTTGATTAGTAGACATAGGCCTGGGCATTTGATGCTGCTCCTCCTCCCAGTTGACAATGAGTGACATTAATTTTACTTTTAATTGCCCTTTATTTACCGTTATTTTCCTCATCTCGGGTGCCAAACTCAATAAAAAAAGTTCATCAGGATCTTCATGAGGCATTGGCTGCTGAAGAAATTTGTACAGCTCTGAGGTGGCCACTTGTGCATCTGACCTCCTCTTCTTTATCTGACCTCCTCTTCTAGGTCCCGATGTTGCATTTTCTTGCTCGTCTCCTATCATGGTGTACTCACTCTCACTTCCTCTTTCTCCTTGATTTGTTGAATGTTCTCGGTCTTTATTTTCTCCATCATCATCTTGTTCTTCACATGCGAATTCATTGGTGTGACTGTAGTCATCTAAGTTGCTCCTTGTCCTGAGGAAAACAAATAATAAAATAATAATAATAAATAATAAAATACCCTAAATTAAATGATGAAAATGCAATGTTTGAACTAACATATGACAGAATGTTGTAGTTTGATGATAAAGAATCTTACATTCTTGGCTGAATATATGGCAAAAGGAATGTCATACAGTGATAGTATTTCCATTCCTTTTGTTTAGTTGCCCCTGAACCACTCGGTGGGCGTGGTCTGCTTGTGTTTCTCACAAATGTGTCTCGAAGATTTTTCCACTTGGACTTTAGAGTTTCATAATCTGTAAAACAAACACAATGCATTATTCACAAACTCTAACTATGTGTTTTTTATTCACAGGTATTTGGCAACAGGAGACTCGATGCATAGTCTGGCGTACTGCTACCGTCTCGGAGTCCAGACAGTGTCTGACTGTATCAAGGAGACATGTAGGGCCATTGAAGAACAAATGTTGCCAATCTATCTCCCAAAGCCCACAAAGGGAATGTGGGAGGACATAGCTTTGTCCTTTGAAGATCGGTGGAATTTTCCCAACTGCATTGGGGCACTAGATGGGAAACACATCTACATCACCGCTCCGCCAAAATCTGGAAGCCTTTATTACAATTATAAAGGCTCTTTCTCAATAGTTCTCCTTGCCCTTGTTGACGCCAACTATAAATTCATCGCAATTCAGGTTGGTGATTTTGGAAAAAGCAGTGATGGAGGGGTCTACAGCAACTCAACACTAGGCAGAGCAATGAAGGAGAAGACACTGAGTGTTCCTGAGGAAAAGTGTTTGTCTGGTGCTGAGGACCTGGGAAGACTTCCCTACGTGATGGTTGGAGATGCCGCATTCCCTCTCAAGCCCTACTTAATGAGACCCTACCCAGGGAAGAATCTAGAGAGAAGAAAGGCAAATTTCAATTACCGCCTCAGCAGAGCCCGAATGACAGTGGAAAAGGCATTCGGCATACTATCCTCGCGCTGGCGAATTTTCCACAGAGACATTAACTTGATGCCCGAGACCACAGACACCATGATTGTTGTGACTTGCATTCTGCACAACATGCTGACACACCCAGGTGAAGCTGAACACTGGCTCAGAGAGGCATCTGAAGTTGTGTACTTGAGGGGGCTGACTGAACGCCCCAACAGAGGAAGCCTGGAAGCATCAAATGTGCGAGAGAAGTTTACAGATTACTTCAGCTCTCAGGCAGCATGTTTCTGATCAATACATTTGAAAACATCCAAATGTAGTTCTTGGAGACGCTTTAAAAATGTGTTGTATCAAACACTTTGAATTGATGCAAATCTGATTGTTGTAAACTTCCGATTTACTCTTGTGGTATACATTTTAAATTTCTCTAGTTCAGAATAAAATGGTTAAATTTCAGCTGAACTGTTTTGTACTGTCTTTAATCAATGCACATTTTGGATATATTTTTGCCACTAGCTTATGATTATGCATGGGGAAACATAATATGCTATGCAATACACAGTACATAATAAAAATATATATTGACCTACACGCCATGGTAAACTACCATATTTTAGTTCAAATCATTAATAACTATTAACATTGCATTACATTATATATATATATATATAAAATATAGGTCAGTATAGAGAGATGTTAAACATGTGGGCTGTTGGTTTGTTTCTCCAGGAATGGGTTGCTTACTAGAAAAGCTGCACTGAGGACAGTGTATGTGCCACAGGTGAGATTTTCCATTTACTACATACATTAGGCACTCTGATTCCATATACGGGGCACATATATATTATTCATATGATAGACTATGCATAATAGACCCTCTGCCCCGTGTCACACCGCCGGCGCATCTGCTACGAGCAGCGCGGGCGCGGTCAGATCTGTCTCGCGCGCGCCGAGTGTGCACAGCTCGGACTACTGTCATTGTGACTCCCCAGCCTGCCTGTATTTCAGTAGATTGTCTGGAATGACACCCCTGGATACAGGGACACAAATCGTCATGCCTATTCACTCTACTTTACATTGAAAATAAAGCGGAATTTGTTTTACACAGGTTGATGCGTCATTAGTAGCCTACTATATAGCTAGCTGCTAAATGCTACATTCATTCATTCATTCATTCGCTGTAGATGAAAGTCTACTTAACTTACCATGTGTAGGCCTATTCAATGCTTCAGCTATACTTCTCCAGACGGAATCCTTTTTCCTGATGTCTTTGTGGAATTTGTGGGATTTGTCGTAGAGAATTAAATGCCTTTGAACTTCGACAATCAGTTCCTCGTCGTCCATGTTTGATGATTAAATATTCATGACACGCAGAACTTCCATCCAATGAGATCTCTGTGTGGGCGGATCTGACAACCGCGACGTCGCAGAAATAGGAACCGTTTCTAAATTAGAAACTTCGCGTGTCGCCGTCGCGTCTGGTTAGGACAAAAACTCTGATTAACATGGAAAAGATACCTTTTATCGCGTGTCGCGGCGTCGCGTCGCGTGTAGTTAGGACACGGTGTCACTTCACTGGCTCCCCGTACATTTTAGGATCCAATTTAAAAGAATTGTATTTGCTTTTAAATCCCTAAACAGTCTTGCTCCACCCTACATTTTAAAGCTGCTACACCCTTACACACCCACTCGTTCTCTCAGGTCAGCTGATCAACTGCTCCTGAATGTGCCCAAAACTAAACGTATGCTCAGGGGGGACCGTGCTTTTGCTGTAGCAGCTCCTAAACGGTGGAATTATCTGCCTAAGCCCATTAGACAAGCCTCTTCGCGGTCTGTTTTTAAATCGCTTTAAAACCCACCTTTTCTCCTTAGCCTTTGACACCTGACGTTGACGTTTTGTTTATTTATTTTACTGATTTTATGGTATGTTTATTTTTCTCATGTTTTTTATATCTCTTGATTTGTTTTATCTGTATTATATGCTTTATGTAAAGTATGTATTTTAAGTTTTTTGTTTATTTTTCTGTACAGCACTTTGGTTCACTTCGGTTGTTTTAAAGTGCTTTATAAATAAAGTTTGATTGACACATATTGTCAGTGTTGAGGTTGAGGGATGAGGCAAAGAATCAAATGCAGAACAATGGACTTTTTATTAATAGTGTGACGACCTCTGCTGTTGGTCTTGGGAGTTACAGTTGTTACCTGATCCCACTGATTGCCTCAATCAGGAGTCAACTAGAAACACCTGTGACTGTGCCTTGGACGCTTAAGAGATTGCCAACTGAGCTAGGAGAAGAAATTAACTTTGGTTTTGGACTTTGGTTGGATTGTTCTTGGTTACTCTTTTGCTTTTACATTTCAAATTCAACATTACGTTACACTTAGCAACCATGCATCTTGCTTTACACACTGATCTTGCTGATGAATACAGAAACACTGTTATTTCCTTTAATTGATTACATTATTGTTGTCTTATTTTGTACTTAAATAAATATTATTTTTGAGCTTATAATTTGGTTTACGTGTGTCCCTTGTTTTTGTTGCTTCCCTTGAGCCAAGGGTCGTAACAAATTGGGGGCTCGTCCGTACTTTGGATATTTAATTGCGAAATTTTTTGGATCTTTTGTAGTTTGATAATTGATTATTTTTGGACACACGAAAATGTATTTGTGCCGAAGTCAATTTCTTCATCATGTTCAACATGCTGTAAAATCACCAGTTGGTAAGTAGGTTACATGTGCAATATTGTTTTTTGAACGTGAGTTTTCTCTGATAGGTATAGTGGCATGTTTCTTTTGAGACGTGTCTGACTTGTTATTTTTGAGTAGTGTTGTGGTGAAAGTGGGTAGTAGTAATTATCTCGGGAGCACATCCGTGGTGTTGAAAGTGTCGCTGGTTTGACCAGTTGCATTTTTCACCCAGCGGGCTACAGTGCATAAATACCCCCCACCGGTAATCGCATGAAGAATAGGGCTGAGTTAGTTAGAGGTACTGGAATGGTAGGAAGAGGGAAAACTCTCGTTATTTGATTGTACGGTGTTATTTAAATTGTTCTGTTTTTTTTTTTAAGCATGGCGGATATTGATGAATTTGTTAGTTCACCATCTCATGAATTTTTGGATCAGTGTACTAAAGAGCAATTATTAAAGGGATAGTTCACCCAAAAATGAAAATTCTGTCATAATTTACTCACCCTCAAGTTGTTTCAAACCTGTATGAGTTTCTTTCTTCTGCTGAACACAAAAGAAGATATTTTGAAGAATGTTGGTGAACAGGCAGTTGCTGGACCCCATTGCCTTCCATAGTATCTTTTTTTCCTACTATGGAAGTCAATGGGGTCCAGCAACTGTCTGTTCACCAACATTCTTCAAAATATCATCTTTTGTGTTCAGCAGAAGAAAGAAACTCATACAGGTTTGAAACAACTTGAGGGTGAGTAAATTATGACAGAATTTTCATTTTTGGGTGAACTATCCCTTTAAGTATTGCTGAACGTTATGAAATTGTGATTTAAAGATAAAAGGCTCAAAGAAAATGTTAAAGTAGCATTGAAAATTGGGTTGATTGAAAAAGGTTTCTTAGACACTGAGATGGAGGCGTATGTATCAGTTGCATCTGAATTAAAGAGTCATTTGTCTTTTGAACAGCAAAAAGAGCTGCTACTTTTGCAGATGGATCACGAGAAGTTGAAGCTGCGTTCTGAGCAAGGTAAAATGGAATTAGAGAAGGCAAAATTGGATTTGGAGTTTCTCAAGCTCAACCTGATGAAAGAAGGTAAGCTTTCTAGTTCTGGTCAGGAACAGAGTGTTGTTTTCAATAAATTCAAATCTAAAACTCATTCCCAAATTCAACGAGGAAGATCCTGATACTTTCTTTACTCTATTTGAACGCATGGCAGAGTTAAGGAACTGGACGGATGATAAACGTGTTGCACTGCTACAGTGTGTGTTAACTGGGAAAGCACAAGTAGCATTTTCTTCATTGTCGGTTGACGATTGTATCCCAGATCACTAATTGCACGGGTTTAGATTCACTTCTAGTTGACAGTCCTCACAATTCAGCAGCTAGTGAGTCAGAAGACTGCAAAACTGAAGGCAATGATAACAGATGATTTATCTTACGGAGTTTGCGATATTGGGCCACAACTTTCTCTGTGTCACTTTCATTAACAGCACTTCTGAGTATTCTGAGGGTTTTTCACCCCCAACTCCCAAAACATGCAAGGACAGTCCTTAGGACTTAAGTTGATGTGCTACTACCAACTGGAGGGAGGAGAATACTGCCACTTTGACTGCTGTCCCGTTTGAAATGTTTGACCTTGACAGCAAATTTGCATTCACTAAAGCAGGGATCACCAATCCTGGTCCTGGAGGGCCGCTGTCCTGCAGAGTTTAGCTCCAACCAGGTTTAACACCTCTGCCTGGAAGTTTCTAGTATGCCTAGTGAGACCTTGATTAGCTTGTTCAGGTGTGTTTAATTGGGGTTGGAGCTAAACTCTGCAGGGACAGCGGCCCTCCAGGACCAGGATTGGTGACCACTGCACTAAAGCTTCAATTCGATATTGACGGGCTTCCTCTTTTTAGAAGCTTCAGGTTCAGTTTTGGCCAATTCTAGCTTTAATCAATTGTGATTACAGTATGTCCCTGTTTATTGTTGGTCTGTTTTGTGGAATTAGCAAGCCAAAAAGTGTGTTTGAATACTGAAGCACTTTTGTAAAAGATTTGACACACTTGCTGACTAATGGCATCATTTACAACAGTATAAAGTTTCAAGTCATTGTCTCTTTATTTGTGTGATGCCCCTGCTCATGGATTTGTCAAGAATACTAAGGCTCCCAATGGTTATGCTGGGTGTGCCTAATGCTGCCAAGTAGGGGAGGGGGAAAACAAGATGCCATACCCTGAAACAAACTCAAAACCACGAACTGGTGAAGACTTTGATGTAATGCTTGATGATGAATATCACTTAAAACCGGAGCTTTCTCCTTTAAGTGGCAGTGTAAAAATGGTCTCAACATTGCCATTAGACTATATGCCCCTTTGCTGTTTAGGTGTCACTAGGAAGCTACTGTATATATGGACAAGAGGACCTTCACTGGCCACACGATTATCTACTCAAACCATAAATGAAATCTCTACAAAACGTATGATGCTCCGTTCCTACACAGCTGTGTAATGTAACCGTAAGCCCAGGTCACTGACATAGACTGATCGATGGAAAGCCACTGAGCTTTACTCATTCATCTCATCCAAGTGCATTAAGAATCAGATCACCCTCAAAATTCCTGTGATGGCCTTGCTCACTCTGTGCACAATGTCATGCACAGAGGACTTGGCGATATTGAAGGTCTGCAACACCACCCTGTATGACTCTGCATGGGTCAGCCAGTGCAGGAACACAAGCACCTCGATGTCCCTTTCCCATCCATGGTCAGATCCCAATCTGATGCAGCGATCAGGGACATGATGGACGGCAGAGACAGGAGAAGGTGGGCACGGTGGTCAGATCCCAGTCTGATGCAGCGATCAGGGACATGATGGACGGCAGAGACAGGAGAAGGTGGGCACGGTGGTCAGATCCCAGTTTTACTGCAGCGATCAGGGACATGATGGACGGCAGAGACAGGCGAAGGTGGGCACGGTGGTCAGATCCCAGTCTGATGCAGCGATCAGGGACATGATGGACGGCAGAGTCAGGAGAAGGTGGGCACGGTGGTCAGATCCCAGTTTCACTGCAGCGATCAGGGACATGATGGACGGCAGAGACAGGCGAAGGTGGGCACGGTGGTCAGATCCCAGTCTGATGCAGCGATCAGGGACATGATGGACGGCAGAGTCAGGAGAAGGTGGGCACCAGATTGATGCATTTAACCTTAAAATGTACAACATTTTCTTGCGGGGGAGCATGCCCCCGAACCCCCCTACAGGTCCACCCAACATAATCTTACAAAATCCTATGTGAAAGAACAACCATTTATGAACTTTACTCCAGCATAGTAGGCCTACAACAAAGTTCCTTTTAAGTCAGTAAAACTGTAAATGCCATATTAAAATGTCCTTGGACAAAATATACATTTGGCCTGCCTAAGAGGGGGCCTACAAGACATTGTGCCCAGGGGCCTCTGAACTCTTAATCCGGCCCTGCCGGCGACGAGGGCCGGTGGTCTACAAAATTTCCCGGTAGATTTGTTGGTCCCACTCCGCCCCTGCTCACACCTAAGGCGGTTATTGTAAATGAAATGGTCACAGATAATAGTTTCGATGTACTGTGCCTTACTGAAACCTGGCTTAAATCAAATGATTATTTCGGTATAAATGAGTCTACTCCGCCAGGATACTGTTATAAGTATGAGCCCGTCTGATTGGTCGTGGCGGCGGTGTTGCAACAATCTATAGAGATATTCTTAATGTTACTCAGAAAACAGGTCACAGGTTTAATTTATTTGAAGTACTTGTGCTAAATGTTACACTCTTAGATTTAAGAAAGAAATCCCTATTATCTCTAGCCTTGGCTACTGTATATAGACCTCCAGGGCCCTATGCTGATTTCCTAAAAGAGTTTGCAGACTTTCTATCAAATCTATTGGTCAATGTCGATAAAGCAATAATTGTTGGAGATTTTAACATACACGTAGATAACACAAATGATGCGTTAGGGGCTGCGTTTACAGATTTATTAAACTCCTTCGGGGTCACGCAAAACGTCAGTGGTCCAACTCATCGTCTAAATCATACACTAGATTTAATTATATCATATGGGACCAATCCAACCGATATAGATATTATACCGCAAAGCGATGATGTAACTGATCATTACATGGTAACTTGCATATTACGTACTGCTGAAATTTGTCATGTTGCGCCACGTTATCGACCAGGCAGAACAATCCTTCCAAACACTATAGATAGATTCTCAAATAGCTTACTTGATCTATCTCAGCTGCTCAGCGAACCCAAACAATCAGATGAACTAGAGGAAATGACTAGCAATTTGAGCACCATTTTCTCTAGTACATTACAAATTGTTGCACCAATTAGATTAAAAAAGGTTAGAGAGAAAACTAAAGCACCATGGTACAACAATGCTACGCATGCTATCAAGAGAGAAACTCGTAACTTAGAGTGTAAATGGAAACAAAAAAATGTAGAGGTCTTTAGAATCGCGTGGAAAGATAGTATGTCACGTTACAAAAAGGCTCTTAAATCAGCCAGGGCTGAGCATCTCCGCAGACTAATAGAAAATAACCAAAATAATCCAAGGTTCTTATTTAACACCGTGGCTAGACTAACAAATGAACAGGCATCACCTGAGCAAAATATTCCGTTACAATGTAGTAGTAATGATTTTATGAATTTCTTCACTAAGAAAATAGAAAACATCATAAAAGATTGTACATTTACAATTGTGTTTCTGGTGTCTTATGATTCAGCCTCAATTATCGCCCCTCAACAACAACTACACCGCTTTACAACTATAGGACAGGAAGAGCTAAATAAACTTATTATTGCATCTAAACCAACAACTTGTTTATTAGATCCAATACCCACTAAACTACTTAAAGAAGTGTTACCTGTAGTGGAAGAGCCTCTTCTCAATAGTATTAATTAATCTTTATTTTTAGGTCACGTTCCAAGAATATTCAAGCTGGCAGTAATAAAACCTCTTATTAAGAAACCACAATTAGATCCAAATAACCTAGCAAATTACAGACCCATTTCAAATCTTCCATTTATGTCTAAAATACTAGAAAAAGTTGTGTCCGCTCAATTGTGCTCTTTCTTGCAAGAAAATGATATCTATGAAAAATTTCAGTCAGGATTCAGACCGTATCATAGCACAGAAACTGCACTAGTTAAAATTACAAATGATTTACTTTTAGCTTCTGACCAAGGATGCATCTCAATACTAGTTCTACTCGATCTTAGCGCTGCATTTGATACTATAGATCATAAAATACTCCTGGATCGACTACAAAACTACACTGGTGTTCAGGGACAGGCATTAAGCTGGTTGAGATCGTACTTATCAGACCGTTACCACTTTGTCTGTTTAAATGGGGAAAAATCGAAGATAACGTCAGTAGACTATGGAGTACCGCAAGGATCTGTGTTAGGCCCTCTACTATTCTCAATATATATGCTGCCACTTGGTAATATTATAAGAAAACATGGAATTAATTTCCACTGTTATGCTGATGACACTCAATTATATACTGTATGTCATCACGGCCAGATGAAAACACTAACTTATCTAACTTGACAGAATTTCTTAAAGATATAAAATGCTGGATGACGTGCAATTTCCTGCTATTAAATTCAGATAAAACAGAGGTATTACTTATTGGTCCAAAAAACTACCCACAAAATCCCTTACAATACAACTTTAATTTAGAAGGATGTCCTGTTACTTTATCCACTACAGTAAAAGACCTGGGTGTCATACTTGACCGCAACTTGACTTTCGAAAATTATATTTCATATGTTACAAGAACAGCCTTTTTCCATCTTAGAAACATTGCTAAGCTACGTAACATGCTATCCGTTTCTGATGCAGAAAAGTTAGTTCATGCATTCATGACCTCGAGACTAGATTACTGTAATGCTTTATTAGCTGGTTGTCCTGTATCCTCAAACAAGCTACAGTTAGTGCAAAATGCAGCCGCTAGAGTTCTTACTAGATCAAGAAAATATGATCATATAACACCAATTTGATCATCTCTACATTGGTTACCTATTAAGTTCCATATCAATTACAAGGTATTGCTACTGACCTATAAAGCCCTAAATGGTTTAGCTCCAGTCTATTTAATGGACCTTCTATCGCCCTACAATCCGTCGCGCTCTTTAAGATCACTAAATTCAAGGCTTCTGGTCATTCCTAGGATATCTAAGTCCACTAAAGGAGGGAGGGCGTTCTCACATTTAGCTCCTAAACTCTGGAATAGCCTTCCTGATATTGTTCGAGGCTCAGACTCGCTGTCCCAGTTTAAAACTAGATTAAAGACGCATCTCTTTAACCAAGCATTCACATAATGCTTCTCTTTTATACTACTGCCGAATCAGATCGAATGCATTAATATTATGAACATCAGCTATGCTAATTATTTCTCATCTGCCTTTCTGCTGTTATCGGTAAATAGCGTTGGTAAATAGCGTTCGTCAGCTCCAGTTTGTATCCAGCCTCTCACGGAGACTTCAGATGCCCCAACACCTGTGATGAGACGACTAAACACTGTGATGAGACGACAAAACGCCTGTGGAGAGACGACTCAACGCCTGTGAAGAGACGACTCAACGCCTGTGAAGAGACGACTCAACGCCTGTGAAGAGACGACTCAACGCCTGTGAAGAGACGACTCAACGCCTGTGAAGAGACGACTCAACGCCTGTGAAGAGACGACTCAACGCCTGTGAAGACGATATGTTATGCCCTAAATTAATACATGATTAACTAACTGTATTTTTCTATGTACATTTCTAATGCACTTTCTGTAAAGCTGCTTTGAAACATTGTGTATTGTGAAAAGCGCTATACAAATAAATTTGAATTGAATTGAATTATTATTGTGCATAAGTGTTGGGGTGGGCTAGAAATGCAATTCATTCTGGGGTAATATTAATTTTTAAGTAGCAATACTTGCATTGTTTGAGTATAAAATCAACAGTGTTCTCCAAAGGCGAGATCTTCGAGCTGCCCGACGTCTCCTTTGTGGACACATTCGTCTAATTAGTGCAGACATGCCGACCATTTCAGACGCTGAAGTAAACCGTTCTAGTTAGGTTGTCGAGTTACTGATGCAATCAGGTGTTGGTGCACCTGTTGTTCATGACTTTTAAGTTGTCGCGCTTGTGATAAGGTCGTAGGTCACATGATAACGTCAACATGGCGGATGATTTCCGGTTCGCATTCATACTCAACGAGATCAGGCTATGAAGTACATACTCTTTCAGCGCTCGTTAAGTAAGTACTTATTGAAATTAAGTACCTACTCATTGAGTATGCAGTTTCAGACGCAGCCATGGAGTGTGTATGTCTGTTGCAAAAATAAAGTAGAGTATTCACTTCAACTCTATTCATGTAGTGGTCTGATTTCTAGTGAAGATACTACAAAGTGGATTCTCTCTTTTGGACAGTTTCTGGTTTTGCTTTGACCTTCTCCACTCACAGTTCAACTCAGCTGTTATTTGTCAAATAAGCACAGACAGAAACACACACAGGAGAACTGAGAGATCTTTAATTATATTAATGATAGAAAAGAGAGAATACAGGACAGTCTCTGACTCCATATGGGACATATGAAACACTTCTATAAAGACACAACAATAGTACTAATAACTCTTATGATTTACATGCAAGCTCTGATTTATAATTGTATATAAACTTAGTACTCTTCTAATATATTCTATGCACTTTAAATCAAGTCTTTTTAGGAATAGTTCACCCGAAACTGTCCACTGACTTCTAATGTATGGACAAAAAAAATCTCAAAATAATAAAGTCCTGCGGATACAGAACCAGCAGAAGCATCAACGCTACATCAGTACATCTTTAATAAAACTCTGTTTACTGGATGTGTTTTATGGGCCGCACACAGAGCAATGGAGTTTGAGTTTGATGAATGGAGAGTTATCTCTAATAAAGCTAAATGTCACAGAAAGGAAGGGTGTGTGAGTGAACAGAATGCCATTGACTGCATGTATTGAGTGCAGATGTTTAAACTGAACTGCAGGCGGTCTGTGAATGAGACGCAGGCTTTTGCACTGAAACACAGCAGGCAAACGCTGCACTACTGTCTCGAGTGTTCGTCCCGGCTGTGTGTCGAGTTCTGGTGTGTGTCAGCTCTACAACAGCAGTGAACAGACTTCATGAACCCTCCAACATCAGGCCTGATGAACATGTACAACACACAGTCAGCCAGTGGGTTCAGATACAGGAGACATTCAGAAAAATACACAAATATAGCAAGCAAAAAACGATTGTATGCTGTTTTAGTTCTAATAAAAATAATGATTATGTGGGGGAGAATGAGAAAAGTGTAAGTCAGAAGCACCAGGAACAAACTGCCCAAAATCTTTTTGCGCTTTAGAGAAGTAAGCGATATTGTGCGTGAAAGACCGCGACGAGTGCCAATAAAACACAGAATGATTATCGGGTAGGGGATTAAACAGGCGATCGATCGAGACTGATAGGTAAAATACAGCGAATCAGAGCGTATGCCTGTAAACATCAGAGGAACAAACCAGATGATCACAGAAATAACACAGCAGACTTTTAGTGAATGATGAGATCTGGACCAGATAGGATGAGAAACCAGAAGATATCGTTCAAAAGCAACACATGCCATAAAATACAGACCCGCAATCAAACTATAATCATATGCCACATCCACATGCCGTGACCTTGTGATTGTCCATGTTAATCTACAAATGATCTGAATGAAATCTGAAAGAATTAAATGAATAACAAAAACTGGAGTGGAGCGATGAGATTTGATAAGAACACACAACGCACACAGAGTTAAGATCGTGATTGGAATCTCAATGGCTGAAATTATCCTGATAAATAATAGGTCTGCAAACCGAAGTTTCCAATAAATTTCCCTCATCTGAACGATACTTTCCTCTTCATAATTGACTCCACTTGATCCGTTGATATAATAATCTTCTCCACTTGATCCGTTGCTGCTGGCGTTTAGTTCTGCCATTGTTTCATGAAATCTTGACAGGCTCTAAATAACAAACCAGTCATTAGTTAAAAAAAAAAAAATGCATTCATTTACTATTTACAACTTTATTAAAGTAAGATTAAAGTTTGTGAATCCTCCATTTGAGCAATATGACAGAAGCAAGAATGCTGTTGTTCTGAATATTCAGTCCAGCACAGCTGCAAGTGTACAATGGTTTATTAAACTAGGAATAAATCTTGAAGAACTTACGTTACTGACAGGATTGTGTGTTTCGTCTGCAGGTCGAAGCAGAAGTTTGTGGAATAACACACAGACTGACAGATGTTTCACAAGTTTCCACTGCCGTGTTTAAAGAGCTCTTCATTCACTGCACACACTGTAAAAACACACATCTGAAAGCTTGTTGATCTAATGTAGGAAATGCCTGAGATTACACACTAACTATTTCATCCAACGTGTGAAACGGTCATTTCCTTAAAGACACAATTAACTAACAATGGTGGTTTGGAAAGAACCAACACTGTTTTTTTTTTTTACCTGTTTTATTCTAACTTCATACATTCCTTTTTTAAACAACACTTGAATGTGGGAAAGTTTCATAAAAAAGAAACAATTTCAATGATATGATCTTACCTGGAGTCAGCCTGAAGACTGAAGACGCTGCTCATCAGGAGATGATGGTGTTTATGAGCTGATCAGCGTTCTGTTATCTTTTAGAGCCTGAATTCACTCCGGAAACACCAAACAAAGATGCATTAAACATCATTTACAGTTAATGCACATGCAACCGCATCAGCAATCAGCAAACCAAACTACACACTATAAACCATTTAAAAACAACCACAAGTGTTTTAGAATAGATAGATAGATAGATAAAGAGAGTTAGATATCCATTAAAGGATGAACAACTTTTTAAGTGTCCATTGCTTGAAGACAAGATTTAGAGTCTGTAAAAATAATTGAATCTTTTTGTTGTGTATTTTCAATTTGTTCCAAAACTAAAAGCAAAGCACGTGCTTCAGCCATTTTCCACCTTCGAACCATCTGTGAATATAGGTGAGTGAGAAGGGAACTGATTTCTTATGTCCAAATATTGCTGTCTATATGTGACGGGATAAATATTATAGGTTGAGAGTTCTTTAAATAAATCCTGCAATAATGGGATTGCGCTTCCTTTTGGCTGTGCTGGTGGCGCTATAGGCCACTGTGTTCGATCTGCAGCAGAGTTGAAGAGATTACTGTGGGTGAGTCGTTTCTGTGACAGCTCCGCAATAAAAGTTACAAATATATAATTTTATCTCAAATGGTTGACACTTCATAAAGGGATTACTCACAACAGACACTGATTGAGTGTTTTCTGTTCATATTTATGAGTATTTTGATTGTTTTGTCTGTTTGGATGCATTCTACGTCATTTTTCCATGTGCTTTCTAACGAGGTGAAATGTATTTCGAATAGGTAGAGTTTTGATCAACATTATGATTCACCATCTTCTCTCTTTTACTGCTCTGTGTTCAATTCAATTCAATTCAAATTTATTTGTATAGCGCTTTTCACAATACACATTGTTTCAAAGCAGCTTTACAGAAAGTGCATTAGAAATGTACATAGAAAAATACAGTTAGTTAATCATGTATTAATTGGCATAACATATCGCCAGCGTTGAGTCGTCTCTTCACAGGCGTTTAGTCGTCTCTTCACAGGCGTTTAGTCGTCTCTTCACAGGCGTTTAGTCGTCTCTTCACTGGCGTTTAGTCGTCTCATCACAGGTGTTTAGTCGTCTCTACACAGGCGTTTAGTCGTCTCTTCACAGGTGTTTAGTCGTCTCATCACAGGCGTTTTGTCGTCTCATCACAGGTGTTTAGTCGTCTCTCCACAGGCGTTTAGTCGTCTCTTCACAGGCGTCGAGTTGTCTCTTCACAAGCGTTGAGTCGTCTCTTCACAAGCGTTTAGTCGTCTCATCACAGGCGTTTAGTCGTCTCATCACAGGCGTTTAGTCGTCTCTCCACAGGCGTTTAGTCGTCTCTTCACAGGCGTTTAGTCGTCTCATCACAGGCGTTGGGGCATCTGAAGTCTCCATGAGAGGCTGGATACAAACTGGAGCTGATAACAGCAGAAAGGCAGATGAGAAATAATTAGCATAATTTGCTGATGTTCATAATAATGCATTCGATCTGATTTGGCAGTAGTATAAAAGGTAAGCATTATGTGAATGCTTGGTTAAAGAGATGCGTCTTTAATCTAGTTTTAAACTGGGACAGCGAGTCTGAGTCTCGAACAATATCAGGAAGGCTATTCCAGAGTTTAGGAGCTAAATGTGAGAACGCCCTCGAGAATGCCTGAACGAAACAGACAAAGTGGTAACGGTCTGATAAGTACGATCTAAACCAGCTTAATGCCTGTCCCTGAACACCAGTGTAGTTTTGTAGTCGATCCAGGAGTATTTTATGATCTATAGTATCAAATGCAGCGCTAAGATCGAGTAGAACTAGTATTGAGATGCAGCCTTGGTCAGAAGCTAAAAGTAAATCATTTGTAATTTTAACTAGCGCAGTTTCTGTGCTATGATACGGTCTGAATCCTGACTGAAATTTTTCATAGATATCATTTTCTTGCAAGAAAGAGCACAATTGAGCGGACACAACTTTTTCTAGTATTTTAGACATAAATGGAAGATTTGAAATGGGTCTGTAATTTGCTAGGTTATTTGGATCTCATTTTGGTTTCTTAATAAGAGGTTTTATTACTGCCAGCTTGAATATTCTTGGAACGTGACCTAAAAATAAAGATGAATTAATAATATTGAGAAGAGGCTCTTCCACTACAGGTAACACTTCTTTAAGTAGTTTAGTGGGTATTGGATCTAATAAACAAGTTGTTGGTTTAGATGCAATAATAAGTTTATTTAGCTCTTCCTGTCCTATAGTTGTAAAGCGGTGTAGTTGTTCTTGAGGGGCGATAATTGAGGCTGAATCATAAGACACCATAAAAGATTGTACATTTACAATTGTGTTTCTGATGTTTTCTATTTTCTCAGTGAAGAAATTCATAAAGTCATTACTACTACATTGTAACGGAATATTTTGCTCAGGTGATGCCTGTTTATTTGTTAGTCTAGCCACGGTGTTAAATAAGAACCTTGGATTATTTTGGTTATTTTCTATTAGTCTGCGGAGATGCTCAGCCCTGGCTGATTTAAGAGCCTTTTTGTAACGTGACATACTGGCCTTCATTTATCAAAAGTGCGTACACCAAATTTCCAGCGTACACCTGGCGTACACCCAAAACCACGGTGACTTTGAGATTTATCAATATGGACGTTGGCGTATGGCACGCTCAAATCCTACGCCAGCTCAGGAGGTGGTGTACATATACGCACGTTTTGAGTTAGTGCGGAAATGCGCAGAAAAACAATTCCTAACACCACAAAACACACTGACAAACTAAAATATATGACAAAAAAAACAACAACAACAACAACATAGTATAGGCTAATTATAATCTTCAGTGTAAAAATCTGTCACAAAGAACCGTCAAAAGTAATGATTATGAATATGTAAAATATAGCAAGGATATATTTTAATTGTTTATTAAGCCTCTGGAGTCGAGAAACGCGCCGGCGCGTTTTGCGCGATTTTTTTCACATAGCAGCAAAATAGACTTAAAATACTCCGTCACCTTTGGTCATACACACTTAAGAAATATGAAAAAATAAACTATTAAATGTCTACTTTTTTATGGGTCCACTTACAATCGAAATAAAACATTGTGCTTTTGTAAAATAAAGAAAATAAACAGGGTGTGCTTTCTGCCTCTCCGTCTCCGTGAACTTTTTTTCTGGAGCACGTCTCTAAACATAAACAAAACTCAGCAAATACTAGTCACACAGGCATGATCAATATATCTTTATAATCATTTAAGTGTGTACTTTTAAATTATCTAATTCAAAACTAAAACAAATATTCTGTGTTTAGCCTATGTAATCTATATAAAAAGAGAGAGATGCCAGGCGTTCTCATTTCAGCTAATTATCTTTTAATGTGACCACGCCCACAGAGAGCGCGCGCTATATAAACGCAAATGATCTGAAACTTGCCAACGCCCACACGAGCTCGATAAAACACCAAGTTCAGATTAATGTACCGGTAGTCTGTGTCGTTTTTCGAGGCTTTGAGGAATAATTCTGGATAATTTACCTCAGTGCTGGATTAATTTCACTTCGAGGAGCCATGGATCCAGCGAGGATCATAGTAAGTTTTTTATTCTTTGTTCTAATCGCGAATACTGTTTTAAAATGAATCGCGTGTCTCTCTCTGTGTGATGAATGAACGGAATTCGCACTGTTGTTGTTACAGACGAAATATGAAAGACAACATTTAGTTGACTAGTTTGGGACAGATTATAAAGATTTTTACTCTAAAATAGACATCAAATAAGCTTTAGTTAACCAGTTTCTGCTCATATGTTAAATATATAACGTTAGAATGTTTTGTCAAAAATAAGCTCATAATCTAAGATGTTATTATAGTGTTTGTTCCAATGTAGACTATATCAAACTAATGAATCCTTAACTTTGAAATATGAATGATAAAATCCAGGCTATAGGCCTACTAAAAAAAAAAAAAAAAAAGACAAGATAGATGTAAAAAAAATCTTAATATTATTGTTTTTTATTAGTGACACATTTGAGGAGAGGATATTTTCCAAAACTTTCTGAAAATACAGTATGAGAATTAACTGCATACTAGAAATGTTTACCTTGGAAATTATACAATTTGAATGTATAAAAAATGTGTGAAAAAATACCTTTTTTTTCCTCTCTGAGAACTCTAACTTTCTAACTCTAACTAATTCTGTAGAATGGTCCATATAGCCTATTTGAATAGGATTTGTTTCCAGGTATGACTATGTACTAAAAATGTGCTTTTGACTTTCATTTATATTTGTATTTTATATATATATATAATTTATTTATTTATTTTTGTCCTCGCATTCTTTCTTGTGTGACACACCTGAATGAAAGGCTCATTAGTATGCAGGCTCATTAGTATGCAGGGTCTTTGTCTTCTCAGGTGTGAATCTCAGCAAGTCACGCCCCTGCGCATTTTGCCTTTGGAAGCAAAAACTGTTTTAAAAAATTTAAATCAATGTATTGTTTTATGTGAATGATTAGGCAGGGTGATTTTCAGATCATTTTGAAGAAAAAACACTAGGCAACTACATCCATTAGTCAAAAGTCTTGTGGACACATATTAAGTATGTGTTTTGTGGCCTTATTTCAGAAACTTTAATTTTTAGTTTTTTGAATAACCATGCATAAACATTATTCCCTCAAAAATACAAATATGTAAATAGATGTTGCTCGCATATTATGGTACCCCTATTTGTGCTAAATAGAGTGTAATTACACCTTTGCCATTAATATGTTTATAAGCAACTGAAAAAAGCACAAATGTCAGGGCATGTCAAAACATCTCACAGACCTCAAAAACCCCTTAGACTCCAGAGGGTTAATAAAGAAGTGTTTTCTTTGAGTCGGCTGCAAAGATGAAGTTGACGATGCTGACTCGCAATCTTCAGTAGAATGCGCCAGACAGAAATGCACATTTCATACGGATCACATAAAGCAGAGAGCAGTCTGTGTCTGTTTTCTTTCGTTTTGAATTGTTCTGTTTAAAAGTAGACATGTCTGTGAGAGAGGCTTCCTTATACGCTGAGTTTCGGTTCATTTATGAGACGAGCTCCAGTTCACGCACCGGCGCCTCCATGATCGTGATTATCTATCGTCTGCTATATTTACTTCTTATTTATTAAATCCAGTTAATTGGTTGATGAAACATTGATTAAAATTAAGATACAATTAATACAAAACGAAATTCAGTTTAAAGAAAGGTTTTGTGCTTTCTGTTTGATGCCTCTGTGAACGTTTTAGAATATATTTTAGTGCCCCTTTCAGAGCGCTCACGTCCGTATCATTGTTTTTTCCTCATAAATGCGAACACGAATAATAATAATAAGAATAAGAATATTACAAATTGGCATGCAATTATTAATGTGAATGAATGGTCCTCCACATCACATCATCATCACTATTGTACACCCCAATACATGTGACGTGAAACGAAATTAAATGCTAATTGTTTCAAAACACGTGCTGTAGAATAATGCATTGTGATAGGTCATTTGTCGGAGAAGTTTCTCTTCTTTGCCGTCTTCCGTGTGTCCATGACGTAAAATGAGGGCGTGGGGGAAGCGGAGACTTGAATATATAGGGGCGTGTTATTCTAATGACGATCGTTTTCAGCCGCAGGCATTTATCAAGGGTTGGTATTGCGTACACCTGGATTTTGAAGGTACGCACAGCTTCATAAATCAGGCGGTGAGAGGAGTTTAAGCATAATCTTACGCCAACATATACGCCCGTTTCTACGCAAGAATGATAAATGAGGGCCACTGTCTTTCCACGCGATTCTAAAGACCTCTAAATTTGTTTGTTTCCATTTACACTCTAAGTTACGAGTTTCTCTCTTGATAGCATGCGTAGCATTGTTGTACCATGGTGCTCTAGTTTTCTCTCTAAACCTTTTTAATCTAATTGGTGCAACAATTTCTAATGTACTAGAGAAAATGGTGCTCAAACTGCTAGTCATTTCCTCTAGTTCATCTGTTTGTTTTGGTTCACTGAGCAGCTGAGATAGATCAAGTAAGCTATTTGAGAATCTATCTATAGTGTTTGGAAGGATTGTTCTGACTGGTCGATAACGTGGCGCAACATGACAAATTTCAGTAGTACGTAATATGCAAGTTACCATGTAATGATCAGTTACATCATCGCTTTGCGGTATAATATCTATATCGGTTGGATTGGTCCCATATGATATACAGTACTGTGCAAAAGTCTTAGGCACGTTAGTATGTTCGCCCCAAAAAATGGTTTTAAGCCAGTAATTTGTATCTTTTGCTGTAGTGTGTTTGTTGGAAATATCAGTTTACATTTCCAAACAGTCATTTGGCCATTAATTGTAATAATACAGTGAGATTTTTAAATGCACATGGAGTCTGACAACAGCTGGTATAATCCACTCAGAGATCTGATCTCACCATCATCAAGTCCATCTGGGATTACATGAAGAAACAAAAAACTGAGACAGAATAAATCCAGAAGAACTGTAGCATTGTCTCCAAGGCTCTTGAAGAAACCTTCCTGCTCCGCTCCTGCTCACTGCTCCGCGCTTTGCTCTATCGCTTTCATATTTTTTGCTCTATCACTTTTATATTTTTATATTTTATCTCCTTTTATCACCTAATTTTAACTTCAGCAAATCGGCACAGTGCTCAAACGCTTGGATTACAACAAAAAAGCTGAATTATTTTGTCCGACCAGCCTCCCACTGAAAGCTTACATTCCGGGGAAGAGAAAACACAACAGCCTGCATTCAATAGGATAAGAGAAAATGCCTCTTCTGGAATCTACTTGCTGCACTAACTGCCACAGACTTTTACAAAGGATTGTAGTTCTTGAAACAAAGTTATTTGTGGGACCACCAAACCAGACGGAACACACAACAGAGCTTCATCATGGACCTCAGCATACAGCCGGTGAGTCCCCTGAATCTAGTACTCCTCGACAGGCCATACTGAGTGTAGAGAAACAAACCGATCGACTTACACATCGGTGGCACAAACAGGGAGCGAGACCCAAAGGCACTCGAGACATCAGATTGTCACGAGTATCACATATTGCCGCAATAGCATCCTCTACCCCAGATACGGCTATGACAAGGATTGCAAACACTGATCTCCTACCACCGCCTATACATCTTGAGAACAGATTTGAAGTATTAATGAATGTAAATGAGGAATTCCCAAATGTGATGAATGTGATCGAACACAGACTGAATCAGCCAGTAGCTAACACTGATGTTAACCGGCGATCAAGGTCGAGCAGACAGCGGCTCTCAGCTCAGAGCGCAGCCGAGCCCAGGACTCTGATAGTGGGGGACTCCATAATCAGAAACATTAGCAGCAGGGATACAACAACATGCTGCCTTCCACAAGCAACAACTTCTGATGTAAACAGGGAACTTGAGAACATTCTGATGAAACATAAAACTGCAAATCGACTCATCATTCATGTGGGGAAAAATGATATTCATAAAGAGCAGTCAGAACTCCTTAAGAAGGATTTCAATGAACTTTTTGAAACACTTAAAAGACTGAAAGTTCAAACATTCATCAGCGGACCACTCCCTGCAAGAGGAACAAACAGGTTTTCACGGTTGCTTGGGCTTAATACATGGCTCCAAAAAACCTGCAATATAAAAGGAGTAAACTTCATTGACAACTTTAATCTTTTCTGGAGTCAGAGGCCACTGTTTCAACAGGATGGCCACCACCCAAACAAACTTGGTTCAAGAGTGCTAAAGGACAATATCCACTTCTCCCTCAATCATCCTTCTGCAGTGTGTGCCAATCCACTCAACCTGAATGGCACACACACACCTGGACACAGTATGAATGACCACAGGACTTCACTTCAGCACCTGGATGGACATGCGGTTGACACGTCACACAAGGACAATGATAACACCACTCAGCCACAACAACTTCTGCTCACGGACACAATCTCAGCTGAGCCCTGCCCACAGAGCTCACCACAGACAGATTTTGACATACTAGAACCGCTCCAAGATTCAGCACCCATGGACGACTTTCTGGAAAACCAGGACAGCACATTACAGCCTCTGATAACACCAGAGAAACAGCCCCTCTCCCCAGACACGCTTTCCCTCTCTCCAGCATCTCCACAACATCTTCTGTGCTTCTCAGAGAAAATGGAAAAACTAGTGTTTGCTGGAACCAAACTATCTGCAAGCCCGCAGATATCAACCAAAAAACGTCAGGCCCCAAAACCACCAAAGCCTGCGGGCCCAGCTCGCCCTCCTCCTCCTCCTGTGAGAGCTCTTCGGCCTCTGCCACAACGCCAGGGCTCACTCCCTCCTCCATCGGCTCGAGGTGAACCCAAAACAACTGATACCAGCTCTCAGTGATATGTGTCGGGTCCCCGCCAGGGGCGTTGCTAGACATAAAGCTCTACTGGGGCACAGGTCCCCCATTTTTTGTCTGAGATAGCAACAGTAACTAAGGAAGGCGGGCCTTACCGATAGGTCAATTGTTATTAATTATTCTTTGTTATCACACACAATGAAACATAGTAGGCTACAGAACACAACAATGTGTTTATTTTATGTGCTATACAGTGCTGAAAGCTGGGGCGATTGTTTTAAAAACACCAGGCTGTTAGTTCTGAAAGTTAGGGGGGGTTCAGGGGGATTCTCACCCGAGAAAATTTTGATTTCTCGGACCTTCATATGTGCATTTAAAAGTGTTTCAAGGCCAAAAATTTGGATAACAATTAAAAGCATGTTAGTGGATAGCAGCATAAATGATTTGTCAAGCAGATAACAGATTGTTAAACATGAGAATAAGGATAAATGTAGCAATGAATGATCCACACTACAAAATGTGATTGTCAACATTCAAAACTATTTTAACTCTTCCAAAAATGTTGTTTTTGCGTAGTAACTCTACACACAAACATAAAATGATTAGCCCACATACACACCAAACTAATACACAGATATGATTATGTAAAACACTCTTGTGTCTTTTGCTTGTTCAGTGTGCAGTGGAGTGTATAGGAGTTTGTCACCAGGCCAGCTGACAGTCTTGCCTGGGCCCGGGACAAGATAATCTTAGATTTTTTATAAAACACCATATACTTTTACCCAAACTGAATAATAAAAACATGTTTAAATGGGTACATTTTCTATAAATGTCTTCATTTTCTTTTTTGACATAGCCTAGGCCACTGCAGTTCTTGTTAAAACACACTAGACATGCAAAATCTGTGCATTTTGGGCACTTTTTGTGTGAAATCATATTTTTTGTCCATCAAAAGTGTGCTTTCACTTTTAATTAAGCATGAGCAGCGCAGCGAAAATAGACTCGGATCTGGCCCATTATCTGTTCACCGATGCCGACAGTGACGCATTTCAGCCGGCTTTTTATTTCTCATCTCCATAAATATATCTAGTAGTATAGCTAATGCAAGGGCTAGAAATCAATTAATTATTTGCTAATACTTCCTCGTCATCATGGTGAGCGTAGTAGTTCCCACCGCTTTCTCCTTTCCACAAGCTCTTGCTCTCCCATGGCGTCTGTCGTTGCTATGCAACAATGAACTTAGGCGCGCCTGTAAAAACGAGCGCTCCGCGTCGCTATTATGAGCTAATATCCAAAATATTTCCATATGTGGCTCTTTCCTCCTTTCTTATCAACAAGTGGATTTACAGCCACAACCACATCAGCAGTACCGCCGGTCGCCATATCTCAGCGCTTTTATGAAGAGGAAGCAATTGCACGCGCTTTGGTCATGACCATTTTTGTTTTGGGGGTGGGGGGGTTCTTATCCACTATTTCAAGGACAATTAGGAAGAAAACAAATAAAAAGCTTTTATGTAACTCAAATATTAGATATTTCTTCCACAAATATGCCTATTTTATTTATCTTTTAACAACTATTCCATAATTTAATGAGGGCCCAGTTCTGGGCCCCCCCCCTACCCTGGGCCCGGGACAACAGACCCGTTTGTCCCCCCCTGTCGGCGGGCCTGTTTGTCACACACACAAATACACTATATATACACAGTATGTTTGATGAATGTTAGTTATTGAACTGAACTGAATCAACATTGAAGTGACTGTTAACTGAATATTGACGCTATTGGCTTGTTGGCCAAGCTGCTTCTCATGCGATTATTTTTTTTTTTTAATTGTTACTATTGTGAAGCTGCTGTGAAACAATATATTGTAGCTCATATATATATATATATATATATATATATATATATGTGCTTCTCAATAAATTAGAATGTCGTGGAAAAGTTCATTTATTTAAGGAATTCAACTTAACAGGTGAAACTAATATATTATATAGACTCATTACATGCAAAGTGAGATTGAACCAGGTTTTGGTTCTTTTGGCAGTGTGGGCAGGTGCAAATCCTGCTGGAAAACGAAGTCAGCATCTCCATAAAGCCTGTCATCTGAAGGAAGCATGAAGTGCTCTGAAAATGTCCTGGTACGATTTCTAGTTATTGTGAGTTTGGACAAATAAAAGTAGTTGCGAATGATGTATTATTCTTTTCTGTGTGACCAGAAATGATAGAGTATTTTAAGTTGTTTCCACTGTTGATAGGAAAATGCAAGTGTTCGCGCCCGCGCCTCCGTGCCATGCAGTGCGCGTTCCACTCTTTATGCGTCACAATCTTGTGTTTATTTGTGATAATCTTAGCCCTGTATTATTATTGTCTAACTGACATTTGACAAATTGCTTTGTTCCTTTTGTTGGATAAAAGCGCCTTCTAAATATGTAGCCTAAATGTAATAATGATAGGCTAGCCTACTTATTATCATTTGCGTTTATAAACTGAAGGCACGTTTTACAAATCTGAGAGCACGGCCACGAGTTACTATCTTGAGGCCACGAGATATAATTTTTGACAAAGTGGGACCAGGGGGGCTCCACAGTTTTGGCTGAGGGCAAAGTGAAGTTTCATAACTTTATATATTTAGGCAATTTAACTTTAACTTTGTAGCCTAATTGTTTGCTTAATTTCTCATTGTAAGTTAGCTTCTTATACCTTTATACTGGATATTATTGATCAGTAAAACTGACATTTAACAAAAAGAGACAGGGTTGTGTAATTTTATTTTATATACTTTATAATAGATATATTTTTTCTATTTCAAATTCTGATATCGCGGCTCCACTTCATGCTCACTACTGCGCAGACTCGGAGACTTTGGCGGCTTCACTTGAGAAGAGAGGGGCGTCGTCGTCCATCTTTTACAGTCAGATCGGAACAAATATGGTAATTCCGCCATATTGTACGTTGCACATTCTCTAATTAGGCTAATGCGAGACTAGTGCACTGTTTTTCTGTATAAAAAGTATTTGTCTATAGTAAAGTGCAATTCCATTTCTTGGCAGAGGTTTTTCATATGTTTTTTTCTGAGGCTTGATGTCTGATTATGTAAATCGTTTATCAACTCTTACCTCCCTCAAACTCATCATCTCTTCTTTCTGCTTCCCTGTCCCTGCTTCGTAGAAAAAAATTCTGATGTCCATCTACAGAAGCCAGCAATGAATTAAAATTAGATTATTTGTATTATTTACAAACTTTTGTTTCGTCATGTTTTCATAGCCTACCTCAAAAGCGTGCGAACACCGTCATCGGTGTGCTCAGATGTGTGCGCGCTTCGGTTGCTAGGAATCACAGACGCGCGCAGACAAGGATTTCTGTCGGATTTCTTTTCAGCTTCTGTTTTCGGTCAAACTGTGTTGCTTTTACAAGCGTTGATTGTTTTATTAATGCGTTGCAAATATATCATTTATATTATCCTATAATATAATTTATTTTAAATACACTGAAATATAAAATAAATTGTTAAACTCAAACTTCAGATTTACTGGGGCACAGCAGATTTATAGTGGGGCACGTGCCCCAGTAAAAGGGGTCTAGCAACGCCCCTGGTCCCCGCTATGATAACAGTAACTTTCTCAAATGTTTACAGAACAAGCGGGAACCCAGTGTGCCTGTATCTTTCCCCATTGCTGTTTGATTACATGATAGAAAGTCTAAGGCCTTCAAAAGCCGTACAGCAAACCCATCTAATCTGGTGCCTATTACACGCCAAACTAAGATTGCTGTGGGGACAGAAAGTAAGACTGTTAAGTTAGCACTTTTAAACATCCGCTCACTTAAAAACAAATCACTTCTAGTCAACGACTTAACCCTCTGGAGTTTAAGGGGTTTTTGAGGTCTGTGAGATGTTTTGACATGCCCTGACATTTGTGATTTTTTCAGTTGCTTATAAACATATTAATGGCAAAGGTGTAATTACACTCTATTTAGCACAAATAGGGGTACCATAATATGCGAGCAACATCTATTTACATATTTGTATTTTTGAGGGAATAATGTTTATGCATGGTTATTCAAAAAACTAAAAATTAAAGTTTCTGAAATAAGGCCACAAAACACATACTTAATATGTGTCCACAAGACTTTTGACTAATGGATGTAGTTGCCTAGTGTTTTTGCTTCAAAATGATCTGAAAATCACCCGGCCTAATCATTCACATAAAACAATACATTGATTTAAATTTTTTAAAACAGTTTTTGCTTCCAAAGGCAATATGCGCAGGGGCGTGACTTGCTGTGATTCACACCTGAGAAGACAAAGACCCTGCATAGTAATGAGCCTGCATACTAATGAGCCTGCATACTAATGAGCCTTTCATTCAGGTGTGTCACACAAGAAAGAATGCGAGGACAAAAATAAATAAATAAATTATATATATATATATATATATATATATATATATATATATATATATAAAATACAAATATAAATGAAAGTCAAAAGCACATTTTTAGTACATAGTCATACCTGGAAACAAATCCTGTTCAAATAGGCTATATGGACCATTCTACAGAATTAGTTAGAGTTAGAAAGTTAGAGTTCTCAGAGAGGAAAAAAAGGTATTTTTTCACAAATGTTTTATACATTCAAATTGTATAATTTCCAAGGTAAACATTTCTAGTATGCAGTTAATTCTCATACTGTATTTTCAGAAAGTTTTGGAATCTCCTCAAATGTGTCACTAATAAAAAACAATAATATTAAGATTTTTTTTTACATCTATCTTGTCTTTTTTTTTTTTTTAAGTAGGCCTATAGCCTGGATTTTATCATTCATATTTCAAAGTTAAGGATTCATTAGTTTGATATAGTCTACATTGGAACAAACACTATAATAACATCTTAGATTATGAGCTTATTTTTGACAAAACATTCTAATGTTATATATTTAACGTATGAGCAGAAACTGGTTAACTAAAGCTTATTTGATGTCTATTTTAGAGTAAAAATCTTTATAATCTATCCCAAACTAGTCAACTAAATGTTGTCTTTCATATTTCGTCTGTAACAACAACAGTGCGAATTCCGTTCATTCATCACACAGAGAAAGACACGCGATTCATTTTAAAACAGTATTCGCGATAAGAACAAAGAATAAAAAACTTACTATGATCCTCGCTGGATCCATGGCTCCTCGAAGTGAAATTAATCCAGCACTGAGGTAAATTATCCAGAATTATTCCTCAAAGCCTCGAAAAACGACACAGACTACCGGTACATTAATCTGAACTTGGTGTTTTATCGAGCTCGTGTGGGCGTTGGCAAGTTTCAGATCATTTGATATAGCGTGCGCTCTCTGTGGGCGTGGTCACATTAAAAGATAATTAGCTGAAATGAGAACGCCTGGCATCTCTCTCTTTTTATATAGATTACATAAACACAGAATATTTGTTTTAGTTTTGAATTAGATCATTTAAAAGTACACACTTAAATGATTATAAAGATATATTGATCATGCCTGTGTGACTAGTATTTGCGGAGTTTTGTTTATGTTTAGAGACGTGCTCTAGAAAAAAAGTTCACGGAGACGGAGAGGCAGAAAGCACACCCTGTTTATTTTCTTTATTTTTCAAAAGCACAATGTTTTATTTCGATTGTAAGTGGACCCATAAAAAAGTAGACATTTAATAGTTTATTTTTTCATATTTCTTAAGTGTGTATGACCAAAGGTGACGGAGTATTTTAAGTCTATTTTGCTGCTATGTGAAAAAAATCAACCAAAAACAACTGATACCAGCTCTCAGTGATATGTGTCGGGTCCCCGCTATGATAACAGTAACTTTCTCAAATGTTTACAGAACAAGCGGGAACCCAGTGTGCCTGTATCTTTCCCCATTGCTGTTCGATTACATGATAGAAAGTCTAAGGCCTTCAAAAGCCGTACAGCAAACCCATCTAATCTGGTGCCTATTACACGCCAAACTAAGATTGCTGTGGGGACAGAAAGTAAGTTAGCACTTTTAAACATCCGCTCACTTAAAAACAAATCACTTCTAGTCAACGACTTAATAACCACATACAACCTGGATTTTATGTTTCTAAATGAAACTTGGCTAGAAGACAGCTGCAGTGCAACAATCCTCAATGAAACATCCCCTCCTAACTTTACTTTCATGAGTGTCTGCAGAGTGGGTAGGAAAGGAGGGGGTGTAGCTGCTCTCTTTAAAGATGTCTATCAATGTAAGCAAATATCATTTGGTAATTACCCGTCTTTCGAATATCTGGGTATTGTGTTAAGGTGCTCCACGCATTTTACTAATCATTGTTTACAGGCCTCCAAAATACTCTTCAGCCTTTGCTGAGGACTTTACAGAACTGCTATCAACAATTTCCTCAGAGTTTGACTGTTTTGCTATTGCTGGAGATTTTAACATTCACATAGATAATGCAGAAACCAATATGGCAAAAGAAATCAAAACTGTTTTAAAAACTTTTGATCTGTTTCAGCATGTACATGGACCGACACACAATCGTGGACACACTCTAGATTTACTTATCAGCAAGGGTCTAAACATTTCATCAATTGTTATTAAGGATATAGCACTGTCTGATCATTTCTGTATTTTCTTTGATATATTGATCTCTCCTGCAATTGAAGCTAGGTCTGTGTCTGTCAAGAAGAGATGCTTAAATGAGAACACTAGTGTGCTATTTATGAAGGCTATATCTTTAACACCAAGCATATCTGCTGACTCTGTTGATTTTCTCCTTGATTCTTTTAACTCAAAAGTTAAAGGTGTAATTGATGACATTGCTCCTGTGAAAGTCAGGAAGAGTGGTAGACAAAAAGCACCTTGGAGAAACTCAACAGCAGTGCAAAATATGAAAAGAAAATGCAGAAAAACAGAGCGCATGTGGCGGAAGACAAAACTTGTAGTCCATTATAACATCTACAAAGACAGCATTCATGCTTTCAACATGGAACTAGGCAAAGCTAGACAGACTTTCTTCTCAAATATTATAAACAGCAACTTAAACAACACACGCACTCTTTTTGCTACTGTAGAGAGACTGACAAACCCCCCAAGCCAGATTCCCAGTAAAATGCTCTCAGACAGCAAGTGCAGGGAGTTTGCTTGCTTCTTCTCTGAGAAAATTAATAATATCAGAAAGGTGATCAGCACATCCTTGAGTTGCACTGGGGTCAGACAGATCAGACCACAACCTGAGAAAGTAGTTACTATGTCTGATTTCAAAGAAATTGATTGCAAAATTTTAGAAGAAACCGTACAGCACCTTAAAACATCAACCTGCGCCCTTGACGCACTTCCCACATCTTTCTTCAAAAGTGTGTTAAACAGCTTAAAAGCAGATCTTCTAGAAGTGGTTAATGCCTCACTTCTCTCTGGGACTTTTCCAAACTCCCTGAAAACTGCAGTTGTCAAACCCCTCCTAAAAAAGAGTAATCTGGATAAGACTATATTAAGCAACTATAGACCGATCTCAAATCTTCCTTTCATAGGCAAGGTCATTGAAAAAGTTGTCTTCAATCAGCTGAACAAATTCTTAAGCTCGAATGGATACTTTGACAATTTTCAATCTGGTTTCCGATCGCATCACAGCACAGAGACAGCGCTCATAAAGATAATAAACGATATTCGCTTAAATACTGATAAAGGCAAATTATCAGTGCTGGTACTACTCGACCTCAGTGCTGCATTTGACACTGTCGATCACAACATACTTCTTGACAGACTGGAAAACTGGGTGGGGCTTTCTGGGATAGTCCTAAAATGGTTCAGGTCATACTTAGAAGGGAGAGGTTACTATGTGAGTATAGGAGACCATAAGTCTGAGTGGACGTCCATGACATGCGGAGTCCCTCAAGGCTCAATTCTTGCGCCACTCCTATTCAACCTGTACATGCTCCCAATGAGCCAAATAATGAGAAAGAACCAAATCTCCTACCACAGCTATGCAGATGACACACAGCTCTACTTAGCCCTATCGCCTAACGACTACAGCCCCATTGACTCCCTGTGCCAATGCATTGATGAAGTAAACAATTGGATGTGCCAAAATTTTCTCCAGTTAAACAAAGACAAAACTGAAGTCATTGCATTTGGAAACAAAGATGAAGTTCTCAAGGTGAATGCATACCTTCACTCTAGGGGTCAAACAACTAAAAATCAAGTCAGGAATCTTGGTGTGTCTCTAGAATCAGACCTTAGTTTCAGTAGTCATGTCAAAGCAATAACTAAATCAGCATATTATCATCTGAAAAATATTGCAAGAATTAGATGCTTTGTTTCCAGTCAAGACTTAGAGAAACTAGTGCATGCTTTCATCACCAGCAGGGTGGATTACTGTAATGGACTCCTCACTGGCCTTCCCAAAAAGACCATAAGACAGTTGCAGCTCATACAGAACGCTGCCGCCAGGATCCTGAGCAGAACAAGAAAATATGAACACATCACACCAGTCCTCAGGTCTTTACACTGGCTCCCAGTTACATTTAGGATTGATTTTAAAGTATTATTACTGGTATTTAAATCATTTAATGGCCTAGGACCTCAATACATTGCAGATATGCTCACTGACTATAAACCCAACAGATCACTCAGATCATTAGGATCACGTCAGCTAGAAATACCAAGGGTTCACTCTAAACAAGGAGAGTCCGCTTTTAGCTATTATGCCAGCCGCAGCTGGAACCAGCTTCCAGAAGAGATCAGATGTGCTCCTACAGTAGTCACATTCAAATCCAGACTAAAAACACATCTGTTCAGCTATGCATTTACTGAATGAGCACTGTGCCACTGTTCGTATTTTATTAAATGTTAGGGCTGTCTGACTGGAAGAGATTTTGAAGGAGACCGGGAGAGCTTTCATTCCGACGAGGCGTGTGAAAGAGTAAATTATATTGAGTATAAGAAGTCGCTGAGAGCGTCGTTAAGATTGACGACAGCAGATAGCGCAAGCGAAGAGTGCTCTGTGGGGGCCCCGCTGGGCATTACTGGTGTCTGTGAGGGCCCCGCTGGGCATTACTGGTGTAGCACCACCCCAGCAGAGTACGTCCCTGGACGGGAGGTCCAGTGGCACCATAAACCTGCTCAATCTCTTCCATCTCAGATAGGGGTCCGACTGTTTATACTGTATTTTATTTTATTTTTTATTCTAAACTGTTCTATTATTCTTGTTTCTTTTGATTATTTTAATTTCTTTATTCTTAACTATTTTAATTATTCTTATTTCTTTTGAATTCTCTATGTAAAGCACTTTGAATTACCATTGTGTATGAAATGTGCTATATAAATAAACTTGCCTTGCCTTGCCTTGCCTTGCCTTGCCTTGCAAAGCTACAGTACTGTGAAAAGTTTTAGGCACTTGTGTAAAAATGCTTTGAAGTGATGAGGCTTTAAAAAATAATGTCATAAATAGATTTTATTTATCAATTAACTTCTATTAACTAAATCAAATCAATATTTGGTGTGACCACCCTTTGTGTTTAAAACATTTTTTTTTCCAGGTACACTTGCACATAGTTTTTCAGGTAGCTTTGCAGGTCGATTTCTTCAAGAGCCTTGGAGACGTTGCCGCAATTCTTTTGGATTTAGTCTGTCTCAGTTTTTTCTGTTTCTTCATGTAATCCCAGATGGACTCGATGATGGTGAGATCAGATGATCCTGATCATACTGGCTGTTGTCAGACTCCTTGTGCATACAAAAATTTCACCGGATTATTACAATTAATGGCCAAATGACTGTTTGGAAATGTAAACTGATATTTCCAACAAACACACTGCAGCAAAAGATACAAATTACTGGCTTAAAACCATTTTTGGGGGCGAACATACTAACGTGCCTAAGACTTTTGCACAGTACTGTAATTAAATCTAGTGTATGATTTAGACGATGAGTTGGACCACTGACGTTTTGCGTGACCCCGAAGGAGTTTAATAAATCTGTAAACGCAGCCCCTAACGCATCATTTGTGTTATCTACGTGTATGTTAAAATCTCCAACAATTATTGCTTTATCGACATTGACCAATAGATCTGATAGGAAGTCTGCAAACTCTTTTAGGAAATCAGCATAGGGCCCTGGAGGTCTATATACAGTAGCCAAGGCTAGAGATAATAGGGATTTCTTTCTTAAATCTAAGAGCGTAACATTTAGCACAAGTACTTCAAACGAATTAAACCTGTGACCTGTTTTCTGAGTAACATTAAGAATATCTCTATAGATTGTTGCAACACCGCCGCCACGACCAATCAGACGGGGCTCATACTTATAACAGTATCCTGGCAGAGTAGACTCATTTATTCCGAAATAATCATTTGGTTTAAGCCAGGTTTCAGTAAGGCACAGTACATCGAAACTATTATCTGTGACCATTTCATTTACAATAACCGCCTTAGGTGTGAGCGATCTATTGTTTAGAAGACCTAGCTTTAGAAATTGTTTATCACTGATATTGAGATTTTCTGATTTAATTACAATTACATTTTTCCTAGATCCTACATTATATATATTGTTTGGCCTTACTAAACGAGGAATAGACACAGTTTCAATATAATGTTCTACATTAGTACTTATATCAATTAAGTTGGGACAGCAAAGACTGTGATCTGGACTTTGACTTAATAGTCATATGGTGTGTAGCGTCTTGGAGATGTTGTCCGACAGAACAGCCGCTCCGACTCTGCTGGGGTGAAGGCCATCAGCACGGAAGAGCCTAGGTCGCTCCCAGAACAGATTCCAATTATTTACAAGGAGCAGTCTCTGTTCATTACACCATGACATTAACCATTCATTTAGAGCAAATAATCTACTGAACCTTTCTTGTCCTAGTCGGTACGTGGGAAGCGGTCCAGACACGACGATCGTTGCTTCAGGCGATGTGCTGCGTCCCGTCCCGATCAGGCTCCTGTAGTCCTCCTTCAGAACCTCCGTCTGCCGCAGCCTGATGTCGTTCGTTCCCACGTGCAGCACGACAGCTCCGACGCGCTCGTCACCGTTCAGGATCTCGGGAACCTGCGCAGCAACACCGAGAACACGAGCACCAGGAAAGCCGTGAGTGCGCACCTTACCTTTACCCGAGGTAGCGTGGACATGACGGACGATGGAACTGCCGATGATCACGGCGTCGTCGCGTTCCGACTCGCGAAGAGGGGAGAAGCGTTTCCGGGTGGAGATCTCGAAGGCCGGGAGGGGTGGGGAGGTCCTTGGTCTGGTCCTGGCTCGCGTCTTCCGCCGTGGAATCACCCAGGGTCCGTGGTGCTGTGTCGGTGCCGGAGTGAATGAAGCCAGGGATGATCGCGTCCTGGTTGCTCGGGACCTGTGCAGAGAAATGTTTTATATAGTGTTTAATTAATTACTGTTCATGAAGTTGTATTTTCTGTATTGTTAGGAAATATTTGGTACAAACTGTTTTATAACGTATGTAATTTATGGTTTTACTAAAAATACCAGATGTTATTTCCATTAAATGCAGCCAATTAAGAGTATTATAAAATGGATGATGTAATCTGTGGAATCAGTTTTCACCGTCTTTCTCTCTTTTACTGCTCTGTGTGCAGGAAAATAAAACCATATATCATCCACATTTCGAGTGTGTGTGTGCTAATGATGGGTGGGACAAACAAAAAAAACAAAGGTCACATTGGTGCTGTGACTCAGAGATCATTTGAACATCGGACCGGCGGGCCTGTCTTCATTCTTCATTGCACAGGACTTTCAGCAGTTTCAGTACCAAAGGTTTACAGTTAAAAATAACACTGGAAATAGACACTTTGATGTGGTTTGACTTTAATTCAGGTATTACTGCATTTGTTGGTTATTCTGTGGAAATATTTGTTTTCCTCTCTTTTCTCACTTTTGTGTTCATTGCCTGATTATGGACCACGCTAGGTTAACTGGATCTAGATATATGGGCACTCCAGTTAGTGTTGGTCGAGGGAGAGGTCTGTTAGCAACACCAATTCCTTTTCCAGACATTAGCAATGGTGTGGGGTTAGGAGCTAATGCGAGTCCTGCTCAAAATGCTAATGAGAATACTAATCATGTAAATTGTAACAGTTCTGACAGTACGCAGCCAATTAGCACATCAACTCCAGTCCTTACTAGTGACATGATGAGTCAGATGGGTAGCATAGTACAGCAAGTAGGCCTGCAACTGGCGGACAGTATTCTTGAACATTTGAATTTGCGAAGTCAGACTGAAGTTACACCTAGGCATATTCATAATAGACCCAATGGTAGATACATGACTGAGCAAAGCTAAACATCAAGTGCATCGCAGATTCAAGTAGTACACCAGAGGGACATTAAAGATCATCCAATCTTCATAGGCAATGCATCAGACACGGTTACACTTGATGAGTGGGTGGAGCTCATGAAAAATTTCATAAGGAAGGGACTTCTGCCTATTGATGAGCAGGGTGAGGAAATTTTAATTCACTTGAGAGGCAAAGCCAAGGATGTTGTTAAAGTGGGGTTGCTGTCTAGTGGTTTGAATGTCAGTACAGATCCTAATGCAATCTATACCATTTTACGGAAGCATTTCAGTTGCCATCAGTATTCTCCTATCCCATTGCAATATTTCTACACTACTCTCCCAGAACCTCAAGAGGATCCCTTTGACTACAGGTTGCGTCTGAATCGTACTGCTGACATCACAGTTGAGTGTCTAAGACAGCAGGGGAAGATACTGGACAATCAATTGATTGAAGTCACACGTATGTTCATTCGAAATTGTCAGAATTCAGTTCTAGCGCTGACATTTCTCTCAAAAACCATTGACAAATGGACGGCTTATGAAGTACAAGAGATCCTGAACGAGTTTCATTCAGAGAAAAGTCTCAGAGCCACAGGTCAAGGAAATAAGCCGACTGGATGTGAGCAGAACGTTTCTGTGAATAAAATGAGGGTAAGTCCTGGCCCCTGCCCAGTGACAACTGCCCAGGATTCCCTTCAGTCAAAACGGTCAGAAAATATGGCTTTGGAAAAGGTGATCGATATGCTGGAAAGAGTTCTGATGAGTAATAGTGGTAATGCACAGGACAGCAAGGAATACAGGAAGAGAAACAACATGTCTAGAATTCCAGGCTTGAATGAGACGCAATGCTTGGTGTGCAAGGACACCTCACATTCTGCTTTTACTCACTGTAAAGACAACAGGCTCTGTTTCCAGTGTTTTTCACCTGACCATCCCAGAAACCGGTGTCTGAAGGAAAGGAAGACCACTTCCTCAGGCAACCAGCAGTCAAACTAGATGATCTACGTGTGAGGGAGGTTCACGTAGATCTTGAGAGTAAAGCTCCCATTTCCAGTTTTGAAGATGTAAGGAATTGTGAGTCTTTATGTAACATGTTTAGTGATGTACCTTCGACAAAACAGTCATCTTTCAGGGTGTTCAGATAGTTCTAAGAGCTGATAGTTTGTTTTACACTTCCGTTTCAGTTGAGACTGATCTCATTCTCAAAGCTTTACTTGATAGTGGATCAATGGCGTGTACTTAAGAGTGAGTCTGCTGAAGAACGGTTGTTGAGAAGCAACCCAGACTTGACAAGCCAATCAGCACAAGATATTGTCATTGTTGGTTGTGGTGGCCATCATGTTGCCCCTACGGCAGTCTATAATCTTAAAGCTACTGTGTATGGCTGCTCCATGATAATTCCTGTTTTGGTTGTGCCTGGACAGTCTGAAGAGATGATTTTGGGTACAAATGTCATAAAGAGACTGCTGATACAACTGAGAGAGACAGATGGTAACTGGAGGCTCATGTCTAAATCAAACAACAATAAGAGTGATGAGTGCTGTATGTTTCTGTCCCTTTTCTCGAATGCCGAAAGGTGGAGAGGTGAATCCATACCTGAGAAAGTCGGTACTGTAAAGTTATAGAGGAGTGTGACACTAGAGCCGCAGACTGAACATCTGGTTTGGGCTAAGCTACCTCATTCTTCTCTCTTGTTGGTTGGCAGCACTGTTATCGTGGAACCAACCGAATCCAGATCGAGACCAAGGCAAATTCTGGTCGGGAGGGTCATAACACCACTATGGGGAGATGGCTCTATCCCCTTGAAAGTCATTAACCCTAATGATCACAGAGTGGTGTTAAAGAGAAATGCAAAAATTGCTGACGAGTCACCTAGTATTGCTGTGCAAGATATGCCGTTACCGACACAGATTCAGTCAAATCTGAAGTGTACTGAGGAACCTTTACCACCTAGATCCAGTGAAGAGATGAAGCGTGTCTTGAGTGAATTGGGCCTTGGTGAATTGGATCCATAATTCATGTGAAGTATCAGCCCACTGTAGGCTGCCTTGGGTGGCAACACGTTTTTTTCTACCATGGATCTTACCTCAGGGTATTATAATGTTCGTGTAGAGGAAGAACACAAAAAGTGCACTGCTTTCTCTTCCCCATTTGGTCTTCACGATTATAACCGGCTTCTTCAGGGTCTCTCGAATAGCCCAGCCACTTTCATGAGAATGATGATGTCTATCTTTGGAGATGAGAATTTCAGCAGCGTTCTCTGTTACCTTGACGATTTGATGGTGTTTGCCCCATCAGTCGCTCTTCAACGCCTTGAAAAGGTTCTATTGCGGTTGATACATCATAATCTAAAGTTGGCTCCTAGGAAATGTTTTCTCTTGAGACAATCTGTGAAATTCTTTGGACACATTTTCTGTGAGGAAGGGATTAAGACTGATCCTGGTAAAGTTGAGGCCATTAATACCATCGCAGCATCTGATTTGATGGAATCTGATGGAAAAATCCCATGTCAGAAAAAGGTCAGGTCCTTTCTTGGAATGGTTCTATATTATCAACATTTTATTGAAGGATGTTCAGCAAAAGCTAAGCCTCTATTCAAATTGACATCAGGTGCAGTCAAACAGACTCCTGTCACGAAAGGACGCAAACCAAGGAAGAAAGTCAGTTACCTCAAACTCTCCCCAGCTGATTGGAGATCTGATTGTGAGGAAGCTTTGCACACCCTGAAATTAGAACTAACAAGAAATGTGACATTGGCTCATCCAGACTTTGACCAACATTTCATTCTGGCTGTAGATGCATCTTTTGATGGAGTCACAAATGAACTATCCAGCTGACAGATTAGAGTTCTTTGCTTTAAAGTGGGCTATCTGTGAGAAGTTTAGCCATTGACTGAGAGGACGGCATTTTACGGCTTGGACTGATAATAATCCTCTTACTTATATTTTGACTAAGCCACAGCTTGACACATGTGAGATGGGTGGCAAAACTTGCTTCTTACAGTTTTGATTTAAAGTATGTTCCGGGAACAAAGAATGTGGTTGCGGATGCTTTGAGTCGTGAGCCATTTGTCCAGTCTTGTATAGGCCATCGTCTTATCACTGAACCTTACCTGTCTCTCTTGAGGGATGTCAGTGGTGTTGTTGACAATTCTGTCCAGGATGCTTTCAAGTGCACAAGTAATCATCAAGTCGTGCAGAAGGGTGGCATGACCCAAACAGTGATGGACTGTTTGGTTCTTCAGGTTCTTCTGGGAGCGAGGAAGTTTTGGCGGTGTTGGTAGCACATTCTACTGGCGGCTTGAGTGAAGTACTGGGGACGGTGCCAGCCATCTCACCACCGCAACAGTTAAGCCCTCTGTTACAGCACAGTACCATTGTTCAGGAGCAGGATTTGAATAGCACCTTGTGTCGGATTGAGAGATGTCGGAAACCATCTAAGAAAGAACAAGCAAAGGAATCCAAAAGTGTGCGGAGATTGTTGACACACTATGATAAACTGCTCATCTGTGACGGTGTGCTGTATAAAGTGAAGAGAGATCCGAAGCTGAACAAGAAAATGTACCTGTTTGTTGTACCCGTTTCCTTAAAAGCACAAGTTCTTCAGGGAATGCATGATGCAGCAGGACATCAAGGTCATAGTAGAACACTGTCACTAGCGAGACAACGATTCTTCTGGATTGGAATGAGGAAAGATGTTGAGGATTATGTGACGAATTGTTGTCGCTGTGTGGTTGGTAAAACTTCAGAACCCAATGCTTGTGCTCCGTTAGCCAGTATCCGCACTTCGGAGACACTTGAGCTGGTCTGCATCGACTTTTGGTCGGTAGAGCTCAGAGAAGGAAAGTCTGTGGACGTGCTGATTTTGACAGATCATTTTACGAAAATGGCCCATGCTTTTCCGTGTCAGAATCAGTCTGCCAAACAAGTTGCAAAAAGGCTCTGGAATGACGACTTTTTAGTTTATGGATTTCCAAAGAGAATTCATTCTAACCAGGGGGCTAATTTCGAAAGCAAGCTAATCAAGGAACTGTTGACCATGGCGGGTGTGGACAAGTCACACACAACACCATACCACCCCATGGGTAATGGCATTGCTGAGAGGATCAATAGGACTCTAGGTAGCATGATCAGGACGTTACCTCCTAAAGCAAAATCAAAATGGCCACAAATGCTACAGCACTTACCTTCTGTTACAACTGCACGGAACATGAGACAACCGGTTTTGCACCTTTCTTTCTTATGTTTGGCAGTGTTCCTCGTCTTCCAATTGATGTCCTGTTTCAGAATGTGCTTTTCAATGAGGATGTGGTGGATTTCAAGGACTTTGTGTCCAAGTTGAAGAATGACTTGCGTGAAGCAGCACGTATAGCACAGATGCATACTTTGAAGGAACAGGAACAGCATGGCAAGGTGAAGGGATGTCCACTGGCTGTTGGGGATAGAGTGCTGGTTGCGAACAGGGGTGAGAGAGGCAGAAGAAAAGTTGCTGACAAGTGGGAGTCGTCTCCATATGAAGTCATGGTTGTATACCCTGTAGGGGTGTCACGATTCTCCAAATCCACGATTCGATTACATTTTCGATTCTAAGGTCACAGTTCGATTCGATTCTCGATTTTTACATTTTTTTTTTAAAGCACAGTTTGCTATGCCATTTTTAGACTAGACTTTTATGTAATATAACATATGACCTTTGTTCGCAATGTCCCACGCTACATTGTCAAATTTAAAACATTTATTAACAAAATAATGTTACAATAACTTATATCTTCAGTCAATTAGAAACTTAAGGCGAGACACTGCAGGTGAATAGGGTAAAAAATTTAACTTACAGATATCACCATGAAACTTTACCAGTTGATTACTCACATGAATAGGAGAAACAAATGTATTGCAAGTTTTCTGTAATTTTATGTTTAAATATGCTAATCAGGCTATATCTAATTAAATATGCGCTAATTTGCATATATTTTGAAGTGACAAATCTGACCATTGAAAAAAACAAGGTTCAAATTGATTTTTGCATTTTCTTGATATATTCAATGAAAAGACATTTTCAGAGGGGATTATTATTATCTCCTTTTGTTACCCTGTAAATCAGAAAATACTGGCAATAGCCTTAAAAAATTGATTTCCGCCCTATTTTTAGGCAAAAAATGTCATATAAATCAGGCCAGGAATGATATATCAACAAATCCCTCTGAACAAACCTTCACAATATAGTTAGGAATACGCCTGTAAAGTTTGGTGTATGTAGGTGCTACAGACGTGGAAAATCGTCACTAGGAGTGTGAGAAAAAACTCATTTTGAGAAAACAGCCTTTAAAGATTTTTATGGCAAAATTCCACTAATTTCTATTGAAAGCCATGAATTACAGACAAAATATGCTTTAGGTCCAAGTAAAATCCATGTACCACACTGTTTAACATCTAAAACGCATTACTGCTTCATCCATCACTGATCATAACATCCAAAACAACACATCAACAGTCCATCACACAGGTGGAATGACAAAAACTAATATATCACCCCTAAAGTAGACGTCACAGAAACATCACGTTACGGTTCTGAAGATGACTGCAGAGTCAGCTGTCGAAACTGTCAACGTATGAAAACAAACTTTAAACCTATCGTATAAGAAATAATCACTTATAAATACAAATAGTAGGCTAAATTAACTCGTAATCTTTCCACATTTTGAACTACCACGGAAATGTCAGAGCGCGTCACGTGACGATTCTGAACGAATCACGTTGTCAGAAATTGGCATCAGCCAATGAGGTTGCGCATGTCGAGTAAATGGCCCATTTTACTTTCATGATTCGTTGCTGATAAATAGGAAATGACCATATTTGGATCCGACAGCATTGAAGAGGAGAGAGAGAGCTTTCCAACGGTATATGTGATGACAGGGAGCAGACAGCGATCGCGGAGCAGCGGGAGGATTTAGAACGCCAACTTTTGATGAATTTAGGCGAAATCTACACACGCAAACAGACAAAGTGTAGTAAAATAAAGACCTAAATGTGTATTTTGGACTTTTTTTCAGCACAAGTCTGAAAGAATACATGTTATTGAAGACAAATAGCCCAAAATCTCAAAATTGACCAGTGAAAAAAAAACTATGTTTTTGCCTGCCGTGTCTCGCCTTAAGCAAAATAACCTGCCATGTAGTTTCTCTTTTGTAACTGCAGTCTTATTCACAGTAGATGACATTCAAGTTCACAACAAAACAAACACGGTTTAACACATACATCTATGTTTTCCTTGCTTTACCTCGGTCTTAAAGTACAAACACGACTGTGAAAAATATTAGTATTTAATGTTGAATTTAATTAAATGCATTTATGATGAAATTACAACATTTTCATGTCATGTTCATTTTGACCACGAACGCTGTCACATTAACTCGGCGCGCGCAGCAGAAATAGACTCGGTGCGGAAATGAACGACACTCGTCTCATTCGTGGAGATGGAGAATCAAGTTATTTGTGACATGCTAGATTTATTGTATAAAGATTTATACTGTTCTGAGTCTGCTGTTTTTGTCAATTTAAAGTTTTAATTTAAAAAGTGGAAGAATATGGTACACGCACTGACGCACATACAGTAGCAAAGCCTGCAAACTGTGGCTTTTTTGAAGCGCTAACTTTGAACGCGAATGTGAACGTTGTCAACATAACTCACTGAAAATCACAAATACTCCCACTGTCCCACACCGGCGACTTCAGTGAAAGAGGAGCGGGTTCAAGTCCTGTCGATGGGTCTCCTGCATCTGCAGTTGCCATGCTATCTTTTGACTGGCTGTAGCTGAGGTAGAGGACTCGCAGCACTTCAACACGCGTGTTTTTTTCCGCTTTGCAAACCGACTGGACAAGACATGGGGGCGTGGCAGTATCGACGATTCCATTTTTTAATTCGATGATCGAGATTGTACCTTAATTTCGATCGATTTCGTGACACCCCTAATACCCTGATATCAATGTTTACAGAATTCGGTCAATCATCTCAGACAAAGTGAGGGTAGTCCATAGAAATTTCTTGTTGCCTGTGAACTTCCTACCAATTTGCTAAAGCCCCAGGATCAACGGTGTGATGACATGAATGAGGAGTTGGCTCAAGGAGACGAAATTAACCATGATGACAGGACTACAAACTGGATATTGCGTAGTCCTGATGGTGTTGTTGAGAACGAGGGTCATACAAACCATATAGTCTTACCTGATGTGTTGTAATGTGTCAGAGATCCTGGATTCCATGGGTGTTGACGCTGGGAGCTTAAAGGAGAGGAGTGATGTCACAGTGCAAAGTGATGTTGAAAGGAGTTATGGACATGTCCAGAGTGTCGTCGATTTAGCTGAAGTGGTAGCTCAAGACTCTGATTCGACTCAAGGAGAACTATTCGTGCATGAGGACACAGAGGAACCTGTGATGTGCACACAGCCAAGACGTGTTGATGCAGTAGTGACTCAAACTAGACTTGGCAGAGTCATTAAGCCTCCTAAAAGACTGCTTTATGAGAAAACATACACAGTTCAGACTCTACAGTGAGTTCTTTTTTTTTTTTAGTTAAAAAAAACATTTTCACATAAACAGTGACATTTGATTTCATGCATAGCTGAGAACACATAAGAGAATATATCGATACAGAGATTTGAAGTCGAATTGGGAGTTAGTGTATAATGAGATTTTGAGGTGTAACAGGCATATCTTTGGTCTACTGTAGGATTGGGAATAGGCACCTTCCTTATCTTTCTGTACTCCTTATGGGAGAATCAATTGATTGACAGCTAATCATACTCCATGTGCATTTTATTCCTTTCTTTATTGATTGGAAGTATGAAGTTGTATTTTAGCACCCAGGTATTTTCTTTTTCTTTATTCTTCCTTTTCTTTACTGTTGATTTTTCTTGTTATGGTATGTTCCCATTTAGCAGGATTTAAGGGGGGTGTATGAGACGGGATAAATATTATAGGTTGAGAGTTCTTTAAATAAATCCTGCAATAATGGGATTGCGCTGGTGGCGCTATAGGCCACTGTGTTCTATCTGCAGCAGAGTTGAAGAGAACTGCTGTGAGTGAGTCGTTTCTGTGAAAGCTCCGCTGTCACGTTTGATCAATTTACTTTCTCTCTCTCGTCTCGCGTGCTGTGTGTGTGTAAGTGTGGGCGTGGTCACTGATTACCTCTGATCAGCAGCGCCAGCTGGTACCACTTTGTGTGTGTCTTTATATGTTCAGTAACTGGTGTCTCATGTTGCAGGTTGTTGTACTTCCCCGGTGTGTTCCTGTCTCCGTGCTGTCATCTCTGAAGTGGATTATTGTTCTTCTTCGTCGTGTCGTTTCCTGAGAGTTCACCTTTGCCACTGGATCACGAGCACCATCACAGGATTACAGACATCTGATCACCGAGCACCTTCACCGGTTGTCCCACCGAGGTCCCTGCGCCACCGTCCATCTGTGTTGTGCTGGTTCGACCCATTGTATTCGCCTTGTGTCTCTGACCTACCTGTTCCTGTCTTCTCTAATTAAAGCGTTATTTGCACTTGCATCCTGTTCTCATTCCTGTGCGTTACATCCGCACTAAAAGTTACAAATATATAATTTCATCTCAAATGGTTGACACTTTATAAAGGGATTGCTCACAATTATAGACACTGATTGATTTGTAGCGAGTGTTTTCTGTTCATATTTATGACCATGAGTATTTTGATTGTTTTGTCTGTTTGGATGCATTCTACGTCATTTTTCCATGTGCTTTCTAATGAGGTAAAATATATTTCGAATTCATACTTTGCAGTCACGTGACTACCATGAATACCTGCCGGGCAACAAACAGGTATTTTCAACGTAGAGTCCTGTAGTTCCAGGTCTTTCAAGTCTGTTAGCGAGCTAGCTGCATAACTATGGACTAGGATTAACTCCAAGGTAGCTAAATTGAGTAAAGCTGACAAGGTTTTTTAAGATAATCGAGCAGTAATAATTCCTCCGTAAATAATCTAGCTCTACTGTTGGGTCATCTCTGGTTCTCATTGAAAACCATAGATATCACAAACCTCAAAACAACCTATCACACACTTTTGTTGTTGTTAGCAAAATACGACAGCTGTTACTGTGCGTTCACACCGCCACCGGCGAGAGCGTCCAAATGCCCGGAAGTCATTCATTTTCAATGAATTTTGCCACTTTCGCAGGTGTTGTGCCGAAAAGTGAGTGGCGATGTGAAGGTACAGTTAGCCTAGCTTAGACTCATAACACAAACAGCTGACTCGCCGAACCAGCTGGTGGCGCTGATTGACGAAACTACAGGGTAACTTAAAGACACGATTAATTACATGATCATACACCCATTGTATTCAAACAAATGTGTTTTTTTTTACCTTTGATGGAGTGATGGAATGATCACTGCACAGATGTGTATGGTGAAGGTTGCTTATCTCATCTGGTTAGTGCAACCAATCGCACAACAACTATCTGGCATGTTCTTTACACCTCAAAACACCAACATTTGTATATTAAAACTGGCCACGTCCTGGCAAGATCCTTGATTAGTTTACTGGGTTTTGTTGCTAGAGAATGACGTTCTTGCCCGCCAGCCAGTACTTGTGACGTCACGTGCAAAGTATGAATACCGTAATTCCTCAAATAAAAACCGGTATTCAAATAAACGCCGGGCCTTTGATAGTGGCCGGGTGCGTGGTCAACGCGGACAAATAAAGGCCGGTCTCAAATTAAGGCCTGGGGAAAATTATTGTGGATAATCTCCTAAGTGGCTTTCATTGAAGAGATGTTACACCTGGCCACTTCATGCCTTTTCTGTGATCAGATAGCTATCGGATCGTGAAAAGATATACATATAAATGCCATCCGAAGCGCATTCGAGGCGATTTAAATCCGATCGCTCAATCCACTTCTTCAGGAGGAGATCTGAGGCGCGTTCCAGACGAAACTGGACAAGTGTAAATGCATCTGGTTGTTGAAACCACATATACATTTTACTTCTCCCAACAACGCTAAAAATAATTTAGGTTATATGTAATGTTATAGCAAGATGTGACGACGCTATTGCAACACGCATCACACCAGCTGAGCATCTTTTCATAAAGCCAACGTGCAAACTAGTGCAAATCAAAGTGAAAGTAAGTCGCAGACAACACAATCCTCATCATTAAAAGTAAAGAAATGAAATGATCTTACCAGGGCTGTTGCACCTCTCTGATTGCGGTCTTTGATTTTGAAATTTGATGATCAATCAAATGCCGCTCTGTTGCTTTCGGTGACGTGAACTCCATCAAATCTGCATATAGCACGGGAATTGAAGATTTATATCCGTTTTGCGAAAACACATTTGTGACCAGGTTTAAATGGAATTGTTTTGATAAATCAGATTTCCGATCTGAGAAAACGCATGAAGTGGCCGGGTGTAAACAGCCCCTAACGTGCATCGAGGTCATTGTAATGTACAGCCAATAGATGGCAGTAGCTAACGGATGTAACACGGGTGTCATTTAGTGCTGCTAGTGTAACGGACTTTTCAACAACTTTATTGCAAAACGAACTTGTCTTGAGGAGAATGGAACCCGGACGGGAATTTGAGTGACATTTTTTTTAAATAAAGGCCTGTCTCTAATAAAAGCCTGTTACCTTCTGCAGTTCAGGTAAATAAAGGCCCCGGATTTTATTTGAGGAATTACGGTAGGTGGAGTTTTGAACAACATTACGATTCACCGTCTTCTCTCTTTTACTGCTCTGTGTGCAGGAAAATAAAACCTTATATCATCCACATTTCGAGTGTGTGTGTGCTAATGAAGGGTGGGATAAACCAGGTCGAGACAGAAAACAAAACCCAAAGGTCACATATATACATTACATATACTCCTTTCTTCTGATGAGCCAAATCCAAATTGATTTATAAAAAGGAAAATTTGAATCGCCAGAAATACAGTAATATAATACAGTAATATAATAATATAATATAATAATAAAATAGAAACATCAGTAAAGACAAAATATTATAACTTTTACTACTGAAAACAAACTAAATCGCTACATCTTTATTTGCGGTTTCATTCAGACACTGATGTTTGTGAAGCACCACTTTAATCTGTCAGTAAACGTCGAGTTAGTTTGATTCTGCTCTACGCTTTAATAATGTTTCACTAATCTGTGTCTGATTGTAATTATTGACATTTGATGTAGTGATAAATGTAAAGTATAATGTGAAAGATAATTCTTGTTCAAATATTGTGAACATTTTTCACAGTACGGCACACTTGAGGAACAATCAAACAGCATCTTAGCTTAATGGTAATAATGACAGTAATGAACACTTTCATCAACATGTTGATCGTGAACACAAAAGTGATGTGATGCATATATTTCACATATGATGATTTAGAAGATTATAATAGCTTAAATAATAAACAATACAGTCTTGATGCGTTCTTTAACCCTCTGGAGTCTAAGGGGTTTTTGAGGTCTGTGAGATGTTTTGACATGCCCTGACATTTGTGCTTTTTTCAGTTGCTTATAAACATATTAATGGCAAAGGTGTAATTACACACTACACTCACCGGCCACTTTATTAGGTACACCTGTCCAACTGCTCCTTAACACTTAATTTCTAAGCAGCCAATCACATGGCGGCAAGGGCGCAGATGGCAGTGGGGACGGGGGGGACATGACCCCCCCAGATTCATAGTGACCTGATCCGTCCCCCGCCCTCACTATACCTACGAAAGGCGACACAAATCGGTAAAACAGAGGATTAACCAGTGTTTTCACTATGTAAAATAGCCAAAGTAGTGTCCCGGCCCGCCGCCGCTTCAGAATCGGGTCGGACTCGGGGCACATACAATAAACGTTCTCACTACATGCTGTTCTGTTGTCATTGTCAATAAACACGGTGTGCACGACGTTTACTCCTCTGTGTGCTACGCTACGACTCCTGAGTGACATCGCCGGGGTCCTATGAGGAGCTTGTAGCTGCCTCAATCGTGCCTGTCAGAGCCAACCAGAAACCATAAACCCGTGGGGCGGTACTTCGGCAGGCGCCGGCGACATCAAGCATGACCCAACGTGATGACGTCGTCCCCGGAGCGTTGCAGATCATCTCAATCCGAACAAAATTGTAGTTAAAAAGTGTATATAATTTTTTTTAGAAAATGATCTAACGTTTCGCTAGATAAGACCCTCTTCCTCAGCTGGGATCGTGCACAGCCCGTTGAAGCGCTTCAAAGACCTTTAAAACTGCATGGATTTCGACTTAAAAACGTTGGTTGCCATTGAAGTTACCATTATTACCAAGTTGCCATTATTCGAAGAAAAATCCAGAAATGTTTTCCTCAAAAAACTTAATTTCTCTTCCACTGAGGAAAGAAAGACATGGATATCTTGGATGGCATTGAGGTGAGTAAATTATTGGGAAATTTTAAATTTGAGGTGAACTAAGTTAATCCTTTAAGGGGAATAGCTAGTCTCACAATAATGGCAAGAAGGCTTTTGCACTTAGTAAACACAGCAAAATGTGGAGACCATAACTATGCATTTAGGTGAGTGGACAGAGGCAAATAATGAATGAACACTAAAAGAATGGTTGGATAAATCAAACAATGTATCGTCGTCAGGAATTAATCTTATAATTTAACCCATTGTACTGTATGACTGTATGTTCACTGTCGTGTACACCACTATAAAAATTATTATAATAAGTGGATTTGTGTGGTGCAAGGTTTATGCAAACAACAAATAAAGGCCTACATAAACTTTTGACATCCTCTTATAGCAGGAAATCATTTTTTTATTTTTTTATTGTACGGAGCAACCGAGGATATAGATTCTTAAATTATGGGCTATGAAAAACATTTCTTAATATGTCATACACCATTTGAAAGATATTTTTAATCTATAAATTGCAACAAACTTGTAATTAACACTTAACATTTAAAATTTTGAGTTACTCTTAGACATTTTTTGAAATAGTAGTTTTAGCCATTAATTCTCAGGAATATGTTGTATTTCACATTGTTGTGAAATTCTATAGAGGTATAATAGAGGGTTAACTGAAATTATAAGATTTAAAATGTTGTCCTCCTGGCCTGCAGGCAGTTTCTGATGACAGTAAGGCAAGCCCTATAGTCAGTCAAGGGAGGATCTGCAGGAGGGCAGCCACAGTAGAAAAACTTTGTATGCTGAGATAAGCAAATGTTTAAATAAAACATTCTTTGCTGAAGACATGAAGTTTTGCTGGGTGATTGGCATACTAGTCAAATAACAGTCTGATCATGCATTGCTAGTGGTGATCAGGTTGGCCTTTGTTTACCTTTGTTCATTGTTGTTTATCCATGATTTCAAATATGAATCCCCTAATGGCTTTTTAGTGCAAATCATTAGCCCAAATTACACAAAGTAACTACTTGAGCACAGTTAAAGCCCAAATTACGCAGAATAACGAATTGAGTTTAAATTGTTTGCTGACGGCTTGGTCCCCCCCAGTTAAAAAATCCTATCTGCGCCACTGCATGGCGGCAACTCAGTGCATTTAGGCATGTAGACATGGTCAAGACAATCTCCTGCAGTTCAAACCGAGCATCAGTATGGGGAAGAAAGGTGATTTGAGTGACTTTGAACGTGGCATGATTGTTGGTGCCAGAAGGGCTGGTCTGAGTATTTCAGAAACTGCTAATCTACTGGGATTTTCACGCACAACCATCTCTAGGGTTTACAGAGAATGGTCCGAAAAAGAAAAAACATCCAGTGAGCGGCAGTTCTGTGGGCGGAAATGCCTTGTTGATGCCAGAGGTCAGAGGAGAATGGCCAGACTGGTTCGAGCTGATAGAAGGGCAACAGTGACTCAAATAACCACCCGTTACAACCAAGGTGGGCAGAAGAGCATCTCTGAACGCACAGTACGTCGAACTTTGAGGCAGATGGGCTACAGCAGCAGAAGACCACACCGGGTGCCACTCCTTTCAGCTAAGAACAGGAAACTGAGGCTACAATTTGCACAAGCTCATCGAAATTGGACAATAGAAGATTGGAAAAACGTTGCCTGGTCTGATGAGTCTCGATTTCTGCTGCGACATTCGGATGGTAGGGTCAGAATTTGGCGTCTACAACATGAAAGCATGGATCCATCCTGCCTTGTATCAACGGTTCAGGCTGGTGGTGGTGGTGTCATGGTGTGGGGAATATTTTCTTCGCACTCTTTGGGCCCCTTGGTACCAATTGAGCATCGTTGCAACGCCACAGCCTACCTGAGTATTGTTGCTGACCATGTCCATCCCTTTATGACCACAATGTACCCAACTTCTGATGGCTACTTTCAGCAGGATAATGCGCCATGTCATAAAGCTGGAATCATCTCAGACTGGTTTCTTGAACATGACAATGAGTTCGCTGTACTCAAATGGCCTCCACAGTCACCAGATCTCAATCCAATAGAGCATCTTTGGGATGTGGTGGAACGGGAGATTCGCATCATGGATGTGCAGCCGACAAATCTGCGGCAACTGTGTGATGCCATCATGTCAATATGGACCAAACTCCCTGAGGAATGCTTCCAGCACCTTGTTGAATCTATGCCACGAAGAATTGAGGCAGTTCTGAAGGCAAAAGGGGGTCCAACCCGTTACTAGCATGGGGTACCTAATAAAGTGGCCGGTGAGTGTATTTAGCACAAATAGGGGTACCATAATATGCAAGCAACATCTATTTACATATTTGTATTTTTGAGGGAATAATGTTTATGCATGGTTATTCAAAAAACTAAAAATTAAAGTTTCTGAAATAAGGCCACAAAACACATACTTAATATGTGTCCACAAGACTTTTGACTAATGGATGTAGTTGCCTAGTGTTTTTTCTTCAAAATGATCTGAAAATCACCCTGCCTAATCATTCACATAAAACAATACATTGATTTAAATTTTTTAAAACAGTTTTTGCTTCCAAAGGCAATATGCGCAGGGGCGTGACTTGCTGAGATTCACACCTGAGAAGACAAAGACCCTGCATAGTAATGAGCCTGCATAGTAATGAGCCTGCATACTAATGAGCCTTTCATTCAGGTGTGTCACAAGAAAGAATGCGAGGACAAAAATAAATAAATAAATTATATATATATATATATATATAAAATACAAATATAAATGTAAGTCAAAAGCACATTTTTAGTACATAGTCATACCTGGAAACAAATCCTGTTCAAATAGGCTATATGGACCATTCTACAGAATTAGTTAGAGTTAGAAAGTTAGAGTTCTCAGAGAGGAAAAAAAAGGTATTTTTTCACAAATTTTTTATACATTCAAATTGTATAATTTCCAAGGTAAACATTTCTAGTATGCAGTTAATTCTCATACTGTATTTTCAGAAAGTTTTGGAATATATCCTCTCCTCAAATGTGTCACTAATAAAAAACAATAATATTAAGATTTTTTTTTACATCTATCTTGTCTTTTTTTTTTTTTTTTAAGTAGGCCTATAGCCTGGATTTTATCATTCATATTTCAAAGTTAAGGATTCATTAGTTTGATATAGTCTACATTGGAACAAACACTATAATAACATCTTAGATTATGAGCTTATTTTTGACAAAACATTCTAACGTTATATATTTAACATATGAGCAGAAACTGGTTAACTAAAGCTTATTTGATGTCTATTTTAGAGTAAAAATCTTTATAATCTATCCCAAACTAGTCAACTAAATGTTGTCTTTCATATTTCGTCTGTAACAACAACAGTGTGAATTCCGTTCATTCATCACACAGAGAAAGACACGCGATTCATTTTAAAACAGTATTCGCGATTAGAACAAAGAATAAAAAACTTACTATGATCCTCGCTGGATCCATGGCTCCTCGAAGTGAAATGAATCCAGCACTTCTGAGGTAAATTATCCAGAATTATTCCTCACAGCCTCGAAAAACGACACAGACTACCGGTACATTAATCTGAACTTGGTGTTTTATCGAGCTCGTGTGGGCGTTGGCAAGTTTCAGATCATTTGCGTTTCTATAGCGTGCGCTCTCTGTGGGCGTGGTCACATTAAAAGATAATTAGCTGAAATGAGAACGCCTGGCATCTCTCTCTTTTTATATAGATTACATAAACACAGAATATTTGTTTTAGTTTTGAATTAGATAATTTAAAAGTACACACTTAAATGATTATAAAGATATATTGATCATGCCTGTGTGACTAGTATTTGCTGAGTTTTGTTCACGTTTAGAGACGTGATCCAGAAAAAAAGTTCACGGAGACGGAGAGGCAGAAAGCACACCCTGTTTATTTTCTTTATTTTACAAAAGCACAATGTTTTATTTCGATTGTAAGTGGACCCATAAAAAAGTAGACATTTAATAGTTTATTTTTTCATATTTCTTAAGTGTGTATGACCAAAGGTGACGGAGTATTTTAAGTCTATTTTGCTGCTATGTGAAAAAAATCGCGCAAAACGCGCCGGCGCGTTTCTCGACTCCAGAGGGTTAAGCAACGTACGAAGAACGAGCCCCAGTTGTTGAGCAGCCTTCGTTTTCACTCCTGTCATTAGCTGCGTTTACATGGACCCAACCGGATTGACGGCTCAAACGGAAAAACTTAATGTTAACACCTTAATCGATCTGATTGAGCTTGGTCCGATTGGAATTTCGATCGGATTGAAAGGGGTGGTTTACTCCTTTTGTAATCCGATCGAGAGAACATGCCTAAACACTTGATCGGATTGAAAACCGAAACTAAAAGGACTGCGTATGTGCAATGACGTTGAAATAGCGTAATGACCTGTGACGCACGAAACAAACTGTTCTTCCTGCTGAATAAAGAGTCTCATAAATGAGTGTTCCGTTCTTTAAAAAAATTCTCATTTCACTCAGCGTCCGTGAAGTGAAGCAGGACAACGTCCCACCAGTCCTTGTTTCAGATTCTCATCCACACACAAATGGTTTTGGCCGCGGGGTTTTACTGCGTGATCAATATAAGCAGCAGCGGCACAACGGTTCATGCTCATCGTCTCCAAATCATGACCAGAGACATATTAAGTCTACTGTTTAAAACAAATAAAGAACCAATAGAGGAGAAGAATGCCCGATTACTTTATCGTTCATGTAAACACTGTGTTCGGATTCATACATCAATCAGATTGATATAAATCCGATTGAACCACATAATGATAAACGCAGCTACTAAACACCGAGGTGATCGCTTCAAATGCGTGGCCATGCTCGATATGTTTCCACTGTCATTTGGCTTTCTTGTGCCGCAGTGCCTACACATCGTCACGGTTTTATCCACTAACCTCTTTCCTTCATCATTATATTTGACAGGGAAGCCGCTCCCATACAGGGGATTTAAATGACACGGGGCGTTCAAGCTCCTCCGTTCCTCCGCTCGTGATGACCACGATGTGTGTGGACTGAACATGCGCACAACTTTTCTTTTTTTTTCATAAATCAATCCGCGGATCACGTGTGTGCCAAACCGAAGATATTGATCCGAACGGATCACGGATCAATGATGATCCGTTGCACCACTAGCGATCAGGGACACGATGGATGGCAGAGACAGGAGAAGGTGGGCACGGCGGTCAGATCCCAGTCTGATGCAGCGATCAGGGACATGATGGACGGCAGAGACAGGAGAAGGTGGGCACGGTGGTCAGATCCCAGTTCAATGCGGCGATCACGGACATGATGGACGGCAGAGACAGGAGAAGGTGGGCACGGCGGTCAGATCCCAGTCTGATGCAACGATCAGGGACATGATGGACGGCAGAGACAGGAGAAGGTGGGCACGGCGGTCAGATCCCAGTCTGATGCAGCGATCAGGGACATGATGGACGGCAGAGACAGGAGAAGGTGGGCACGGTGGTCAGATCCCAGTTCAATGCGGCGATCACGGACATGATGGACGGCAGAGACAGGAGAAGGTGGGCACGGCGGTCAGATCCCAGTCTGATGCAACGATCAGGGACATGATGGACGGCAGATACAGGAGAAGGTGGGCACGGTGGTCAGATCCCAGTCTGATGCAGCGATCAGGGACATGATGGACGGCAGAGACAGGATAAGGTGGGCACGGTGGTCAGATCCCAGTCTGATGCAGCGATCAGGGACATGATGGACGGCAGATACAGGAGAAGGTGGGCACGGTGGTCAGATCCCAGTCTGATGCAGCGATCAGGGACATGATGGACGGCAGAGTCAGGCGAAGGTGGGCACGGTGGTCAGATCCCAGTCTGATCCAGCGATCAGGGACACGATGGACGGCAGAGACAGGCGATGGTGGGCACGGTGGTCAGATCCCAGTCTGATGCAGCGATCAGGGACATGATGGACGGCAGAGTCAGGCGAAGGTGGGCACGGTGGTCAGATCCCAGTCTGATGCAGCGATCAGGGACACGATGGACGGCAGAGACAGGCGAAGGTGGGCACGGTGGTCAGATCCCAGTCTGACTGCAGCGATCAGGGACATGATGGACGGCAGAAACAGGATAAGGTGGGCACGGTGGTCAGATCCCAGTCTGATGCAGCGATCAGGGACATGATGGACGGCAGATACAGGAGAAGGTGGGCACGGTGGTCAGATCCCAGTCTGACTGCAGCGATCAGGGACATGATGGACGGCAGAGACAGGAGAAGGTGGGCACGGTGGTCAGATCCCAGTCTGACTGCAGCGATTAGGGACATGATGGACGGCAGAAACAGGATAAGGTGGGCACGGTGGTCAGATCCCAGTCTGATGCACCGATCAGGGACATGATGGACGGCAGAGACAGGAGAAGGTGGGCACGGTGGTCAGATCCCAGTCTGACTCCAGCGATCAGGGACATGATGGACGGCAGAAACAGGATAAGGTGGGCACGGTGGTCAGATCCCAGTCTGATGCAGCGATCAGGGACATGATGGACGGCAGATACAGGAGAAGGTGGGCACGGTGGTCAGATCCCAGTCTGATGCAGCGATCAGGGACATGATGGACGGCAGAGTCAGGAGAAGGTGGGCACGGTGGTCAGATCCCAGTCTGATGCAGCGATCAGGGACATGATGGACGGCAGAGTCAGGAGAAGGTGGGCACGGTGGTCAGATCCCAGTCTGATGCAGCGATCAGGGACATGATGGACGGCAGAGACAGGAGAAGGTGGGCACGGTGGTCAGATCCCAGTCTGACTGCAGCGATCAGGGACATGATGGACGGCAGAAACAGGATAAGGTGGGCACGGTGGTCAGATCCCAGTCTGACTGCAGCGATCAGGGACATGATGGACGGCAGAGACAGGAGAAGGTGGGCACGGCGGTCAGATCCCAGTCTGATGCAGCGATCAGGGACATGATGGACGGCAGATACAGGAGAAGGTGGGCACGGTGGTCAGATCCCAGTCTGATGCAGCGATCAGGGACATGATGGACGGCAGATACAGGAGAAGGTGGGCACGGTGGTCAGATCCCAGTCTGATGCAGCGATCAGGGACATGATGGACGGCAGAGACAGGATAAGGTGGGCACGGTGGTCAGATCCCAGGATGATGCAGCGATCAGGGACATGATGGACGGCAGATACAGGAGAAGGTGGGCACGGTGGTCAGATCCCAGTCTGATGCAGCGATCAGGGACATGATGGACGGCAGAGTCAGGCGAAGGTGGGCACGGTGGTCAGATCCCAGTCTGATCCAGCGATCAGGGACACGATGGACGGCAGAGACAGGCGATGGTGGGCACGGTGGTCAGATCCCAGTCTGATGCAGCGATCAGGGACATGATGGACGGCAGAGTCAGGCGAAGGTGGGCACGGTGGTCAGATCCCAGTCTGATGCAGCGATCAGGGACACGATGGATGGCAGAGACAGGCGAAGGTGGGCACGGTGGTCAGATCCCAGTCTGACTGCAGCGATCAGGGACATGATGGACGGCAGAGACAGGAGAAGGTGGGCACGGTGGTCAGATCCCAGTCTGATGCACCGATCAGGGACATGATGGACGGCAGAGACAGGAGAAGGTGGGCACGGTGGTCAGATCCCAGTCTGACTGCAGCGATCAGGGACATGATGGACGGCAGAAACAGGATAAGGTGGGCACGGTGGTCAGATCCCAGTCTGATGCAGCGATCAGGGACATGATGGACGGCAGATACAGGAGAAGGTGGGCACGGTGGTCAGATCCCAGTCTGACTGCAGCGATCAGGGACATGATGGACGGCAGAGACAGGAGAAGGTGGGCACGGTGGTCAGATCCCAGTCTGACTGCAGCGATTAGGGACATGATGGACGGCAGAAACAGGATAAGGTGGGCACGGTGGTCAGATCCCAGTCTGATGCACCGATCAGGGACATGATGGACGGCAGAGACAGGAGAAGGTGGGCACGGTGGTCAGATCCCAGTCTGACTGCAGCGATCAGGGACATGATGGACGGCAGAAACAGGATAAGGTGGGCACGGTGGTTAGATCCCAGTCTGATGCAGCGATCAGGGACACGATGGACGGCAGAGATAGGAGAAGGTGGGCACGGTGGTCAGATCCCAGTCTGACTGCAGCGATCAGGGACATGATGGACGGCAGAAACAGGATAAGGTGGGCACGGTGGTCAGATCCCAGTCTGACTGCAGCGATCAGGGACATGATGGACGGCAGAGACAGGAGAAGGTGGGCACGGTGGTCAGATCCCAGTCTGATGCACCGATCAGGGACATGATGGACGGCAGAGACAGGAGAAGGTGGGCACGGTGGTCAGATCCCAGTCTGATGCAGCGATCAGGGACATGATGGACGGCAGAGTCAGGCGAAGGTGGGCACGGTGGTCAGATCCCAGTCTGACTGCAGCGATCAGGGACATGATGGACGGCAGAGACAGGAGAAGGTGGGCACGGTGGTCAGATCCCAGTCTGATGCACCGATCAGGGACATGATGGACGGCAGAGACAGGAGAAGGTGGGCACGGTGGTCAGATCCCAGTCTGACTGCAGCGATCAGGGACATGATGGACGGCAGAAACAGGAGAAGGTGGGCACGGTGGTCAGATCCCAGTCTGACTGCAGCGATCAGGGACATGATGGACGGCAGAGACAGGAGAAGGTGGGCACGGCGGTCAGATCCCAGTCTGATGCAGCGATCAGGGACATGATGGACGGCAGAGTCAGGAGAAGGTGGGCACGGTGGTCAGATCCCAGTCTGATGCAGCGATCAGGGACATGATGGACGGCAGAGACAGGAGAAGGTGGGCACGGTGGTCAGATCCCAGTCTGATGCAGCGATCAGGGACATGATGGACGGCAGAGTCAGGAGAAGGTGGGCACGGTGGTCAGATCCCAGTCTGATGCAGCGATCAGGGACATGATGGACGGCAGAGACAGGAGAAGGTGGGCACGGTGGTCAGATCCCAGTCTGACTGCAGCGATCAGGGACATGATGGACGGCAGAGACAGGAGAAGGTGGGCACGGTGGTCAGATCCCAGTCTGATGCAGCGATCAGGGACATGATGGACGGCAGAGTCAGGAGAAGGTGGCCACAGTGGTCAGATCCCAGTCTGATGCAGCGATCAGGGACATGATGGACGGCAGAGTCAGTAGAAGGTGGGGCACGGTGGTCATCCGATCATCAAGATAAAGCCGCAGAATGGGAACAGCTCTGTTGAGATGGCAGTATGATGTGGGGTTCACCGCCTGTAAATACATCAAAGTTTGTTAGAACAAAAAGCTTGAATAAAGCGATGTTTCATGTGGTATTGACTTGTATATGTATTTATTTATTGTGATGATTTCTTTCATTCATTCATTTTTTATTCATGTTTCATATTGTTGTCAGTAAATAAAAATTCATTTTATGAATTCATGCATTAATCATTGCTTGAATAAAAATTATGTTTTCACATCAGCTGCATTTGTCTAGTGTGTGTTCATGCATAGTTATGTCATATGACAAGTTTGCTTGTTTTGCCAAAATATATAATTTTCATTAAGAAAATGTTGTATAATTAAATGTTGGTCAGCATTTGTCATTATTATTGTGCAAAAGTGTTGGGGTGGGCTAGAAATGCAATTCATTCTGGGGTAATATTAATTTTTAAGTAGCAATACTTGCTTTGTTTGAGTATAAAATCAACAGTGTTCTCCAAAGGTGAGATCTTCGAGCTGCCCGACGTCTCCTTTGTGCACACATTCGTCTAATTAGTGCAAACATGCCGACCATTTCAGACGCTGAAGTAAACCGTTCTAGTTAGGTTGTCGAGTTACTGATGCAATCAGGTGTTGGTGCACCTGTCGCTCATGACTTTTAAGTTGTCGCGCTTGTGATAAGGTCGTAGGCAGTGGCAGCGCCAGGGGGGGTCTTGGGGGGTCTCAAGACCCTCCTAAAAAACGCTATGACCCCCCACCCCCTTCCTGATTAAAAAATATATCCGGAATAAAGATTTAAAAATATTTCACTTCAGCAGCGGCGCCGAGCAAAGCGCACGTCAGAATCAGAAACAGAGGACAGGAGGGTGTGTGTGTGTGTGTGTGTGCGCGCGTGTGTGTTCATCTGAGCCTCATTGGTCTGTCACTGCTCGTCAATGTCCGAATATTTGAGTTGACCAATCAAATCAAAGTAGGCGGCCTTTATGTTCACAGACGCTGCTGAGCGCGAATTTTTGCAGAGCGACTCGACAAAGTGCGAGATAAGTAGCTAAACTAAACATTTCATATTGGACAGTTTTTTTGGTCATAAATGTTAAACGAATACCAAAAATTTTCAGGCAAACTAATATAGTTTTGTCTAATTTCGCCATTTTGAGCTGAAAATAGGCCTATAACGTGACTCATGTAATGTAGGCTAATAATTAGTTTACCATCATTGTGAGGGGAGAAGAAACATTAACAAAGCCGTTTTCATCATGTTAGGCACATGATTAATAATGAATGTGTATTGCGTAAATATTGAGAATATAATACAAATTGTAGCCTTTAGTAAATTAAAAAAGCTCAGCTTTAGGACGGGAAGAGAAAGGGCACGATGAGGATAACGTTACTGAGAAAAAAGAAAGGATGATAGATGGAGATGAAGTGAGAACAGGTATTGACATAGTCTACTGCCCGCTAACATGGTTTTAAAGCTATTTCTTATTCTTATCCTTCAAACGTCTTGAAATGCACATATCAGAGAAATAAAAAATTTGAAGCCCTTACGCACCTCAAATTTAGGACCTCTTTGATTATAAAGCCCTGTCTACTGCCCTGTATTAGGCATAAGATCAATGTTGTTATCCAATTTTATGGCCTTCAAAACATCTTAAAATGCACATATGTAGATCAGAGAAATAAAAAATGTCTCTGGGAAACCCAGAACTCCCCTAACTAACCTGCTTCACATTCGGGACCACAGTGATTATAAAACCCTGACATTGCATGGTAATGAAACTAGTTAATAGTGAGCATTAGACCCTAAACTAAAGTGTTACCTTTTTATTTATTTTTTAATCATAATCATAATCATTGGGGATTAGCCCCCTAAAATGAAAAGCCTAGAAACGCCCCTGAGTAGCAGTAATATGCAGTTATTAGCCGTGTCCACTGTATTTTTTTGTTGGTTTTCATGAGACCCCCCTTGAAATGACCAGGACCCCCCATTGCCCCCCCAATCAAAATTGTCTGGAGCCGCCACTGGTGATCAACACTTGAATATGGGAATACTGAGTTTCAATCAAAAAGCAACATTTTAAACAAAAAGCAGAGAAAATCTTTTTTGTCAAAAGCCCTATTCGGACAGTAATTGTTTCTCATGGGGTTGTGAGGTATTTTCAACCTTTACATGGGTTAGTTGTGATTTAATTGCCGTCTGAATCCACATCTCTAAGTTTACAAGAGGAGATCACTTCAAAATTCACTGTTTAAATCCTTTTTGTTCACTGCCTTGCACGGTACGTACGATAACTGTTGCGCTTCAGTGTACTTTGCATGCATTTTAAAGATGTACCCTTTTATTACTTGAAATGGGCCATCCCTTCGTTCACAAGTTCATAGGATCACAAAACTCGCTCCTCCACGGTCAATAAATCGCCATCTGGATGCATGAGTTTATCACCGAGGTCGTAGGTCACATGATAACGTCAACATGGCGATGATGTCCGGTTCGCATTCATACTCAACGAGATCAGGCTATAAAGTACCTACTCTTTTAGCGCTCGTTAAGTAAGTACTTATTGAAATTAAGTACCTATTCATTGAGTATGCGGTTTTGGACGCAGCCATGGAGTGTGTATGTCTGTTGCAAAAATAAAGTAAAGTATTCACTTCAACTCTATTCTGTAACGATCACCAGCTGGAGTGCCCTCGAGAGCCACCAGAGGGCGCTCCACAATAGACTATAATCACTTCCTCACAAACTACATTTCCCATACTCACTGCCTGGACTCATCATCACTGATCACATTCACCTGCACCTCATTGTCACTGATTGTATTCACCTGTGTCTTGTCATCCTGCTAGTCTCAGTCTATTTCTACCATGTTCATTCATTCACTCACCGCGAAGTCTTGTTTTAGTGTTACACTGCATTTCTGAGCATTATCCTCCCGAGTTTTGATTCCTGTGTTTGACCTGTGGATTGTTTATCGTTGCTGACCCTTCTCTGCCTGCCCTGACTGTTTCACTGGACTCTGATTCTCTCTGCCTGCCTCGACCCCTTGCTTGTATCTGGTTTGTCTCTGCCTTATCTCCGTTGCCCTGTTTGCTGTTGTTGATCCCTGCCTGTTTGACTACTCTAATAAATGCTGCGAATGGATCCCCTTGTGTCTGCTGCATCGTAACAGAAGACTTCGCTACTTCAGATCCAGCAGCCGAGAAAGAATTGACCAAGATGAATTCAGCAGCACGGATCTCACCTGATCTTCCCAGCATGAGCCGGGAATTTGCGGGTCAGATCGCGGCCTTGGCTCTGGATAGCCCTGATCTGTTACAGTTCACGTGGGGGTTTATTCCTCTCGCTGCTTCCTGCTCCCTCGGAGACGAGGCAATTAAGTTGTTACCGGTTGGGGGCAAAGGAGGTCAACCCGAGGGAGCTTCCCAATATCTCCGGTCTGGACTGGAGAGAGGCACTCTCCCTATGTCTGGAGAGCTTCCTCCCACGGTACGCCAGGTCATCATCTGATCTCCACGTCCAGCCAGAGGCCGTCCAGCCAGAGGCCGTCCAGCCAGAGGCCGTCCAGCCAGAGACCGTCCAGCCAGAGCTTCACGTCAGCCACGTCCAGCCAGAGCTTCACGTCAGCCACGTCCAGCCAGAGCTTCACGTCAGCCACGTCCAGCCAGAGCTTCACGTCAGCCACGTCCAGCCAGAGCTTCACGTCAGCCACTGGACTCTGATTCTCTCTGCCTGCCTCGACCCCTTGCTTGTATCTGGTTTGTCTCTGCCTTATCTCCGTTGCCCTGTTTGCTGTTGTTGATCCCTGCCTGTTTGACTACTCTAATAAATGCTGCGAATGGATCCCCTTGTGTCTGCTGCATCGTAACATATGCATGTAGTGGTCTGATTTCTAGTGAAGATACTACAAAGTGGATTCTCTCTTTTGGACAGTTTCTGGTTTTGCTTTGACCTTCTCCACTCACAGTTCAACTCCGCTGATATTTGTCAAATAAGCACAGACAGAAACACACACAGGAGAACTGAGAGATCTTTAATTATATTAATGATAGAAAAGAGAGAATACAGGACAGTCTCTGACTCCATATGGGACATATTAAACACTTCTATAAAGACACAACAATATTACTAATAACTCCTCTTATGATTTACATGCAAGCTCTGATTTATAATTTTATATAAACTTTTCTATATATTCTGTGCACTTTAAATCAAGTCTTTTTAGGGATAATTTACCCGAAACTGTCCACAATAACATCTAAAAATATTGTCTTTTATGTTCAACAGAAGAAAGAAAGTTATTCATATTTTTAGCAACATGAAAGCATATGTACATTGTCAGTTTTCATTTTTGAGTGAACCATCTTTTTAATACATTTACATTTAATCATTTAGCAGATTTACAAATGAGGAGAACAATATAAGTTAAACTTACAATATTCAAGTGCTGTGAATAATAGCATGAACAGTAGTTATTTGGTAAAAAGAGCCTAATGTACATGCATTAGGAACACAAGACTATGAGCTGAAACTACTTGATGTTGATACTTGATCTGTCGGTCTATCGGGGAATGAAGTGAGAATAAACGGTGCTTTATACAACCCTCCTCTCCATCGTATGATAAAGTCCTGCTGATACAGAACCAGCAGAAGCATCAACGCTACATCAGTACATCTTTAATAAAACTCTGTTTACTGGATGTGTTTTATGGGCCGCACACAGAGCAATGGAGTTTGAGTTTGATGAATGGAGAGTTATCTCTAATAAAGCTAAATGTCACAGAAAGGAAGGGTGTGTGAGTGAACAGAATGCCATTGACTGCATGTATTGAGTGCAGATGTTTAAACTGAACTGCAGGCGGTCTGTGAATGAGACGCAGGCTTTTGCACTGAAACACAGCAGGCAAACGCTGCACTACTGTCTCGAGAGTGTTCGTCCCGGCTGTGTGTCGAGTTCTGGTGTGTGTCAGCTCTACAACAGCAGTGAACAGACTTCATGAACCCTCCAACATCAGGCCTCAAGAACATGTACAACACACAGTCAGCCAGTGGGTTCAGGAACAGCAGATATTCACAAAAATACCAAATTATAGAAAGCAAGAAATGAGTGTACCTGTAAGTTGTATAAGCTCTAAAAAAAATCAGGATTACAGCAGGGAGAATGAGAAAAGTGTAAGTCAGAAGCACCAGGAACAAACTGCCCAAAATCTTTTTGCGCTTTAGAGAAGTAAGTGATATTGTGCGTGAAAGACCGCGACGAGTGCCAATAAAACACAGAATGATTATCGGGTAGGGGATTAAACAGGCGATCGATCGGGACAGACGGGTAAAATACAGCGAATCAGAAACATCAGCAAACATCAGAGGAACAAACCAGATGATCACAGAAATAACACAGCAGACTTTTAGTGAATGATGAGATCTGGACCAGATAGGATGAGAAACCAGAAGATATCGTTCAAAAGCAACACATGCCATAAAATACAGACCCGCAATCAAACTATAATAATATGCCATATACACATCCCGTGACCATGACAGCTGCATATACGATGACCATGTGATTGTCTCTGTTAATTTACAAATGATCTGAATGAGATCTGAAAGAATCAAATGAATAACAAAAACTGGAGTGGAGCGATTAGATTTGATAAGAACACACAACGCACACAGAGTTAAGATCATGATTACAATCTCAATGGCTGCAATGATAATGATAATGAATAGGTCTGCACTCTTAACTTTCCTATGAATTTCCTCCATCTGTTTAATACTTTCATTTCCATAATTTACTCCACTTGATCCGTTGCTGCTGGCGTTTAGTTCTGCCATTGTTTCATGAAATCTTGACGTGCACTAAAGAACAAACCAGTCATTAGTTTAAAAAAACATGCATTCATTTACTATTTACTACTTTATTAAAGTAAGATTAAAGTTTGTGAATCCTCCATTTGAACAATATGACAGAAGCAAGAATGCTGTTGTTCTGAATATTCAGTCCAGCACAGCTGCAAGTGTACAATGGTTTATTAAACTAGGAATAAATCTTGAAGAACTTACGTTACTGACAGGATTGTGTGTTTCGTCTGCAGGTCGAAGCAGAAGTTTGTGGAATAACACACAGACTGACAGATGTTTCACAAGTTTCCACTGCCGTGTTTAAAGAGCTCTTCATTCACTGCACACACTGTAAAAACACACATCTGAAAGCTTGTTGATCTAATGTAGGAAATGCCTGAGATTACACACTAACTATTTCATCCAACGTGTGCAACGGTCATTTCCTTAAAGACACAATTAACTAACAAATAAACGTAACTTTATATCTGGATGTAAATTGTTAACTAACAATGGTGGTTTGAGTGAAAAACCAGTCCAACTTTCACCAATGGTTCAGTTCAACTACGACGACTGAAGTAATCTGAAAATGCTTTATATCTGATGCGTTCATTTATAAAGTTCACTCAGCGTTTATTCATATCATCAGTAGAATAAGAAACCATGAATGATCGCGAGAGAAAGCACAAATACTCTGATCTCTCTAAAATATTGAATCTTCTGCTGCTCTGCAAGCCTGTTTTCTTTAAGAAATGTAAATCTGTGTTGCTGACTGACTGAAATCACACACAATGTTAATTAAAGGAAACTTGTTTAAGTGCAAATGATCACAGTGATACCAGAGGCTGAAATACAGAGATAGTTGACAATATAAACTCACGGATGAGATGATCTCATGATCTGACCTGGACTCATAATGAACATCAAACTACAAGATGATGAAGTTTATGAGCTGATCACATCATCATCATCATCATCATCAAATGAATCTCAAGGAAACTGGTTCCGGCAGGACCTTAAAGAAAACTTCCAAACCTGCTTTAAACAATTCCATCTTCATTTCTTTAGTTTCTTCTGCACATAATCAAGCACACTAGAGAGTCATCAAGCTGAACAACATGTGCTAACGTCTGAATAACGGCTGAAACACAATGACACAATAATTCCCACATGAGAGACATGATCTTACCTGGAGTCAGCCTGAAGACTGAAGACGCTGCTCATCAGGAGATGATGGTGTTTATGAGCTGATCAGCGTTCTGTTATCTTTTAGAGCCTGAATTCACTCCGGAAACACCAAACAAAGATGCATTAAACATAATTTACAGTTAATGCACATGCAACCGCATCAGCAATCAGGAAACCAAACTACACTATATAGAACCATTTAAAAATAGCCACAAGTGTTATAGAATAGATAGATAAAGATAGTGAGATATCCATTAAAGGATGAACACATTTTTAAGTGTCCATTGCTTGAAAGCAAGATTAAGTCTGTGAAAATTATAGAATCCTTTTGTTGTGTATTTTCAATTTGTTCCAAAGCTAAAAGCAAAGTACGTGCTTCAGCCATTTCCCACCTTCGAACCATCTGTGAATATAGGTGAGTGAGAAGGGAACTGATTTCTTATGTCCAAATATTGCTATATATATTACATATACTCCTTTCTTCTAATGAGCCAAATCCAAATTGATTTATAAAAAGGAAAATGTGAATAGCCAGAAGTACAGTAATATAATACTCTGCAGTAAGAGCAAAATAGAAACATTAGTAAAGACAAAATATTATAACAAACTAACAACAAAAACTAAACCACTACATCTTTATTTCCATTAACAGTTTCATTCAGACACTGTTTGTGAAGCACCTCATTAATCTGTCAGTAAACGTTGAGTTAGTTTGATTCTGCTCTACGCTTTAATAATGTTCCACTATGTTATGTTCGACTGGGAATTGAACCCGGGTCTCCTGCGTAACAGGGGAGGCACTACCTCAGTGCCACAATGTGGTGTTTTCGACTCAGATTGCAGAGACCGAGACAATAACTCAGTTCAAGGAGTTTACTTGAAAAGCAGGGCAGAAGTATCCAACAAGGAACAGGCAAAAACAAAGTAATAATCCAGGCAAAGGTCAAGTCCACTATATCAGTCAGAATCAGTTCAATAATCCAGAAGCAGGAGGCCAACTCATAACCCAAGAAACAGGCAGGTACAGGTCGGTAACAAGCAACAATCAAAGGGGGAACAATACTCTGATAATAACTCATGGACAGGTTTAGTCAACAGTCCTGCACCGGTGTCACCTCAAGACTGAGCAAACTACTCAAGACAACAGGGACATTAAATAGGCAGCTTAACAAGGTTCAGGTGAAACTAATAAATCAATAATGAGAACATGTGGCAGGCATAAAACAAAAACACTGAGGACCTCGCATGGCCAAAAAAGGAACAACAGTCACATAATTCATGACACACTAATCTGTGTCTGATTCTAATTATTGACACTTGATGTAGTGATAAATGTAAAGTATATTAACTGTATCCACACGAGATATGGGCTTTTCTGTTAAAGATTTACAAACAATTACAAAATGTGGATTACAAATGTTAAATTATGTTGTGTAAATATTGGTGAAAAGCATATTCATGTTCAAATATTGTGAAAATTAGACTTTTTACTACACTGTAAACCCTAATAAGTTGAGACTACTTAAATGATTTGAGGAAAGTGGTTGCGTAAGTAAATTTGAGTAATGGCTAAATTGACAACTCAATTCAATTGAGTTGACCTAATGTTGGTCTGTTCATTGAATTAACTTACATGTTTAAGTACAGATAACTTAAAAAGGCGAATAGACTTAACTCATAATTTCCAGTTTTATATGGTTGTTTACTTGTTTTAATGATTTATAAATGATTTCATACAAGTATTGTTTTTCCATAAACTGCTTTATTAGGTTTATACATTTATATTCATTTAAGAAACATTGCTCACAACATTAAGCTCATATTTTTAAGTCACATAAAGACAGATGCAGAGACACATTTAAATAAAAAAAAACAGTAAGCTCATATTTCTAACAGTAAGCTGCATTAAGTCACATTAAAAACAGTAAGCTCATATTTTTAACAGTAGGCTGCATTTTTAAGTCACATTAAAAAACAGTAAGCTAATTTTTAACAGTAAGCTGCATTAAGTCACATTCAAAAATTAAGCTCATATTTTTAACAGTGATCTTACATTTTTACAAAACATTAAGGTCACATTTCTACAAAACAGTAAGCTCATATTTTTAACAGTAGGCTGCATTTTTAAGTCACATTAAAAACAGTAAGCTAATTTTTAACAGTAAGCTGCATTAAGTCACATTCAAAAATTAAGCTCATATTTTTAACAGTGATCTTACATTTTTACAAAACATTAAGGTCACATTTCTACAAAACAGTAAGCTCATATTTTTAACAGTAAGCTGCATTTTTAAGTCACATTAAAAAACAGTAAGCTGCATTAAGTCACATTCAAAAATTCAGCTCATATTTTTAACAGTGATCTAAAATTTTTACAAAACATTAAGCTCACATTTCTACAAAACAGTAAGTTCATATTTATAACAGTAAGCTCACATAAAAAAAAAAAAGTCAGCTCACATTTCTACAAAACAGTAAGCTATTTTTTAAAAGACACGAGCAAAACAGTAATTATTCTCGTATTTTTAACGGTCTCATTTTCAAAAGACCATGTGCAATGTAAATGTGCAGCTATTAAATGTGCGCAAAGTAATTTCTCCATTTTAAGCAAACGACTGCGTTTTAGGCTGCAGGTCTTTCTGCCCCAAGGAAAGTAGAATGCTCTGAATGAAGTCAAAAATGTATCTCAGCGACTTTGGGTAACTCAGGTGTAATGCATAAATAAGTCCGAACAGAAAGCACATTGCTTCAGGAAGGTCATGTAGATTGTCCATAACTAACTTTCCCTCTATTACTATTCCAATCGAAGAGGGAGACGAATGCAGAGTTGAGGGGCTTAAGAGTCGTCCCATCTTCAACTATCACCCCACTGGCACATCAAGAATTGAGCTGTGATCATCGGACATCTAGTGAATAAAAATTAACAAATAAAAATTAATTCACATGCATGCAAGCTCATATACATTTCAGAAGGTGCAACCTAACCTTAAACACTGTATCAATCTCAATCTAAAGGGACAGTTCACCCAAAATTGAAAATTCTGTCATTAATTACTCACCCTTGTGTCATTGCACATCTGTAAGACCTACGTTCATCTTCGGAACATAAATGAAGATATTTTTAATGAAACCCGAGAGGTTTCAGTAACTCCATACTAGAGATCCAATGCAACTACCACTTTCAAGGTCCAAAAAGGTAGGAAAGAAATCATTAAAGCAACCCATGTGACTCCAGTGGATTAACCTCCATTTTATGAAGCACTATGTGAGTGCTTTGTTTGCGCAATTTTTTTTAACACTTTATTTACTAAATATTAATCTCCAACGCACGTTCACGCAATTACGTCTGCTCTTACATCAACACAAAACTCATGCGTTGTGGTGCTATGCGTGTTGTTTACTTGCGAATCTTTACACAATACACATGCAATACTCTTATGAACGTTTTCAAAAATACACTGGTAAATTATGTTTTTTTGCAAACATAGCACTCATGTTGCTTCATAAATTTGAGGTTAAACTTTATAGTACAGAGTGCTGAAACAAAGTCTTTCCTATCGTTCTGGTCCTTGAAATTGTAGTTGCGTTGGATGTCGATGGAGGGACAGAAACTTGCCGAATTTCATTAAAAAAAATCTTTATTTGTGTCTTGAAGATAGAACGACACAAGGGTAAGTAATGAATGACAGAATTGTTCTTTTTGAGTGAACTAACCCTTTATATTGAGATTGACAGTGTGTGTGTGTGTGTGTGTGTGTGAGAATGATAGAGAGTGTGAATGTGTGAGAGAGTGTGTTAAAGTGTCTTTTGGACATTTTCTCCATGGAATACTTACCAAACATGTCTTAAAGAAAGCAGGAGAGTCATCTCCAAACCAAAGGGGTAGTCCTTGAAGCACCAGAGTTTGGACCTCAGTTGGCTCTGATAGCTTGCATGGAAAAAATAAAAATTGTATTAAATCCAACCTCTTGTTACTAATACATTATTTTCAAGGAATTCATAACAGCCTTTAAATAGATCAGCACATTTACTCAGAGATCAACTATGAAGTCTATATTGCAGTTTATACAGGTTTCATATCAATCAGGTGGTCACCAGTCTTTAGCATCACGATCCTTCAGAAATCATTATAATATGATGATTTATTATCTATGTTGGAAACATTTGTGCTGCTTAATATATTTTTTAGAACCTGTGATACTTTTTTTCAGTAAAAAAGAAAAGAAAAAAAAAGAACAGTGTTTATTTAATATAGAAATCTTTTGTAACAATATAAAATATCATTCAAAAGTTTGGGGTCAGTAATTTCTCTTTCTTTAAAAAAAGAAAGAAACAAATTAATACTTTTATTCAGCACGGATGTGTTAATTGATAAAAAGTAATAGTTAAGACTTTTTTCCATCAATGAATTCTAAAAAAAAAAAAAAAAAAGTATCACAGGTTCAAAAAAATATTAAGGAGCACGTTCTGTTTCCAACATTGATAATAAATCAGCATATTATAATGATTTCTGAAGGATCATGTGACAGAAGACAGGAGTAATGATGCTGAAAGTTCAGCTCAAGAAAAGCTGATCACAGAAGAAATCACAGAAATCATTTATTTTAAAAGGATATTAAAATAGAAAACCATTATTTTAAAGTGCAATATTTCACAATATTAAAGTTTTTTTTCTGTATTTTTGATCAAATAAATGCAGCCTTGATGAGCAGAAGAGACTTCTTTAAAAAAAAAATTAAAAAGTAATGCATCCAAACTTGACCAGTACTGTATCTTGGAAGGTCTGAGGGTGAGTAAATTAAGAACAAATTAAAATTGTTTTCATTATGAGGGTTATAGGTAATCTAAACTTTCTTTTTGTTATAGTCACTACAGATTTAATAAATCTTAATCCTTTAAAAATATATATAATTTAACACCACTTTTGCAAAATTCACAAAAAGTTTACTTTTAGTAACACAGCTTGTCACTGGGGTATTACTCTCAAATTAACACTTTTATACTTTTTTTATTTTATTTTTACATATTTAAAGTGACAACCTGTACCTGACAGTGAAAATTATAAAGTATACAAATCGCTCATGGGGACATGGAAAATAGACACAGCTCTGCTAATGGTAACTTGTTAAAGACAAAGAAAAATCCACAGATACATTTGAATAAATTTGATAAAAAAACTACTAATTATGCACCAGGGACACGTTACATCAACAGACCTATTAATTATTAATATATCTCTATAAATGTGTAGCAGGCGGGAAAAGCTCTGCGTTTTTTTGTGAACATGACCAGTCACAGAAATTCTTAAAACGATTAGGCTAAATCAATAACGTTAGGCCTATTCACGCAGCAGCCCATTTTTACACCAAATAAAACGTCTTATTTCACAAATTACACACAGCGTCATTTCAGTGAGCCTGGAAATAGATTGGACTCGAAGTTTAAACCGCAATTTCATGCTTTATTGTAAATTAACAGCGCATGCGATAAAACATTGGCTAGGTTTGGAATTTGGGTGACTGCTAAGTTCTCTCAGAAACTTGATTTTAACTTCAACACATTGTATACCTTGTCCATCCGTATAAAAAATAAAACATTTCACAGACAATAAAGCAAAATTTACAGACGCGGTATAGATTAACTTACCAGCGTACTCCTGCGGCCTATATCATTAACGTTACTCCCCCTCCTCGTCTGCTTCATAACCGCCGGCCTGCTCCTGCAGCTGCGGGAGGAAAACGGGAAATTCAAATGTTCTTATAGAAGGTTAGTAACTCAAAAACGTGTTTATAACTCGAAAATACTCTAAAAATAAAGCATTTGAAAGGCAACAAAGCACAGTTTAAATATATATTTTACCATTATTCTACCTACCAGCGTACTCTGAGTCTTTCACGACGACTCTCTTCCCGTCTGCTTTACCGCCTGTCTGCCTGTGTCGCTGCCAGAGTAAAACGGTAAAGTGTTTTTTACCATGCAAAAACATTACAATAAAACGTGTAAGGAAATCAAGAAAATTTGTATGCGTTGCGTTATCTTTACTTACCAATTTTCTTCTTTCGGGTGGTTCTGCAAGTGCCTCTGGCCTGCAGTGCGTCTTCAGCAAATTCAACACAACAAAAAATTACCGCCTTTTGTTATATTGCCCAATCAGCGCTGTTGTCAAGGCAGAATTTCAAGCGTGACCAATCATTTTTAAACAGAGACGTAGCGAATAATTTAAATAAATTTAAATTCTGAGTTTATAACACTAAAAATCTTAATTCAAAAGATTTTTGCTTCCAATGAGTAAGTTAAACACACCTGTTTAAGTGTTGATGGCAAAACTAGGTGTTTTAAGTAATGTCAAGTTATGATAACTTGATGTCTTTATTAATGACAACATTAGGGTTTACAGTGTATAGTCACACAGTATGGCACACTTGAGGAACAATCAAACAGCATCTTAGCTTAATGGTAATAATGACAGTAATGAACACTTTAATCAACATCTTGATCGTGAACACAAAAGTGATGTGATGCATATATTTCACATATCATTTAGAAGATTATAATAGCTTAAATGATAAACAATACAGTTTTGATGCGTTTTTGAAAGTGTCAGTCATGGAGGATTTAACCTGAAGCACTTCTACTGAGTATCATAATTGATTTGGTTTCTGCCATTAGAAAACACTTCCCTATTGAGTGGATGTGGTGATTTATCCTCAATTTTCAAAAGCTTGATTCCTGAAAGCTTGTTACTAAGAGATTCAGTTTGATGACACATTTCCTCATTTCCCATCAGCGTAAATTTTTTGTATGAGTGAGCAGTAGGCAACCGACTTAAGAGGTATTAGCTAACCCTGCACCGTCTGACTAAATTCAGAACTGACAAGGTTTGTGTCCGTGAGAAACACGATCCGGCCAACGTGATCTCTGTGTGGCATTGGGTCCATAATGAATTAATAAATGAAAACTCAGACTAATACATTTTCTAAATTAAATCACAATTAAACTTTTGATAACCTGTTAAGACAATCAGTAAATGATAAAAAGTCATTCAAATTTGGAGTCAGATTAAATTATTCATGGAGTCCGAATTAAAAATTAGAAATCGACACTTTAATGAATTAAGGTGATTTTTCCAGAAACGCCCGAAAAGACATACACGCTGAATTCCTTCGACTATACCATTGGATTCCGTCCTTGGGCCAGTGGGTGGACCTTACAAGTTGTATGCTTATGTGGACTTAATCCTGACTTGCATGAATTTAGTCTTTGTTTGATTTTGAAAACAGATTTTGGTGAACAAAAGCGAGGTGACGGCAGCAGTCGGGTCACAGAAGTCTCTTCTCCAACTGAAAATCACACACCTGTCATCAATTATCATGCCAATTAAGGACATGAATGTGTAACAAATTAGCTCAACGGGGCAATATTAATAATAGTCATTACAGGTGCACCTGAATATAAAAGTATAAGTGTTCTCCTTCTCAGGGAATCATGACATTAGTAACCTAAAGTGTTCTCCTTCTCAGGGAATTATGACATTAGTAACCTGAAGTGTTCTCCTTCTCAGGGAATCATGACATTAGTAACCTGAAGTGTTCTCCTTCTCAGGGAACTATTACATTTAGTAACCTGAAGTGTTCTCCTTCTCAGGGAACCATTACATTTAGTAACCTGAAGCGTTCTCCTTGTCAGGGAATCATTACATTAGTAACCTGAAGCGTTCTCCTTCTCAGGGAACCATTACATTAGTAACCTGAAGCGTTCTCCTTCTCAGGGAACCATTACATTAGTAACCTGAAGTGTTCTCCTTCTCAGGGAATCATGACATTAGTAACCTGAAGTGTTCTCCTTCTCAGGGAATCATGACATTAGTAACCTGAAGTGTTCTCCTTCTCAGGGAACCATTACATTAGTAACCTGAAGCGTTCTCCTTCTCAGGGAACCATTACATTAGTAACCTGAAGTGTTCTCCTTCTCAGGGAACCATTACATTAGTAACCTGAAGTGTTCTCCTTCTCAGGGAACCATTACATTAGTAACCTGAAGTGTTCTCCTTCTCAGGGAACCATTACATTAGTAACCTGAAGCGTTCTCCTTCTCAGGGAACCATTACATTAGTAACCTGAAGTGTTCTCCTTCTCAGGGAACCATTACATTAGTAACCTGAAGTGTTCTCCTTCTCAGGGAACCATTACATTAGTAACCTGAAGTGTTCTCCTTCTCAGGGAACCATTACATTAGTAACCTGAAGTGTTCTCCTTCTCAGGGAATCATGACATTAGTAACCTGAAGTGTTCTCCTTCTCAGGGAACCATTACATTAGTAACCTGAAGCGTTCTCCTTCTCAGGGAACCATTACATTAGTAACCTGAAGTGTTCTCCTTCTCAGGGAACCATTACATTAGTAACCTGAAGTGTTCTCCTTCTCAGGGAACCATTACATTAGTAACCTGAAGTGTTCTCCTTCTCAGGGAACCATTACATTAGTAACCTGAAGCGTTCTCCTTCTCAGGGAACCATTACATTAGTAACCTGAAGTGTTCTCCTTCTCAGGGAACCATTACATTAGTAACCTGAAGTGTTCTCCTTCTCAGGGAACCATTACATTAGTAACCTGAAGTGTTCTCCTTCTCAGGGAACCATTACATTAGTAACCTGAAGCGTTCTCCTTCTCAGGGAACCATTACATTAGTAACCTGAAGCGTTCTCCTTCTCAGGGAATCATTACATTAGTAACCTGAAGCGTTCTCCTTCTCAGGGAACCATTACATTAGTAACCTGAAGCGTTCTCCTTCTCAGGGAATCATTACATTAGTAACCTGAAGCGTTCTCCTTCTCAGGGAACCATTACATTAGTAACCTGAAGCGTTCTCCTTCTCAGGGAACCATTACATTAGTAACCTGAAGCGTTCTCCTTCTCAGGGAACCATTACATTAGTAACCTGAAGCGTTCTCCTTCTCAGGGAACCATTACATTAGTAACCTGAAGTGTTCTCCTTCTCAGGGAACCATTACAATAGTAACCTGAAGCGTTCTCCTTCTCAGGGAACCATTACATTATTAACCTGAAGTGTTCTCTTTCTCAGCAAACCATTAGATTAGTAATCTGAAGCGTTCTCCTTCTCAGGGAACCATTACCTTAGTAACCTGAAGCGTTCTCTTTCTCATGGAATCATTACATTAGTAACCTAAAGTGCTCTCTTTCTCAGCAAACCATTACATTAGTAACCTGAAGTGTTCTCCTTCTCAGGGAACCATTACATTAGTAACCTGAAGCGTTCTCCTTCTCAGGGAACCATTACATTAGTAACCTGAAGCGTTCTCCTTCTCAGGGAATCATTACATTAGTAACCTGAAGCGTTCTCTTTCTCATGGAATCATAACATTAGTAACCTGAAGCGTTCTCCTTCTCAAGGAACCATTACATTAGTAACCTGAAGCGTTCTCCTTCTCAAGGAACCATTACATTAGTAACCTGAAGCGTTCTCCTTCTCAGGGAACCATTACATTAGTAACCTGAAGCATTCTCCTTCTCATGGAATCATTACATTAGTAACCTGAAGCGTTCTCCTTCTCAGGGAACCATTACATTAGTAACCTGAAGCGTTCTCCTTCTCAGGGAACCATTACATTAGTAACCTGAAGCGTTCTCCTTCTCAGGGAATCATTACATTAGTAACCTGAAGCGTTCTCTTTCTCATGGAATCATAACATTAGTAACCTGAAGCGTTCTCCTTCTCAAGGAACCATTACATTAGTAACCTGAAGCGTTCTCTTTCTCAGCAAACCATTACATTAGTAACCTAAAGTGCTCTCTTTCTCAGCAAACCATTACATTAGTAATCTGAAGCGTTCTCTTTCTCAGGGAACCATAACATTAATAACCTGAAGCGTTCTCTTTCTCAGCAAACCATTACATTAGTAACCTAAAGTGTTCTCTTTCTCAGCAAACCATTACATTAGTATCCTGAAGTTCTCTTTCTCATGGAATCACATTAGTAACCTGAAGCGTTCTCCTTCCCAGGGAACCATTACATTAGTAACCTGAAGCGTTCTCCTTCTCAGGGAACCATTACATTAGTAACCTGAAGCGTTCTCCTTCTCAGCAAACCATTACATTAGTAACCTGAAGCGTTCTCCTTCTCAAGGAACCATTACATTAGTATCCTGAAGTTCTCTTTCTCATGGAATCATTACATTACTAACCTGAAGCGTTCTCCTTCCCAGGGAACCATTACATTAGTAACCTGAAGTGTTCTCCTTCTCAGGGAACCATTACATTAGTAACCTGAAGCGTTCTCCTTCTCAGGGAACCATTACATTAGTAACCTGAAGCGTTCTCTTTCTCAGCAAACCATTACATTAGTATCCTGAAGTTCTCTTTCTCAGGGAACCATTACATTAGTATCCTGAAGTTCTCTTTCTCAGGGAACCATTACATTAGTAACCTGAAGAGTTCTCTTTCTCAGCGAACCATTAAATTAGTAACCTGAAGCGTTCTCCGTCTGAGGGAACCATTACATTAGTAACTTGAAACGTTCTTCTCAGGGAATGATTATGTCACAGGTCGGGGTGAGCGCCTGCGGGCCGCCCACCCCTAAACTGAAACACCGCCCCGAGGAGCAGACCGTGGAACACATGAGACAGACAGGAGGTTGAAATAAAACAATAATATTTCTTTATTGGATTATAATAAGTCTTTAAAAGCTGGCTCCGTGGTTCTTCGTTACTGGTGATCGAAACTGAACATCAGAAGATCAGTAGCGGCTCTAAGCTTCTCATTCGCTCACCGCCTCAGTGATTCTTCATTCCTGGCGACAGAGACTGAACAGCAGAGGATCAGTAACAGCTCTAAGCTTCTCATTCGCTCACCGGCTCAGTGATTCTTCACTCCTGGCGACAGAGACTGAACAGCAGAGGATCAGTAACAGCTCTAAGCTTCTCATTCGCTCACCGGCTCAGTGATTCTTCACTCCTGGCGACAGAGACTGAACAGCAGAGGATCAGTAACAGCTCTAAGCTTCTCATTCACTCACCGGCTCAGTGATTCTTCACTCCTGGCGACAGAGACTGAACAGCAGAGGATCAGTAACAGCTCTAAGCTTCTCATTCGCTCACCGGCTCAGTGATTCTTCATTCCTGGCGAAAGAGACTGAACAGCACAGGATCAGTAACAGCTCTAAGCTTCTCATTCGCTCACCGGCTCAGTGATTCTTCATTGCTGGCGACAGAGACTGAACAGCAGAGGATCAGTAACAGCTCTAAGCTTCTCATTCGCTCACCGGCTCAGTGATTCTTCATTCCTGGCGACAGAGACTGAACAGCAGAGGATCAGTAACAGCTCTAAGCTTCTCATTCGCTCACCGACTCAGTGATTCTTCACTCCTGGCGACAGAGACTGAACAGCAGAGGATCAGTAACAGCTCTAAGCTTCTCATTCGCTCACCGGCTCAGTGATTCTTCATTCCTGGCGACAGAGACTGAACAGCAGAGGATCAGTAACAGCTCTAAGCTTCTCATTCGCTCACCGGCTCAGTGATTCTTCATTCCTGGCGACAGAGACTGAATATCAGAGGATCAGTAACAGCTCTAAGCTTCTCATTCGCTCACCGACTCAGTGATTCTTCATTCCTGGCGACAGAGACTGAATATCAGAGGATCAGTAACAGCTCTAAGCTTCTCATTCGCTCACCGACTCAGTGATTCTTCATTCGTGATGACAGAGACTGAACAGCAGAGGATCAGTAACAGCTCTAAGCTTCTCATTCGCTCACCGGCTCAGTGATTCTTCATTCCTGGCGACAGAGACTGAACAGCAGAGGATCAGTAACAGCTCTAAGCTTCTCATTTGCTCACCGGCTCAGTGATTCTTCACTCCTGGCGACAGAGACTGAACAGCAGAGGATCAGTAACAGCTCTAAGCTTCTCATTCGCTCACCGGCTCAGTGATTCTTCATTCCTGGCGACAGAGACTGAACAGCAGAGGATCAGTAACAGCTCTAAGCTTCTCATTCGCTCACCGGCTCAGTGATTCTTCACTCCAGGCGACAGAGACTGGACAGCAGAGGATCAGTAACAGCTCTAAGCTTCTCATTCGCTCACCGGCTCAGTGATTCTTCATTCCTGGCGACAGAGACTGAACAGCAGAGGATCAGTAACAGCTCTAAGCTTCTCATTTGCTCACCGGCTCAGTGATTCTTCACTCCAGGCGACAGAGACTGGACAGCAGAGGATCAGTAACAGCTCTAAGCTTCTCATTCGCTCACCGGCTCAGTGATTCTTCATTCCTGGCGACAGAGACTGAACAGCAGAGGATCAGTAACAGCTCTAAGCTTCTCATTCGCTCACCGGCTCAGTGATTCTTCATTCCTGGCGACAGAGACTGAACAGCAGAGGATCAGTAACAGCTCTAAGCTTCTCATTCGCTCACCGACTCAGTGATTCTTCACTCCAGGCGACAGAGACTGGACAGCAGAGGATCAGTAACAGCTGGGACTATGAGTGGAAGTAGAATTTCCCACACTTGTGCAATCAGTAAAACACTCGAGACTTCAAATGTGCTTGTTTCCACACTAGACACTGCAATCCACAATACCTCACAGTGAATTAAGCCTCCATTCATATCTCCGCCGGGATCCTTCGTGCCGCTGGCTTGGGGTTCTCCAGACTGTGTGAGGAATAAACATACCACAGGTTCTCTTTTGCGGCTTCCCTCCGCTGTCTTTCTGTACCTCTCTCCCTGTGTCCTCCGATCGTGTGTTCACTCTTTCTCGCCGTGTCTGCTCTCTCTTCAAAATGGCCTTTCTTTATACTCCACTTTGGGAGCATGTGCCCCAATCACCACTCCCTGCACACCTGGATCAGTAACCCGGTGACAATTACATTAGTAACCTTTCGCTTCGGAGACAATTGGCTCCCTAGCGTGATCCCCCATTCAGTCGACGTGGACTACGTCCTCCTTCAGGGGAACCATTACATTAGTAACCTGAAGCGTTCTCTTTCTCAGCAAACCATTACATTAGTAACCTGAAGCGTTCTCCTTCTCAGGGAACCATTACATTAGTAACCTGAAGCGTTCTCTTTATGAGCGAACCATTACATTAGTAACCTAAAGTGTTCTCTTTCTCAGGGATCCATTACATTAGTAACCTGAAGCGTTCTCCTTCTCATGGAACCATTATATTAGTAAATAGAAGCTTTCTCCTTCTCAGGGAACCATTACATTAGTAACATGAAGCGTTCTCTTTCTCTTGGAATCATTACATTAGTAACCTGAAGCGTTCTGGACGTAAAGAGTTGTGACTCGTGAGAGAATGAGGCGCGTGTGAGATCTGCGTCTCTGTCAGCAGCGCTGCTGCTCTTAAAGGGACACAGAAGCCACTAATGACCTCTGGCGTTAAAGTTAATCAAAGAACAAAGGGACCAGAGAAAAACACAACTGCTCTTGACTAAAGAACTTTTGTAACTTTAATAAGGATTAGTCTATATATAATTTATAATTTATGCAGCGCAGACTGTTTGATCACTTTATTCAATTTCTGTATGTGTCCTATTTATATGTTGTTGCTAGTTTGAGTTGAGAAATACACATTTCAGCATTATCACTAATCTGTTTGTGCATTTTCCTTGATAACCAAGCAAGTTGGCTCATGAAACCATTTGTTTATTATATTGCAATCACATATCGCAATCGCAATATTGACCTCAATAATCGCAATATGACATTTTCCCCAAATCATGGGGGTGACTAGTGGAAAACGGCCTTCATCACACCCACAGGTCACTACGAATACCGGGTTATGCCATATGGCCTGTCCAACTCTCCGGCCGTGTTCCAGGGATACATGAACGAGGTATTCAGAGAATTCCTTAATCGATTTGTGGTGTTTTACATCGATGACATCTTCATATATTCCAGGAACCTCTTAGAACATCACCATCACGTTACGCAGGTCCTAGAAAAGCTTCAAAACCATCAACTCTATCTCAAACTTCAAAAGTGCGAGTTCAACATCACCACAGTCCACTTCCTTGGGTACGTCATAGATCAACACGGCATACAGATGGACCAGAGGAAGGTGGACACCATCTGGAACTGGCCACAACCCACAACTGTCAAAGAACTTCAACGTTTCCTAGGATTTGCTCATTTCTACCGTAGGTTCAACAACTACAGTCTGTAGCGAATTAGCTCTATGAAATATTAATAACCAATCATAACTTGTTATAATTGATTATGAATATTTGGATCAGTTAATCTTTGATTAACTTGATGTAGCTACATTAACATTACAACCAATTACTCAGTTCATCCTGTGAACCGTCAATATTGGTTATTAATTGATTATTAATAGAAATGTACATTTCCGGGGCATGGGAAATGTCTTTCTTATTAAGTACTACTAAGAGGAAGTAGTCAAAATCGTAATGATATATGACTCCGGATATGAGCTTGAGACACAGAGAACTTTACTTGTGATATGAACAAGACTTTATTAACTAGACTAAACATTTAAACTACTCTAACATACACATGCATACATGCATACAGTTTACCAAGGGAAAGAGAGCTGAAGCAGAATCAGGAAAGCAAGAAGTTAGAGCATTGATGGTTTGCTCAGGCTGATGATCTGCTGAACTTCAAACAGTTTAGTTCTAGCACGCCCTTCTTAAAAAGGGGTAAGGATACTTAATGTATCAAATAATGAGACTAAGTTTGATACTTGCATGTCACGACCATTTGAATTAAACTGTCCTGATGCAATTTGTTGAGACTCCAGTTGATCTTTGCTGATGTGTTCTTGATGAGAGAGAACCAGTGGGAGTCAGGGGTTCTTTGGTGAATGGAAAGACGAGGCCGCAGCCTGGCACAAACTTGGGGTCTTTGGGGGACATCTAGTTCATCTTCACATTAGGACTTCTCAGGAAGGACCAAGATAGTAAGGGAGAGCTGATCTTGTGATTTTTAAAGTGTGAAGATCTCACACCCTCTGGAGGTGTGTGAGCCAATAAGTTGTCCGTTTGGAGGGAGATTTTACGACCCATTGTTTTCTAGCAGGGCATTTGAATCTGTCATTTCATTGGGTGTTTAAGAGAAAGAACTTCAAGATTCTTATAATACCCATGCGTCACAAAGTTAGCAAAATTTAATATAAATTAACAAATGGGGAACGAAGATTGGAGTTTATACAACTCTCAAGTGGGAATATATATAGAATATATATAGGATTAATAGAATTTCTCCTTCTTCGTAAGAACTAACACTGAATGTAACAGCCGTCTTCACATTCCTTTTGGGTCCATTACGTTCCTGTGTATATTGCGTGAATGACGGGTGGTTGGGCAGATATTGTGTTTGCGGTAGGTGGTATGCCATACGGAACTTTGGCCTTAGTCAAACGGGTTGGCGCGTATGGTTGGGTTGCGGAGAGATTGTGAGATTGTGGTTAGGTCTCAGCAGCAGGAGGGATGTAGAGGTCAGTAAGCTGGGCTGAGTTGAGTGGGGGACGGAGGGGGGTGACTCTGGGACGCCAGAGTCACTGTCGAGCCCTCTTGAGGTGTCGTGGGCTAGTCGACGAAACACTGAGGACGGAAGGTGCCCACTTGAAGACCCTAGAGATGTCCCCTACTCGGCTCAATCCAGACGGTTGTCGTGCTGGTCCACTAGGGAGACTACACTGTAGTTGCAGCCGTCGTGTGTGCTGACGCGGCAAGTACACTGCAGCCGTTAACGCCGGACTGAAGGGGAGTCACACCCTCATATGGAAAGAAGCGTAAAAGAAGCATAGTTTACTGTAAAGCTACGTCTTAGTGTTGCTTATCTTGGCGAAAGCCGAGTACAAATCAGCATGAAGTTTTAACATCTACTCTCGTGTAATGGAAATCATCATGGGGGTTGTAAACCCTTATCAGTTTTAAGGTGTCTTGCCAATGTTGGCTCCTTTGTGATGTTAGTTTTGGGGGAAGTTTCGTAGACCTTTGTTGGGAGAGTGAGTTTGCTGGATTATTCATTAAATATAATGAATAATTAGTGTGTGTCTGATTAGTCCAGACGCTACAGTCTTATTAGTTCACTCATGACTTCCTCCCTCAAAGGCCGGCCAAAGTCTCTTTCCTTCAACTCCGAAGCCTCTGAAAGTCTTCTTTCAACGACTGAAAGAAGACTTTCAGACTGCTCCGATCCTGGTCCATCCTAATCCTGATCTTCCCTTCACCGTCAAAGTAGATGCCTCTTCTACCGGGGTCGGAGCGGTTCTTTCACAGCGGCAGAGTAACCCTCCTAAACTCCATCCATGTGCCTTCTACTCTAGGAAGCTGTCCTCGGCGGAGCAGAACTACAACATCGGTAATAGAGAACTGCTCGGAGGGCCAGTTCTCCTCTGGCCAACGAACGAACAGTGTATGATTATCATTCAGACAGCATTACAGGTCAGAGGTCAGATTTGATCAGAACATTCAGAATATTATCCAGTTCCATCTGGTTGTAATTTGGAGTCATAACGTCGGTATGGAGACGAGTTTGTTGAGGATCAGTGCCGCTGGCTGTCGTGTCGATGAGGCGTCTGATCTGGATACGGCCCGGACCCGGCTGACTACACAGGGAGGGACTAGTGGACACTTCAGGACTGCGTTGTCGTTGCGTCCAGGCACAGGTCCTTCATCAGATCTGGATACGGCCTGGATCCGGCGGACAGCGGTAAACCTTGTGATAAACAGAGAAACTAATATTAGCGTAGATGCCATTCTTCTTATGATGTAACGAGTACACCAGGATTAAGGGAAGTGTTTCCAGTTCCGGCTGACCTAATCTAGGTCACACTAGTGTGTCACTCCTGAAACCTCACACTGAACCTGTTTCTCCTCCTGCCACAGATCCTGGTGATGCCAACGTACATCCTCCTCCCAACCTTGCCGAAGAGGAGCCTATCTACTGGGTTCGAGACATTCTGGATTCATGACGACGAGGTGCCAGATTAGAGTACCTAGTTGACTGGGAGGACTTCAGACCAGAAGAGCAATCTTGGGTTTCTCGTGACGATATCCTCGATCCAGCAATCCTCACCCAATTCCACACCGAGCACCCAGATCGTCCAGCTCCCAGGGGTCATGGTAGATCTCATCGTCGTCATCATCTTTCTACCCAGAAAGGGGTACTGTCACGGCTTCACCAGATCTACAGACACCGCCCACTCGTTCACTCTCCCCTGATTACTGACTAACCACACCTGTACCTTGACACCTGTTCACTATATACACTCACTTGCACTACTCATCATTGTCTGATCTTGTCTTTCCATGGACACACAGACTCAACCTCGATCTTTACCTGTTCCACTTACCTGCTATCCTTGTCATCTGATCCCGTTCCACGGACCTTCCACCATCTTCAGTGACTCTCATCTGTGTTTACCATCCACCTTGTTCCGATCTCCACCTGTGAAGGACACTACTATTATTCATCAGCTAAGTTCCTATCCTCATTGTGTTCAACTCACCATTTACATCTTCTGGTTTCCGTGCTTCTGTTCAAAATAAACATCTGTTATATTTTACTCACCTGTCTGCTTCATCACTATCCGTGACATTACCATTAGCTAACAAACTTCTTGCATTCCATTGTACAAAATTCAATAAAGAGATAAGCCTCTTGAAGCCATGATTTACAGTGAGTTTAGAACAGCTGAGGGGTGTTGTTAGACTCGACGCGGAGTGGAGTTAAACCCCCTTAGCTATTCTAAATCATCTGTAAAGCAGGGGGCTTCAGGGGGCTTATTGCCATTATAAAACGGTTACTCCATAAAAATATTCATTTTAATATTTATTTTATTCATAAAATAAACACCAGCAACAAAAAATATAACGTTATAACACATTATTCTTCCGCCAAGCAATGTAGTTCCAAAGAGGTTGCCAAGCAACACATGCAGCAACAAAGCATCACAAACGGCAGTTGCGCAGTAACACTAATGTAACTAATGCGGTCACAGGTGTGTGTTTGTGTTACGTCCCTTTGGTTGTGCGTGGCTGTTTCTCTCTCTGTCTGACCTTTTCTTAGGCTCGCTCCATCTCTGATCTGCTGTTGGCTTGGAGAGCTGTCAAGTCAATGGCGTGACGTCACCTCCCCACAGCCAATCAAGTTTCCCGCCAGCAGTTAAAAGAACGCTAAAAAGAATGTGAGGAAGCAACTTGTTTTCCTGCCGCTCTTTTTTGTTGTTGCTTTGTACGCTTATTTTTTTCTGTTACCATCGTAATCCTGTTGTTTTTAGTTGCAGTTTTGAATATTATTATGATACTTTCCCTTCCCGTTCTCTTTTCTACCTTTTGATGGCGTGGTTTGAGGTAATCAAGAGTAAGGTGGACAGGTGAAATGTCACGTGACTTACATAAAACATCACCTAGGTAACTCGATGTATATATTACCCCAGGTAAGAAAGTGAATGCCACCCTATGTATATTTGGTAACACTTTATTTGAAGGGGTGTGCATAAGACTGACATGACACTGTCATAAACATGACATAACACCTGTCATGAACATGAAGGAGTCTTTATGAATGTTTATGACTGTTGTCATTAAGTGTCATTCGGTAAATTATGACACTTTTAATGCAAAGTTGACATTGTTTAAAATGTCTTTGTTATGACAACTTGACATTAACAAAGACAAAAAATGTCTTTGTTATGACAACTTGACATTAACCAAGAAATCATAACCTGTCAACCTGTCACAAATATGTCATAACAGGTCTAATTATCAAACTTAAAGCATTTGACAGTGTAATAACCCTTAATGACATCTTTATAACTAGTACAATGTGTTCCACTTTACTTGAGGACAAGTAAGATATTCATGACACAGTTATAATGGTGTCATGACGGCCAAAGTTGTGACAGGTTGACAGGTTATGATTTCTTGGTTAATGTCAAGTTGTCATAACAAAGACATTTTAAACAATGTCAACTTTGCATTAAAAGTGTCATAATTTACCGAATGACACTTAATGACAACAGTCATAAACATTCATAAAGACTCCTTCATGTTCATGACAGGTGTTATGTCATGTTTATGACAGTGTCATGTCAGTCTTATGCACACCCCTTTAAATAAAGTGTTACCGTATATTTAGTAATTCAGAGAAATTCAGTTAGGACGTTTGATGCTGAAGATTTGATATGTTTTCTTTTCTTTCTTTTATTAGTTAGATTAGAGGTTTAATTACAAGTCAGAATGAGTTTTGTTTTGTTCTTTTCACTTCTTTGGCTTCACTAATTGTGTTCCCTTTTTCTCTTGGGTTATTTATTTATCTGATATCGTTTTGATCTGTAAATATTTTGCTTATTTTTCTTTGCTTATATTCACCACTATTATTATTATTGTTGTTGTTGTTGTTGTTATTATTATACATTTTGTTGTATAATTATTTCACTTCTGTTAAATAAATTGCATTACTTTGTTACTTGTTGTCTCTTGCCACTCTCAATCAGCCCAAGTTTTATCACAACCTCAATGTTACCTCTTCTGACCCTAGGTCATAAAACTTCATAACAGTTTGTGTAACACTAATGTAATGCGGTCACAGGTGTGTGTTTGTGTAACTAATGTAATGCGGTCACAGGTGTGTGTTTGTGTAACACTAATGTAATGCGCTCACAGGTGTGTGTTTGTGTAACACTAATGTAATGCGGTCACAGGTGTGTGTTCGTGTAACACTAATGTAATGCAGTCACAGGTGTGTGTTTGTGTAACACTAATGTAATGCGGTCACAGGTGTGTGTTTGTGTAACACTAATGTAATGCGCTCACAGGTGTGTGTTTGTGTAACACTAATGTAATGCGCTCACAGGTGTGTGTTTGTGTAACACTAATGTAATGCGGTCACAGGTGTGTGTTTGTGTAACACTAATGTAATGCGGTCACAGGTGTGTGTTCGTGTAACACTAATGTAATGCGGTCACAGGTGTGTGTTTGTGTAACACTAATGTAATGCGGTCACAGGTGTGTGTTTGTGTAACACTAATGTAATGCGGTCACAGGTGTGTGTTTGTGTAACACTAATGTAATGCGGTCACAGGTGTGTGTTTGTGTAACACTAATGTAATGCGGTCACAGGTGTGTGTTTGTGTAACAATAATGTAATGCGATCACAGGTGTGTGTTTGTGTAACACTAATGTAATGCAGTCACAGGTGTGTGTTTGTGTAACACTAATGTAATGCGGTCACAAGTGTGTGTTTGTGTAACACTAATGTAATGCAGTCACAGGTGTGTGTTTGTGTAACACTAATGTAATGCGGTCACAAGTGTGTGTTTGTGTAACACTAATGTAATGCAGTCACAAATGTGTGTTTGTGTAACACTAATGTAATGCGGTCACAGATGTGTGTTTGTGTAACACTAATGTAATGCGGTCAGAGGTGTGTGTTTGTGTAACACCAATGTAATGCGGTCAGAGGTGTGTGTTTGTGTAACACTAATGTAATGCGCTCACAGGTGTGTGTTTGTGTAACACTAATGTAATGCGGTCACAGGTGTGTGTTTGTGTAACACTAATGTAATGCGGTCAGAGGTGTGTGTTTGTGTAACACTAATGTAATGCGGTCAGAGGTGTGTGTTTGTGTAACACTAATGTAATGCGGTCACAGGTGTGTGTTTGTGTAACACTAATGTAATGCGGTCACAAGTGTGTGTTTGTGTAACACTAATGTAATGCGGTCACAGGTGTGTGTTTGTGTAACACTAATGTAATGCGCTCACAGATGTGTGTTTGTGTAACACTAATGTAATGCGGTCAGAGGTGTGTGTTTGTGTAACACTAATGTAATGCGGTCACAGGTGTGTGTTTGTGTAACACTAATGTAATGCGCTCACAGGTGTGTGTTTGTGTAACACTAATGTAATGCGGTCACAAGTGTGTGTTTGTGTAACACTAATGTAATGCAGTCACAAATGTGTGTTTGTGTAACACTAATGTAATGCGCTCACAGGTGTGTGTTTGTGTAACACTAATGTAATGCGCTCACAGGTGTGTGTTTGTGTAACACTAATGTAATGCGGTCACAAGTGTGTGTTTGTGTAACACTAATGTAATGCAGTCACAAATGTGTGTTTGTGTAACACTAATGTAATGCGGTCACAGGTGTGTGTTTGTGTAACACTAATGTAATGTGGTCAGAGGTGTGTGTTTGTGTAACACTAATGTAATGCGCTCACAGGTGTGTGTTTGTGTAACACTAATGTAATGCGGTCACAAGTGTGTGTTTGTGTAACACTAATGTAATGCAGTCACAAATGTGTGTTTGTGTAACACTGATGTAATGCGGTCACAGGTGTGTGTTTGTGTAACACTAATGTAATGCGCTCACAGGTGTGTGTTTGTGTAACACTAATGTAATGCGGTCACAGGTGTGTGTTTGTGTTACACTAATGTAATGCGCTCACAGGTGTGTGTTTGTGTTACACTAATGTAATGCGCTCACAGATGTGTGTTTGTGTAACACTAATGTAATGCGGTCAGAGGTGTGTGTTTGTGTAACACTAATGTAATGCGGTCAGAGGTGTGTGTTTGTGTAACACTAATGTAATGCGCTCACAGGTGTGTGTTTGTGTAACACTAATGTAATGCGGTCACAAGTGTGTGTTTGTGTAACACTAATGTAATGCAGTCACAAATGTGTGTTTGTGTAACACTAATGTAATGCGCTCACAGGTGTGTGTTTGTGTAACACTAATGTAATGCAGTCACAAATGTGTGTTTGTGTTACACTAATGTAATGCGCTCACAGGTGTGTGTTTGTGTAACACTAATGTAATGCGGTCACAGGTGTGTGTTTGTGTAACACTAATGTAATGCAGTCACAAATGTGTGTTTGTGTAACACTGATGTAATGCGGTCACAGGTGTGTGTTTGTGTAACACTAATGTAATGTGGTCAGAGGTGTGTGTTTGTGTAACACTAATGTAATGCGGTCACAGGTGTGTGTTTGTGTAACACTAATGTAATGCGCTCACAGGTGTGTGTTTGTGTAACACTAATGTAATGCGGTCACAGGTGTGTGTTTGTGTAACACTAATGTAATGTGGTCACAGGTGTGTGTTTGTGTAACACTAATGTAATGCGCTCACAGGTGTGTGTTTGTGTAACACTAATGTAATGCGCTCACAGGTGTGTGTTTTGCGCCCTCTTGTGGGCATAGGAGACCATACAGAACTGTTTTCCTATAACAGAGTATTGCCTTTTCAGCCATTTTGACAGCCCTATTGTCAGTACAAAATCTTGACCAAACACTGATGTAGCTCTTTAAAGAAAAAAATAACACCACAACATCAATCTTCCATCTAGAGGTGCTTCAACTTTTGGTCAAGATCTTGCATCGACACTGCAAGAGTCGAGTACATCATAAAATCTCCTCCACTTCCCGAAGACTCTCGCTAAAGAGTTCAGGTCAGGACTCAACATGATTCTTCATGCTCTCTGAACCATTCCTTCTCATTTATAACCCTGATGAACCTTGACAGTCATCCTGGAATATGGCCATGATATTTCTTCCAACATGGAGGTTCAAGAAAATGAGAGTGATTTCTGGAGGATCATGTGACACTGAAGACTGGAGTAATGATGCTGAACATTCTTTTTTTTTATTTTTTTTGTTTAGTTTTCTTGTTTATCTAAAGGCTTATTAAAAAGAGTTGGATGCACTTGGGATGTGAGGACCTGAAAGAGCACAGTCACATGTACTGGTCAGTTCACCACAAAATGAAAATTGTAATTAATTATTCATCTTTGTGTCGTTTCAAACTGTTAAGACTTTCCTGAGAGATTTGTCCATTTCACCACAACATTCAAGATCCAAAGGTCACTAAAGCATTGTCAAACTACTCCATATGATTAATCCAGGGTCTCTGATAATTAATTTAGACTTTACTTTTAAACACATGGAAGTCTACAACTGAGAGTAACACCATTTTAACACATTACTGGGGTTCTGCTTTTAGTGTGATATCATTGGGCAGTGTGCAATAATCCCCATGACGATTAAGGATCATGTGTAAGGGGATTGACCAATTTCTGCTGTGACTATTTGTTCATGTGTGAGCACTGAGTTTTAACATTTGTAGGGTTTATCACTTGCCTTGCCCATGTGTATTTCATTATGCCTTTTTAATATGTCCTGTTAGGAGAAAAAGCATTGGTATATATACCTGTGTATCGACGCGCAACAAAGTCTTACAGATTTTCTTTACACCAGTGTCCACCTTTGTCCTTTAATTAGGATATAGAGTAATTCCTATATTGGCCTCCAGCGCATCTAAATATTACTTTAGCTGTCTGATATTGATAACCCAAATATACCTGTAAATGGTTAGGGGTGTTTAGAAGGCCACATTAATATAAATCTCATCATACCAAGTTGAAATTAGCTAGAAACCTCTCTCATTTAAGATAATGCGTTTATTGCATGGGTAGAGCAAGATCAATGTTTAAATATGCATAGTTCAGTTTTTGGCTTGTTAATGCTGTTAAACTGAATGATAAGAATGACGTTCATCTTTAAGTCAGTCAGGGGCCACACACATAGGACACGTTTTTAGTGGATAAAAACAAAGGTCTAGAGACGTGTTTTTTAAAAGTTATTTTAACTTTAGTAGCGCATCTTAGAAAGCCGTGTCATAAACGATACTCTGCAAAGGTATGGAAGCGAGATGCAAGCGCAACAGTCAAACACGTCTAGGGTGGTGTTTACATTAAAAACGATGGAAAAGTAGCGCAATGGAATGAAAAAACATGTGGAATTGAATTGCCCCTTTCTACACAATTAAAGAACGGACTGAAGAAAAGTGAAAATATAGTTATCTGCCCGTCTGTCTATCTACCTTTAGCTTTAATTAATTTTTTTATGCTCAGCAACACTGGTTGTGATGTCCGAAGGGGATATTTGTTTTAATGACCCTACATGTTTGATTAAACCATGCAAGTTTTATTGCATCCCTTTTCAAACACTTGATTATGAACCATTGTTAAGGATATACAGTACATGTAAATACGAAAAAGACCTTGTTTTTCCAATGGTACCATACACAAGTCATTCCATTCATTTAAAAGTGTTGTTGTCACGGTTAGTCCAAGACAAGGAGAGATGAGGATCTTGAGACAGAATGGTATTTATTAAATGAAAACAAAAAACTCAGGAATACTGGAAAAAATGCAGAAGCACAGTAAACCAAACCATGTATATATGAAAACAAAGAAACAAACTAGTTTTTAGTACACAGACTAAATCAGGGATAAAAACAAAGAACAGGTGGGGCTAATTTACAAATGAAAAACTATGGCAACTTAACACAGGTCAGGAAACTAAACTCAAAAGAAGCAAAACAAAAAATATTTTGTCCCTTTCTTCCAATCAGCGCCAGGTGCGGAACAGAAGACAAAAGGTCAGGGTTTTTTTGGTTGTGGTGTGTGGAGAATCAACAGAGGAGACTCCCATGGAGGCGGTGGAGCCGTGGGACTGAGGACCAAGGAGGATATAGGTGGAGCTTAGGCCTGTTGGAACGAACTCCGAAAGTCAAAAATAATTCTAATATTTAAAAAAAAAATCAATACTATTCGAATGCTGAAGTTACTATTCGAATATTGCTTTATGTATATATATATAAAAAAATTTTTTTTTAAAAAATCTTGCCTTTCTCGCTGCCTTGGCTTACACGCATGTGAAAAAGAAATGCTTTTATTTCGTCTGATGAACAATAAAGTTTTTGAATCGTAACACAAGTGTGCAAGTTATCCACGCTGTATCATCATAACAATACTGTAAAAAATGTAAAAGCGCCGTTTACCGTATACGCCGAATAAAAACTTTATTCGGCAAGCACTGAGCTTGTTTGAACCGTCTAGTCGAACTGAAAAGAATGATATGTTGGTGGTGTTTTCGCGGATATATGAGCCGAAAACCACCGTAACGCTTCAGCCATATTCAGCATGAATAACATGTTTATTAGATGTCCCTCTAGTGGACAGAACGTGTAACAACAACCACAGGCTATAGTGGCATTGGCGATCCATAAGCCTGTGTAATGTCGTAAATCTTAATAATAGGATGAATTTGAGCATTTAATATTCAAATATTAAATAAAATAAGGAATGGAAGTTGAATAGTATTATAGAGTAAGATTGACAGCGTGGGCGTGGGATCCGGTCCAAGTCTCCTCCTCACCCACTGTGAGAGTGAATCCACACTGTAGAGCACCCAGTCCACCAGGCCCCTCGAGGTCCATCCCTGGGCAGACGTGCCTTTGTCTGTGCACTGAGTCCAGCACCTCGGGGTAGTGCACAATGTGAGCAGATCTAAAAACCGCTGCCAGATCCATTTGTCAGCCTGTTCTTCCGTCACGGTTGGTGCAGGTCAAGGATAAGATCTACACCAGGACCGGGTAATTCTGGCCCTCGAGATCCACTTTCCTGCAGAGTTTAGCTCCAACCCAGATCAAACTCACAAGCCTGTAGCTTTCTAGTAATCCTGAAGACCTTGATTTGCTTGTTCAGGTTTGTTTGATAGGGTTTGGAGGCAAACTTAGCAAGAAAGTGGATCTCGAGGGCCGGGGTTGCCCAGTCCTGATCTAGACGCAAAACAGTATTTATTAAATGAAAACAAAACACTTGGGAACACCAGAAAACCGCAGGAAGACAGTAAATCAAACCACAGACGAGAACAGACAAAGAACTGAACAAAGCGGGACTAAATGAGGGATGAAACAAGGAACAGGTGGGGCAAATCAATTAACAAACGAGAACCTATGGCAACCAAAAACATGTAAAAAAAACTAAACTCACAGAAGTAAAACAGCACAAATGATACATGGTAGATGTTAATCTTGAACACTAATCAAAAGCATCCCTTCACAAAACAAGACGTGTTTTAATTATTTGATTGTTTTGAACTAATACATTCATGTCCCCTGTGTTTTAGTAGACGACCCTATTGTATTGCTCTGTAGGGACACATTTGCTCCTGAGGGAAAACCATGACCTGAGGCTACAGCTGGGATCATGAATTTTTCTAGGGACCTGTATTTATTATGCATGAATGATTTTAAATGTCTTCGAAGGCCAGACATTTCGTTGAAACTCTTGTCACATGAAGCGCAGTGAAACGGCTTCACTTCGCTGTGAACGACCTCGTGCATTTTCAGGTTTAACGCCTGTCTAAAAGCTTTTCCACACTGAGGACAGATGAAAGGCTTCTCACTGGAGTGAGTTTTTACGTGAATGTTAAAGCTTTGTTTCTGAGAAAAACTCTTCCCACACTGCGGGCATGCAAAGGGCTTTTCTCCAGTGTGAGTTTTAATGTGCGCTTTAAGGCTTGTTCTGTGTCTGAAAGTCTTCCCACAGTGATTGCATGTGAAAGGCTTCTCTCCAGTATGAATTCTTAGGTGTTCTTTAAGGACTAATTTGTATCTAAACCCCTTTCCACAGTGAGTGCACAGGAAAGGCGTCTCTTCAGTGTGAATCCTTGTGTGATCCTTCAGGCTTGCTTTAGTCGTGAGACTCTTTCCACACTGAAGGCAGGTGTATGCATTTTTAGCTCCTGTTCTTCGAGGTCTTTTTTGTGACACATTCTTTTGAGATTTTTTTCCAGTTGTAAAATTTTCACATTTCTGATTTTCCTCTTCACTCAGTTCTTCACTTTCCTCTTCCATCAGATCTGAAAGGAAACAATTACATGTTAAAAATCGATTTAATGATAATACTGGTGAAACAGGATTAAAATAATAAAAGTAACTCCCAATTTAATAACACAATACAAAAGAGCTCAACATAACATTTACATTCAGATTTTCTTAAAGCTAGCGTGTGGAGTTTTGAAGAGGCTAGCCGTGGCAAGCTAGCTTTGGAAGCATAAGATCCCACCGCCCTTCTTGCGCTTGAGCCGATAAAGCAGCACAAAATTGTGTTATCCTAGTAAAAAAATGGCAAGTATCCTAGTAAACAAATTCCTTATGTATTAAGTGAATGTAAACTGTTGAGAAAGTAAAAGCCTGCGTAACAGTATCAGTCTATTAGATCAGTGCATTCACTCTTAAAGGGACAGTAGCCTAATATTCCTGCTGCTTTCTTTGCTTTTAATGTTAATCAAACAACAAAAGAAAAAGAGTCACTCACTGCTCTTGACTGAATAACATTTGTAACTTTAATAAAGGATTAATTAATAAGAATGTTGCAGGTTGCAGTTTATGATTGGCTAAGAACACAGTCTAAGCACAAACTACCAAAACATACAGATAACACATTCCCTCAGGAAGAAGTGCAGATTTATAGACAACACATGTTGAGGGTCACATCAGAATGTACCTAAAAGCAGCTGGTTAACACTCACAGCAAACATATGATTAAAAGTATATTTGAATTACTCATTAAATATATAAATGCTTATCCTCAATTATGAATCACTCATTATACATTAAATCAGCAGTGGATTCCAATCCACCCCCTTTTCAAGTAGCCTATTTTATAAAATGTACTGAAAGTTGTTTTTATTGGAATGTAAATAAGTGTAAGTAAAATAAAAGGTTTTCAAATGTATGAATGGTCTGCTAATTGGACAGCTAAATAAACGTCTATATGACTATAAAATCCAAATAAAAAATAAGTGTTTTGAGTCACTTTGTGATAAAAAAAAAAAACCCGTAGGGCTTCTGGATCTCGCCCAGCTCTAACTGTGATTAACAACGAAAACGCGTCCCACACTCAAAAACAATATGGCTTTTATAACATTAAAGGTGAACTAAGTAACTTTTTTACCTTAACAGAACAGCTTTGGAGTGATTGTAATGTTTATATTACTGATTTCGTGTTGAATGGTGGTCGTTTCGCACCCCCCTGGTGCCTGTGAGCCGCAAAATCACACTTGCAACTTTGAGCCGGCGGCCCACCGGCCGCAGCATCAGGAAGTGTCGCGTGATATCAGGTCTCGCGATGTAAACAAATTGCTTTACGGCAAAAAACAGATCTGATAAAATTCTGATAAAATGAGCATCAAACAGAAATAACCCGGCGCCGTATACATGTGGTGTTCGAGGCGCACATACAATACAGACTGCCGACAGTTAAACAGGGCGCGCACAGCTCTTAAAGGGGCCACACCTTATTAAGGGGATAAGGCCGTGAGTGCAGCAGAGACATCTCTGCGTAAGTGCTATTCACGACAGTACAAGTACTCCACAGCAACTCTAGGGGTCACTGTTTGACAAAAACGGAATTCCTACTGAGTGCTGCTTTAACAAACTGAATTGAATAATCCTCATGTAAAAACAATATGTAAAGATTATTCAATTAAAATATATATAAGGATTATTCAATTTGATGAATTTTATCTACCCTATAAAAATCGTATAGGGTAGTCACAATAAAACAATCTACAGCTGAATGGTATAGGCTATACAAACCAACTGCTATTGCAAATTCTATACAAAACTTTGTTTTTATACCTGACATAGAGTGTGTGACGTCATGTGCACACTAGGGCTGTCAAATAAATTAGAATTTTGAATATTCGTCAAAAAAACTGCACTTTCGGATGTTTGTTGTGTGGAGAGGTGCGTGAGACATTACGCAGCGTGTGTTTCTGTTAGCTTATCCAGTACAGCGGTGTGGCGTGTTGCTAATGTGAGAGATTGCGGGAAAAGGCTCTTCCTGATGACGAAACACATCGGTCAGAGCTCTGTGTGTGTGTGTGTGTGTGTGTGTGTGTGTGTAAGCGCTCAGAACATGAGCGTCCGGTGTTTCAATATGTAGATGTAGTGAGTACAGCTATTGTGTGTTCATATAGTTCATCACGCTGTGTGTTGAAGTGTGTTTTCTCAGGTTACTGATGCATGAACAGTTTTATGCACTATTGTAACCTTATTTTCCTTGCCTGCACTTTAAGGAAATTAGATTGAGCTTTTCAGCCATGTTGACCTACTGCACCAGCGACGTCACAATTATTATGGGATTCGCACTCGTCCATCAACACGCAATCAACGCAACATTGGCCGCATTTACATCACATGAATACTTGAGATGCACCAATTAAAATTTTCTAGGCCGATTCCAATTTCTGATTTTTCATTAAGTTTGACCTGCCGATACCAATTTCAGCCAATTCCGATTTAATTTTTTCTAACCACTTTACAGCACACACAAATATTTATTTTGAACAGATAATCGCTATAAAATAGAACTATATAAATTACCCCTGGTGTGGGAAAAATACCCCTGTGAAGGAGCTCAGTGAGATACTTAGGGGCAAGATTATTGATAGCTTTAAATGTAAGGAGAAGAATTTTATAAATGATGCGATATTTGAAGGAAAGCCAGTAAAGTTGCTGCAGGACAGGTATTATGTGACTGATAAAGGGGGTTCTGGTAATGGTACGGGCAGCGGAGTTGTGGACTATTTGTGATTTATGAATGGATTTGTCAGGTAGCCCATAGAGGAGAGAATTGCAATAATCTAAGCGGGAGGTAACCAGGGTGTGAACCAGAATTTCAGCACTGTTAGAGGAGAGAGTTGGACGTAAGCGAGAGATGTTACGTAAATGGAAATATGCTGACCGAGTGATATTAATTTGGTGGGAGGGAGAGATATAGTGTGTTTGGTGGATAAATAGAGCTGGGTGTCACCTGCATAGCAATGGAACTGGATGTTATGTTTACGAAAAATATGGCCAAGAAGGAGAAGGTAAATAATGAACAAAAGTGGTCCAAGGACAGAGCCTTGGGGAACACCAGTGGAAAGGGGGGCAAAGTGGGATCTGAAATTTTTAAGTTGTACAAACTGAGTACGGCCAGAGAGATATGATTTAAACCAGTGCAAGGGTGTATCAGATAATCCAATGGAAGCTAATCGGTTAATAAAGATGGTGTGGGAGTTGGTGTCAAAAGCCGCACTCAGGTCCAGGAGGATGAGGATTGTTAGTAATCCAGAGTCGGCAGCCGTGAGGAGGTCATTGGTTATTTTAACAAGAGCGGTTTCGGTGCTATGAGGGGGACGGAAGCCTGATTGGAACTGTTCATAGAGACTATTGTAGGTGAGGTGGTCATGAATCTGAGAAGCAACTGTTTTTCCAAGAATTTTTGAAAGGAAAGGGAGGTTAGACATTGGGCAGAAATTTATACAGTTCCTGGGGTCAGCCCCAGGTTTCTTAAGAATGGGGGTTATTGCCGCTGATTTGAGAGCTGACGGAACAATACCAGTGATAAGCGAGGAATGGATAATTGCAGTTATAAGAGGGGTCAGGGAGTGAATGCACGTTTTAACCAATATAGTCGGAAGAGGATCAAGTTGACAAGTTGATGGTTTGGATTTACGGACAAGGTTGGTTATTTCAGCATGAAGAGAAGAGGCGAACAGCAGAGGTTACTCTAACTGTAATGAAGAGGCGAACAGCAGAGGTTACTCTAACTGTAATGAAGAGAAGAGGCGAACAGCAGGGGTTACTCTAACTGTAATGAAGAGAAGAGGCAGACAGCAGAGGTTACTCTAACTGTAATGAAGAGAAGAGTCGAACAGCAGAGGTTACTCTAACTGTAATGAAGAGAAGAGGCGAACAGCAGAGGTTACTCTAACTGTAATGAAGAGAAGAGGCGAACAGCAGAGGTTACTCTAACTGTAATGAAGAGAAGAGTCGAACAGCAGAGGTTACTCTAACTGTAATGAAGAGGCGAACAGCAGAGGTTACTCTAACTGTAATGAAGAGGCGAACAGCAGAGGTTACTCTAACTGTAATGAAGAGAAGAGTTGAACAGCAGAGGTTACTCTAACTGTAATGAAGAGAAGAGGCGAACAGCAGAGGTTACTCTAACTGTAATGAAGAGAAGAAGCAGACAGCAGAGGTTACTCTAACTGTAATGAAGAGAAGAGGCAGACAGCAGAGGTTACTCTAACTGTAATGAAGAGAAGAGTCGAACAGCAGAGGTTACTCTAACTGTAATGAAGAGAAGAGGCGAACAGCAGAGGTTACTCTAACTGTAATGAAGAGAAGAGGCGAACAGCAGAGGTTACTCTAACTGTAATGAAGAGAAGAGTCGAACAGCAGAGGTTACTCTAACTGTAATGAAGAGAAGAAGCAGACAGCAGAGGTTACTCTAACTGTAATGAAGAGAAGAGGCAGACAGCAGAGGTTACTCTAACTGTAATGAAGAGAAGAGGCAGACAGCAGAGGTTACTCTAACTGTAATGAAGAGAAGAGGCAGACAGCAGAGGTTACTCTAACTGTAATGAAGAGAAGAGGCAGACAGCAGAGGTTACTCTAACTGTAATGAAGAGAAGAGGCGAACAGCAGAGGTTACTCTAACTGTAATGAAGAGAAGAGGCAGACAGCAGAGGTTACTCTAACTGTAATGAAGAGAAGAGGCGAACAGCAGAGGTTACTCTAACTGTAATGAAGAGAAGAGGCAGACAGCAGAGGTTACTCTAACTGTAACGAAGAGAAGAGGCGAACAGCAGAGGTTACTCTAACTGTAATGAAGAGAAGAGGCAGACAGCAGAGGTTACTCTAACTGTAATGAAGAGAAGAGGCAGACAGCAGAGGTTACTCTAACTGTAATGAAGAGAAGAGTCAGACAGCAGAGGTTACTCTAACTGTAATGAAGAGAAGAGTCAGACAGCAGAGGTTACTCTAACTGTAATGAAGAGAAGAGGCAGACAGCAGAGGTTACTCTAACTGTAATGAAGAGAAGAGGCGAACAGCAGAGGTTACTCTAACTGTAATGAAGAGAAGAAGCAGACAGCAGAGGTTACTCTAACTGTAATGAAGAGAAGAGGCAGACAGCAGAGGTTACTCTAACTGTAATGAAGAGAAGAGGCAGACAGCAGAGGTTACTCTAACTGTAATGAAGAGAAGAGGCGAACAGCAGAGGTTACTCTAACTGTAATGAAGAGAAGAGTCGAACAGCAGAGGTTACTCTAACTGTAATGAAGAGAAGAGGCAGACAGCAGAGGTTACTCTAACTGTAATGAAGAGAAGAGGCAGACAGCAGAGGTTACTCTAACTGTAATGAAGAGAAGAGGCAGACAGCAGAGGTTACTCTAACTGTAATGAAGAGAAGAGTCGAACAGCAGAGGTTACTCTAACTGTAATGAAGAGGCGAACAGCAGAGGTTACTCTAACTGTAATGAAGAGGCGAACAGCAGAGGTTACTCTAACTGTAATGAAGAGAAGAGGCGAACAGCAGAGGTTACTCTAACTGTAATGAAGAGAAGAGGCAGACAGCAGAGGTTACTCTAACTGTAATGAAGAGAAGAGGCGAACAGCAGAGGTTACTCTAACTGTAATGAAGAGAAGAGGCAGACAGCAGAGGTTACTCTAACTGTAATGAAGAGAAGAGGCGAACAGCAGAGGTTACTCTAACTGTAATGAAGAGAAGAGGCAGACAGCAGAGGTCACTCTAACTGTAATGAAGAGAAGAGGCGAACAGCAGAGGTTACTCTAACTGTAATGAAGAGAAGAGGCAGACAGCAGAGGTTACTCTAACTGTAATGAAGAGAAGAGGCGAACAGCAGAGGTTACTCTAACTGTAATGAAGAGAAGAGGCAGACAGCAGAGGTTACTCTAACTGTAATGAAGAGAAGAGGCGAACAGCAGAGGTTACTCTAACTGTAATGAAGAGAAGAGGCAGACAGCAGAGGTTACTCTAACTGTAATGAAGAGAAGAGGCGAACAGCAGAGGTTACTCTAACTGTAATGAAGAGAAGAGGCGAACAGCAGAGGTTACTCTAACTGTAATGAAGAGAAGAGGCGAACAGCAGAGGTTACTCTAACTGTAATGAAGAGAAGAGGCAGACAGCAGAGGTTACTCTAACTGTAATGAAGAGAAGAGTCGAACAGCAGAGGTTACTCTAACTGTAATGAAGAGAAGAGGCGAACAGCAGAGGTTACTCTAACTGTAATGAAGAGAAGAGGCAGACAGCAGAGGTTACTCTAACTGTAATGAAGAGAAGAGGCGAACAGCAGAGGTTACTCTAACTGTAATGAAGAGAAGAGGCGAACAGCAGAGGTTACTCTAACTGTAATGAAGAGAAGAGGCGAACAGCAGAGGTTACTCTAACTGTAATGAAGAGAAGAGGCAGACAGCAGAGGTTACTCTAACTGTAATGAAGAGAAGAGGCAGACAGCAGAGGTTACTCTAACTGTAATGAAGAGAAGAGGCAGACAGCAGAGGTTACTCTAACTGTAATGAAGAGAAGAGGCAGACAGCAGAGGTTACTCTAACTGTAATGAAGAGAAGAGGCGAACAGCAGAGGTTACTCTAACTGTAATGAAGAGAAGAGGCAGACAGCAGAGGTTACTCTAACTGTAATGAAGAGAAGAGGCAGACAGCAGAGGTTACTCTAACTGTAATGAAGAGAAGAGGCAGACAGCAGAGGTTACTCTAACTGTAATGAAGAGAAGAGGCGAACAGCAGAGGTTACTCTAACTGTAATGAAGAGAAGAGGCAGACAGCAGAGGTTACTCTAACTGTAATGAAGAGAAGAGGCGAACAGCAGAGGTTACTCTAACTGTAATGAAGAGAAGAGGCAGACAGCAGAGGTTACTCTAACTGTAATGAAGAGAAGAGGCAGACAGCAGAGGTTACTCTAACTGTAATGAAGAGAAGAGGCAGACAGCAGAGGTTACTCTAACTGTAATGAAGAGAAGAGGCGAACAGCAGAGGTTACTCTAACTGTAATGAAGAGGCGAACAGCAGAGGTTACTCTAACTGTAATGAAGAGAAGAGTCAGACAGCAGAGGTTACTCTAACTGTAATGAAGAGAAGAGGCGAACAGCAGAGGTTACTCTAACTGTAATGAAGAGAAGAGGCGAACAGAAGAGGTTACTCTAACTGTAATGAAGAGGCAGACAGCAGAGGTTACTCTAACTGTAATGAAGAGAAGAGGCGAACAGCAGAGGTTACTCTAACTGTAATGAAGAGGCAGACAGCAGAGGTTACTCTAACTGTAATGAAGAGAAGAGGCAGACAGCAGAGGTTACTCTAACTGTAATGAAGAGAAGAGGCGAACAGCAGAGGTTACTCTAACTGTAATGAAGAGGCGAACAGCAGAGGTTACTCTAACTGTAATGAAGAGAAGAGTCAGACAGCAGAGGTTACTCTAACTGTAATGAAGAGAAGAGTCGAACAGCAGAGGTTACTCTAACTGTAATGAAGAGAAGAGGCAGACAGCAGAGGTTACTCTAACTGTAATGAAGAGAAGAGGCAGACAGCAGAGGTTACTCTAACTGTAATGAAGAGAAGAGTCGAACAGCAGAGGTTACTCTAACTGTAATGAAGAGAAGAGTCGAACAGCAGAGGTTACTCTAACTGTAATGAAGAGAAGAGTCGAACAGCAGAGGTTACTCTAACTGTAATGAAGAGAAGAGGCAGACAGCAGAGGTCACTCTAACTGTAATGAAGAGAAGAGTCGAACAGCAGAGGTTACTCTAACTGTAATGAAGAGAAGAGGCGAACAGAAGAGGTTACTCTAACAGAGGACAATGCTGCATCAGAAACTGAAAGTTTCCGTGAGTTCGTTAAAAAGCAGGTAACTGAACACAACGTGTCACCGGATCCTATTATCAACATGGACGAGGTCCCCCTCACGCTTGACATCCCCATGGGCCGAAGTATTGCAGAGAAAGGGCAGAAAGTGTGAATATAGTGACAACTGGTCATGAGATATCACACTCCACAGTGGTGCTGGCATGCTGTGGAGATGGATCAAAATTACCACCGATGGTCATTTTCAAACGGAAAACCATGGCAAAAGACGAATCTCCCCCACAGTTGTTGTGGCCGTGAATGAGAAAGGATGGATGAATCAAGAAATGATGAACATTTGGCTTACAAAGTGCTACACTAAGCATCCCGATGGCTTCTTTAAAACATGCAAAGTCCTGCTTGTGATGGACAGTATGCGAGTGCATATAACGCCACAGTTTAAAGATAAAATATAAGCTTGCAACTCCATTATCATCCCTGGAGGCTTAACCAAAGTTCTCCAGCCACTTGACATCTCAGTGAACCGGAGCTTTAAGGCTGTCTTGCGTCGCCTGTGAGAGCAGTGCATGGTGGATGGAGAGCACAGCTTCAGGGCAAACGGGATGATGCGCAAGGGCTGTGCAATTCATTGAATTTCGATTCCCAACTAGAGGATGACACGGGAGTGGATTTTCACTCCTGTCCCGTCCCACTCCCATAGAAAGAAATCTTGTCCCGTCCCACTCCCAAACCAAAGTTTAAAAAATAATCCCATCCCATCCCGCTCCTGGTAAATTGACTCCCACTCCCATCCCGCTCCTGTTTAAACTGACTCCCGCTCCTGTACCGCTCCCATATATTTTTTTCTTCAATTAGTGTTTAGTTAATACATAGAATTTGATTTAATCTGCTCTCCATCTTGTTTTAGACCAGCTGCTGAGCCCCTGTTTCTAGATTTTCTCCAGAAAATGGAAGACAGCAAATAAAAGAAAAACAGTAGGCTACATAGTTCACACCATGTCTACAATAGTTTAATAAACCCAAACAGCACATAAAGTGAGACTAAGACTAAGCATGTCTTACAAGCAGCGTACATCGTGCTATCACCGTCACATTCTACTCTCATAAACTTAATTATACTACAGGGCTGTTGAATGCTTGATTCTGATTGGTTGAGAACGTTCTAATGTGTGCAATTATTTTCAGGGAAACGCACGGCTAAAGTAGTTCCAGCAGGTCTTGACCGCATTACAGTTCTATATCACTTCGCGTAGTCAACTGTAATAACGGAAAATAGGATACAATTCATAACAAGAAAAACATGTAGCCACATGCGCTTGATCTGCCATTTTCGATGTCTAACTTCACAATCATTGGAAACATGCAATTTAATTTTAATAAATAAAGTATAGTCCTATCTATAATCAATAGAAAATTAAACTGAATAGGCCTATATAAAAAATTTATAGGCTAGTCCTGCTGCACGGGTTTTCGTAATTATTGCAGATAATAGGCTATAACAAATAAATAATTATTGATAGGCCTATACTTGTTAAAAGGACGTTGTGTTTAATTTTTGCTTTGTTTTGGGAGCATTTTGGTGGTGGTAGGTAACTTTGTGTAACAGTCTTCTGTACAGAATGTATAAATGCACATTGTTTACTAACTTCGTAGTTTTTTTACGGAGTTTTGGATCCTTGGATTCAACGCAGCAGGTAGTAGCTAGTGCTAGGAGGGGGAGAAAAGTAAGTTGAGCTTGGTTAATGTTCTCCATATATCTCTTATCTATAGCTACATCTGTCAATTTTGCAGAGCGGTCACAAGCCCCAGCACACAAGATGTTTTGAGCAAGGATCCCAATTTCTTCACTGCCCCTTTTGCCCACTTTATAAGGGTGACTACTCAAAAGTGGAAACACATTTACAGTCCCATATGAAAACAGTGGTACAGCATGGAGGTATGTTTACTGATTCATTGATTTAACCTTTGTGTTGATATGAAGAAGGTGAGGACACTAACCGTGGTCAAGAAGGCACTTATGTGTGGACCAGTTATTAAAGCCTGCTTTGTTTTTTTACCTTCCTTTCAGAGTTTGTGATGTATACCTGCAAATGGGGCTGCAGAAAAGAGTCCCACTACCACTGCTGTGCTTGTATTCTAATGTTTCAAAGAAAAAAAAAACTGCTTAGACACCTCAGCACATGCCACCGTCACTGTCACCAACCCCACCCTCAGCCAGCAGAAGGCCCACTGCACTCTTTTTCACCTCAAGCCTTAGAAGGCCCACTGAAGCCCGGCTTCACCCTGTGGAGACCATGGTAGAGCTTCATCAACCAAAAAAAACAGTTGGCCTACGTTCGAGGGTCAGAAAGGTTAAGTGCACAAAGTGTGAATTAGTGCTAAATAAAAAAAATGTAAAGCAGCATATGAGACGACGCCACTCAACTGTCAAGGACATTACAGCTGACCGTCATCTGGCATGTCAGCCAATAGAGATTGGAAGGGGAATATTTGCTGTTGTAAAGTCCTTCAGCAGCAATAGTGCACCCATCCATGTACAGAAGCGGACTTGGAGGACAAGCCATCAAATTCGTTGTGAGCTGAATGCCTGTGTGCGCAACACTGAGGTGATGCATAGGAGTTGGTTCATATAATTTGAATTTTCATCTGCAGTCCCTGCAATACTGCCCACCACCCCTCAGCCCTCAGATAGAACTAAGGGAGGATGTTCTGAGGGACATTGTCAGTAGCAGTTGGTACAGCGAGGAGCGGAAGAGGGGTGTATGGTAAGAGTCTTCAACACACTATACTTCCTTTTTGTTTCGTTCTGCATTTATTGTTCCTGTTCAAATGTTCCATACGTTCTAAGTCCCTACTAGGAATTGCTGCTACTCCCAGGTCACTTTTTAGCACGGGAAGAAGGTGTAGTTCAGCCCCATTTTTAAACTATGCTCTTAGGGCTCAAGGTGGGTATGTGTAGTCATGATTGAGATTCAGCAATTCCTAAACGGGGTTCAATGTTAAATTTGAAAGACATGAATTACAACTAACACGTCTTCCAAACCTTTTCAGTAACCTGGCACATGCTGTGTCCAATGGACCATGGAAGGCATTTTACTTGGCTGACGAGGTAAAATGTGTGGCTGTAGCACGATTCATTGCATTTAGTAGAGTAGCGTACATAGGCAGGCCTCTTGAGTTTTTTTTTTTTAGTTATGATTTGATAAAGTGACGCTGATGGACCCTGGTTGCTGCTAAATGCAAGTTTAAAGCACATTGTTTTGCACTATTTGTATGATTAAAGCTACAAAATGAGTGTGGATATCCGTAGGCATCATATAATAAGAATCATTGATAATAAATCACACACCCCTTTTACCACCACAGGGCGCATCTCCCTAGCATCAGAGCAACAGCTGTGGTGTGTTTATGCTGATGGTGAGATGCAATATTTTCAGAAGTGATCAATGAGTAAACAGTACTGTAACATAGATTTGTATCAGGTTATGAAAACATTTAAAGCATAACCTTACTTTCAGGTGGGCATGCTCTCTATCAGGAGGTGGTGGTGGTGTGGGCAACTGCTGGAGACCTTTATGCTAGAAAGGTGTTACATACTGCGTCCATATTTTGCTATTTATTTATATTTGGTCCTCATGAAGATAGTAGCCAATATACTGATCTCTATTTTCTTTCTCTAGCCCTGCAGGACTAGCTGACACCCATCTCACCCTCTCCATCTCCCCATCTCAGCCACACCTTCCAATCTCGAAGCTGTCCATCAGGCACACCCATTACAACAGAGGACAGTCCATTCTTAACACCTTTAGTCCTTCAGCGTATTATTGAAGAGACGCTGAGTATGGACATGGCTATCCGGTTATCTTTACAAAAGTTCACAATGCTGCTGCAGATGCAATATAATGTAGACAACATTGAATAAATACATTTTCATCAGGTTAGATACTGATAATTAATCACTCAAACCGCTTTATCTAAACCTCTCTACATAACCGCCGGACTCGTGCGTCCTCCATGTCTGTAGTAGTTTTTTGTCGTTGTAGTTCTAACCGAGTCCTCATTCTAACGTGTGATGGGTTGTGGCCAATATTAGCCGTCAGAGTGCGCATCGATCTGCACTTCGGATTCTGCCCGGAAATAGTAGACCATTCGGGTCTCTTTGGAATACTCATTGTAAATCTTTCTTTCTTGTTAATGAACTGTTATGTGTTCCTTACTGAAGTTCTGATGGTCATGATGCTCTGTTAGAAATAAAATACTTCTGAATGTTTGAAATTGTGTTTGTTTTTCTTGGGGTCAAATTGACCCCAAACCTTATGTTGCTATCATTGATAACAAAAAGGACTGTTATATTTTACTAACAGATGTTTTGTTTTGATTGTAATGACGTTCTTTTTAAGAATAAAATCCTTCTAAATGTTTGAAGGTGTCTATGTTTTCCCTGGGTCAAACTGACCCCAAACATAACTTGTGTTGCTATCCTTGATATAAGAAATTATACATATCTATACTCTGCTGTATCACAAGACAGTGTACTCCTTTTAACATGTGGTGTTCATTGAATAAACACTCTGACAAATAAATGTATGAACTGGCGTGTAGCCTCTTTTTTCTTAAGCACTCACATTTAACATCCTTAGCTTATTTAATACTTTTATTCTACCCCATAACTTTGGCTATACACTACTTACATATTTGGGACTACTGCCATCTAGGGGACAATACTAGGAACAACTACTAATCACCACAGGTAAGATATATATGTTTCTATTATAGAAATACATTACAGCATAGAAAACATCCTGTTGCAACTCTTTCTGTGTGGAGTTTGCAGTTTCTCCAGATGTTGCTGTGGGTTTCCTCCAGATGTTGGTGTGGGTTTCCTCCAGATGTTGGTGTGGGTTTCCTCCATGTGCTCCAGTTTCCCCACAAGCCAAACACATGCAGGACGCTCTTACACTGATGACCCAACGCTTGTGTTCAAATGGAGTAAATATTTAAATATAGCAGTGGAGTGTGTATTTGTGTGTCACGATCTTACAAGTAAAAATGTTTTTGACTGAAATATGTTAGTCTGATGTCTTTCAGCAAATTAAAATTTGCTCTGCAAGTCAGTCTGGCCAAGAGCCCATTTCCAATCTTTCCAAATCGAGGCACCAATCACAAACGTTAAGGCGGGCTTTATAAGACAACGATCGATTGGATTGGTTTTAGGTCTATCCAATTGCGCCCAGAGGCATTTGAGTGATGTCCGTTGGTGATGCCCCGTTGGAAATGTGCTGTGAATGAACCTTCCCCAGACCCATTCTCAATTACAACTGTGTCAAAATCTTACAAGTGAATATGTTTTTGACTGAAATATGAAAGTCTGAGGTTTGTACAAATTGGGGTGTAGTTATCAGATTGTTTAAAGCTGTGAGAAAAGTTAATTGCTTCATAAAGGGCGTGTCTTCAATTGTAAAAAATCTATAAGAAAGGTATTTATATGAATACATTTTTGGTTTTGATTGGTTTTCTTTTCCAACATCATGGCATCTTCTTCACTCCTAATATCATTACAAGCTAATATTTTCAATTCTCAGTGCAAACAGGTTTCATTTAAGACATTAAACTGCATAACAGACTTTGTTTTTGAATGGTATCATACATGTAATTTTATTCATTTAAAAGTGTTTTTACTGCTAAACATTAAAGACAAGCATCCCTTCATAACCTCAGGCATGTTTTAATTATTTGTTTATATTCTGAACTAATACATTCATGTCTCCTGAACTGCCTTTCTCACTGCAGGTAATGTGTTTTAGTAGACGACCCTTTTGTATTGCTCTGTAGGGACACATTTGCTCCTGAGGGAAAACCATGACCTGAGGCTACAGCTGGGATCATGAATTTTTCTAGGGACCTGTATTTATTATGCATGAATGATTTTAAATGTCTTCGAAGGCCAGACATTTCATTGAAACTCTTGTCACATGAAGCGCAGTGAAACGGCTTCACTTCGCTGTGAACGACCTCGTGGACTTTCAGGTGTGACGACTGTCTAAAAGCTTTTCCACACTGAGGACAGATGAAAGGCTTCTCACTAGAGTGAGATTTTAAGTGAATGTTAAAATTTGCTTTCAGTACAAAACATTTCCCACACTGCGGGCATGTAAAAGGCTTCTCTTCAGCGTGAGCTTTCATGTGTGTCCCGAGGCTTCCTTTCTGTCTGTAACTCTTCCCACATTGACTGCACGAGTAAGGCTTCTCTCCAGTGTGAATTCTTATGTGTTCTGTAAGGCTTCCGCTTTGTTTAAACCCTATTCCACAGTAACTGCATGTGAAAGGCCTTTCTCCAGTGTGAATCCTTGTGTGATCTCTGAGGCTTCCTTTACATGTGAAACTCTTTCCACACTGAGGGCAGGTGCATGATGGCCTTTTAGCTCCTGATCTTTGAGGTATTTTCTGAGAAACATTCTTTTTAGTCTTTGAGCAACTAGAAGATTTTTTTCTAGTTGTGATATTCTGAGATTTCTGATGTTCTTCCTCTTCACTCAGGTCTTCACTTTCCTCTTCACTCAGGTCTTCACTTTCCTCTTCACTCAGTTCTTCACTTTCCTCTTCACTCAGTTCTTCACTTTCCTCTTCACTTTCCTCTTCCACTTTCATCAGATCTGTAAAGAAGGAATTAAATTAAATTCCCATTTTCAAAATTTTAATTCAATTGACAAAGATGAAATGAGTGACCCCAGTTTACCTAGTTTGAAATTCAGGCAGAAATTCCTGATTTATTTAATATCGCATTTGATTCTTCAAAATTTGTGAGGTTGTGAAAGTGACGCGGTCCGAAATCAGTGTTTTCAAATTTTCATAGTGACTCTTAATTTTATAATGCCTGTAGCTCAAAACGAAGGCTGAAACTGGTTTAATATTGACCTGCTTGATTTGTGATTTTTTTTTTTCAGCAAAGCATTGTAGGTCAAACTCTTAAGTCTGCTAGTCAAGAATGTGTAATGCCGGGCGTACACCAAAGGATTTTCACAGTCCCAGACTAAAGACCGGCAGTCTTTAGGAATCTCACTGGAGTCTCGGCGCGCTCCCGTCGTCTCGATCGTTAAATGTAAGGTGATAATCTGCAGTCGGCGACACGATTTATGCCAGTCTTTCTCTAGTCTTTCATATCAAACATGTTTGATATTATCGCAAGTCCTAGCGTAGTCATAGTGACGTAAAACAATCAACAACCAATAAAATCTTTCTCAGAAAACCGGAAACAGGAAGCCATCAGTCACAACAAAGAAACATGTCGACGGACGTGAAAACACAACGAGCGCCAAATAGGCGAAAATGGACCATGGATAAAGAGGAGCGCCTTGTCGAGCAGCCGTGTCTTTTTGATGTAAACTGCCATTCATACCACAACAGAGTGGAAAAAGAAAAGTAGTCTGTTATCTGGTTAAAAACCGGTTGCTCCCGAACCGTGCCGCGGTTCGCGTGAATGTGAAAGCAACACGGACTCAGGTGCACACTTGTTCAGGAAATAAAGTAACCTGCGCATGCGTTTTAGCTTATTGTGATGTATTCAGTTAAATAAAACACTTGTAAGGGATGATAGTGTTGATGATTTAACTTGGATACGAGCGAGAGTGAGCCTGCAGTGTATTCATGCATTGCGCGTGGGATCAGGGCAACAAAGTTGGAAATCCACTGTCTCCTCAAAATAGTCTGTTTGCAAGCAGCAGTAGTCCACCTTATGTGACACACGCACAGTAAACCTGTATTGTTCACTCAACTGCACATAATAGCAGCGAATTAATAAAAGAAAAAAACAATATTGACCCGCGTTCTGTTTTCTATCATGCGCCGTGCACGTTTGCGATGACGTCATATGCACGCAAATGCACCAGGGTTCGATAGAATCAAGCTGAGTGTGAAACCAGACCAACGCTGCGGGGGTTGGCAGGAACAAATTGCGCCGGGAACAAATGCGCTCGGGCTCGGACCGCAGCAAACCAGCCCAGTGTAAAAGCCCCCTTAAATCACTGCTGAGCATGATGGGAGGAATTTGGTGGGAATAAAAAGCTAAAATAATCTAGTTGTAGTCTTGTAAATAGTGTCACTACAAGATTCAGTGTTTGTCAAATCTTTAGTCTGAGACTAAAAACTGTGAACCCAAGTCTTTAGATGTGAGCTGATAATCTTATAAAGTCTTTTCTAAATCTTTTCAAAGTCTTTAGGTGTACACAAAGCATAAGGTAGGCATTTTTCATAATTATCTTTTTTTTTTCTAATAGGGAAGTTAGGCACCCATGAAAGGGTTAACTGACCATACATGTGTTATGAGAAATTTCACAAATCAGAATATGAAGTTATGGACTCAGGAAACGGTTAACAGGGTATCTGCACATTTTTTAACAGCAAATTTAATGACTTTTAAGACCTTTTTTAAGTCCTCTAAAAGGCAAATTTAAGACTTTACCACGACAAAAAAAAAAAAAAAAAAAAAACTGAAAATGTTCAGCACGACACACGACCAGTGTTAATTTTGGTCTACTATATCCGGTCAGAATCCGAAGTGTAGATCGATGCGCTCTCTAACGGCTGATATTGCCCACAACCCATCGCGCGTTGGACGAGGATTCGATTAGAACTACAAACAGAGTGAAAAGTGTTAAAAAACTACAGACATGGAGGACGCGCGAGTCCGGCGGTTATGTAGAGAGGTTGATAAAGGGGTTTGAGTGATTAATTACCAGTATCTAACCTGACGAAAATGTATTTATTCAATGTTGTCTACATTATATTGCATCTGCATCAGCATTGTGAACTTTTGTAAAGATACGTTTAACCATTAACTTTTAAATGCATCAATACATTCAAATTGCAAACACATGAGGAGAGTCTCCGCATGAAAGACCCGCGACGGGCAGATGAAAGAGAGCTATTACACTTCTCTCAGAAACGGTAGGAAAGTAAATTAGATTGAATGGAGGATTTTAACTGTGACAAGATGATTGACAGGGCAGTTTACGGGTACGGCGCACGCGACAGAGCTGTCCGTTAAAGATGACGGAGTAGTATGTCCCAAAGCTTGCCTACTCTTTTGCTACACACTCAAAAGTATGTACTTTTTCTTCACAAAAAGAGTACATACTTTTAGGGCGTAGTATAAGTAGGCGAATCGGGACGCAGCCGCTGTATTTATGACCGGGTCATTGAATCTCACGATTCATTCAAAGCCACAGATTCGTTCTCGAATCACCGCTGTGTGCTGCAGTTCTGCTGTGGCTTTCGTTGCAAAATAGCAATAATATGATCAACATTAAAAACACTGCTGGATATCAGCCTGCATTTTGATCGCAGATTTAGTCGCACAAACAGCGCAAGCGGCTCGTGACAAAACACAGACCAACTGAATGACACTTTAATTAATTTAAGTAGAAAATCTCAAATAAGGATCAGTGAACTCCAACTTCAGTGTTTCCTCTATGTTGATTTGGTAGTGGCGGCCCGCCACGGCTAAATTTCTGCCGCCACGGTATCAGAATAGGGCCGTTCAGTACAAAAGCTGTTATATATTCACGAGGCAAACAACCAAAATGCTATCAAACAATATCTTTTACTGGTGTTCAAATAAAAAAGCCGTCTATCAGCATGTCGGAGACGCGCGCTTCACACCGCGAGCAGGCACGCGCACGCCCAGTCGCCCACCACCCGGCTGACGAGGGAGAGAGGAAAAAAGAGAGACCGCAGCAGAAGAACTTGAGTCGGTGTGTGCGTCCTTGAGAACGGTAAGTGATATAACTTATGTTGTCAGTTAATTTAAGCCTGACATTATATTAGTCTATAGTTCTTGCTAATATAAATTAAGTTAACTGGTGATTTTCGTTGTTTGTATTCTTCACCTGCTAGCTAAATTGCACGTGGCTGTTGATTGATCTAATAGCGTCGCAGGGCTAAGCGATTGCTGAAAGCCCTTCCTCACGTTTGTATTTTAGGTGCAAAATTTACATGCTGAAGTAGTTACACTGCATTAAGATAATGTAATTAATAGTGGGTTTATTATTATTATTTGCTATAATATATAAAAACTTCGTTTCCGAATGATAACGTTATTATTCATTTACTTATTTTTCAGATGAGTTTGTTAAAATATTTCTCTATGAAAAGGAAGACGCCTGATGATGAAGACCAGGTATGCTAAGTTCACATTACCAACAAGGTGTTTAAAAGTGCCACCCATGTGTAGGAATTGAGGTAAAAATATCCAAAAAACTAGCTACACGCATCAAAAGAATGAGAAGAAATAAGGGGGATGATGTCATTAAAAAAAATGACAAGTTATAATGCCGCAGAGATATCAACCTGAATTAGCATGCTAAATTACTAGCCCCGGCCCGACAGTAGTCATAATACCAGTTTACCAGTTTGCCTGATGAAATATTAGACAGGAGAAGTGCAGGTGGTGGATAGAGGAGGAAACCAGAGTCAAGTGCAGAGTGAAGCAGAAGAGCACAGTGTGACAGGAGAGAGGGCAGAAAAAGAGGAGAGTGGAGGAGAAGATGGCAGCAATATAAAGAAAACTAAGCACAGGGTCTCAGGCTGGGATCCTGCATGGGTAGACAAACCAAGGTTCCACCCATGGCTCTACCACACAGATCATGGCAAGTACTCAGCAGTACACCATATCAGGCATTTCTGTGATTTTCAGTCTAGTGTTTTAAAAATAATACCAAAACAACGATAATAAAAAATAATACCTCTTTTTTTCTTTTTTTACAGGAATGTTTTGCCGCATATGTCGGCAGCATAAGCAGGCCCCCAAGCAAGGTGTTTCCAAACGGCCATTTATAGAAGTAGGTTGCGAAATCTACAGAGTTGACTACTTAGATAGACATATGGCAACGGAGCACCACAAGCAATGTGTAAAATCACATGCCTTGTTAGCACAAGGTAATTTTAATAATTTTATTCAATAAAATTATGTCTGTTTTTGTTGCAACATCCATCAATGATAAGTATAACAGATATTGTACCTGCTATGCATAGGTTCTTCAGTTCAAGTTGCCTTAGACCCCATCATAATACTTGAACATGAGGCAGTTATTGGAGGATTCAAATGCCTATATCACCTAACTAAGAGAGAACAAGCACACCACACAAACTATCCTGCTCTGCTGGATCTTGCGGAGTTGCTGGGGTGTAACTATTTTGAAAAGCTAAAGGTGAATAATTATCACACTACTGTCTTATTGTTCATATTTACATTTCACATCTACAAATAAGCTATCTTAAAACCTCATAATATTTCATGTATAATCTAATTTACTTTTAGATTGGAAAAAAGACCAACTACCGGTCTCACGTCATTATTGATGAGATGCTGGAAATACTGGCCAGAGTGGTTGAAGAACCAATTCTGAAAGCGATTCAGTCCTCTGTGGCTATTGGGTTGGAGGTAGACGAGAGCACAGATGTGTCTGTTAAAAGGCAACTGGATCTGCACATTCGGTATTAGTCAATTGAGATTACAATAAGTAACCACTGGACTGGAGTAAACCATATATGTTTGTGATGTATTTATGTATTTTTATTTTTCAGATATATGGACAATGAAGGGCAGCTCTTCAGCCAGTTCCTGGACCTGGTTAATGTAAGTGATGGGAAGGCTGTAACCATTGTGGCAGCAATAAAGGAAGTGCTGCACAAAAAGAATGTGCCAACTAATAAACTCTATGGGCTAGGAACAGATGGAGCTGCTGTAATGACTGGTAAGAGTTAACAAAGAGTCATTTAAGTTGCATGAATTTGTTTTTAGTTGGCTTGAATATGAATTGGTTATTGCATGCCTTTGTTGTTGTTTTTTTCTCTCTTTTCTTGTAACAGGAAGGTTGAATGGTGTAGCAAAGCAGCTCCAGGATGACTTCCCCTGGTTGATGCCAGTTGCTTGTGCTGCCCATCGCCTCGCCTTGGCATGCAGGGATGCCTCATCTGAGGTTCCCTACATGTCTACCTTTAGGGACCATTTACAGCAGCTCCATCAGTACTTTCAGAACAGTGCTAACAGAACAGCTGTTCTAAAAGCTGCATCACAGTCTTTAGGCCTTGAGAACTTAAAAGTAAAGGTGAGAGAAAATACTTTCTGCTTTTAACAACAATTCTGGTCATAATTGTGTACTCCAGATGCAATGGGTGCTATAATTCATCTTTTACACCACTACTAAAATATTTTTCAGCAAGTAAAGGATACACGCTGGCTATCACAGCACCTGGCAATTCTTACATTGCAAAAGAACCTCAGTGCTGTCATGACTGCCTTGGCAGAGGAGACTGAAGTCCATAAGTGCCCAGTAGCCAAGGGCCTTTATGGTTTTTGCTGCACATAACGTTTTGTGGCCTCAGTATACCTACAGGCAGATGTACTACCACACTTAGCCCGGCTTTCTAGGATTTTCCAGAGAGAGAAGGTCAACTTCCTGGCCATCAAAGAGCAGGTACTTTTAACATGCATCTCATAACTGTAAAGCAGTACAACTAAATTCTAGGCTGTTCAATCAGTGCACATTACATTAAAAAAACTGTTGATGATTGTGCAACTGCCTTTATCAGGTTCCAGTGACTATGGCATGCCTGAAGAACATCAAAGATGCAGGTGATACACAGCCCCCTGGCTCATTCTTGGCCCAACTGCATAGTGACCTTGACAACCCTGCAGGATTGGGTGCATTTAACATCGTCGATGAGGAGGAAAGGGAGAGGAGAGGTAGAGGCCAGGTGAAGCCCACAAGAGAGGTTCTTTGGTCCCGGTACAGGACACAGGTACATTTGTTTTGATTGGCTGCTAAGTAGTATCCGTCTAAGAAATATATAATAAAATGACAGAGCCCAGTCTTAGTTTGATTGAAATGTTATTTCCACAGGGAGTCAATCAATAAAACTTAATCATTTTCTTTGTGCCCTGTTTAGGTAATGGAACCGTATCTTGATGGCCTCCAGGACAGCCTTGACAGAAGGTTCCAAAACCTAAATATCATGGGAGCCTTTCACGTGTTGGGGCCCCAAGCAGTCAATGAGGACGATTCCTTCAACTTTGAAAGCATCAAGACCCTGTCCACCAAATTCCTGCAGCAACCGGACAGTCATGCACTGCAAGAATGGTCATCTTTTAAGCAGCATATGCTGGCATCCAAGGTAAATTAGACACAATTAAGTTCTTCAGAAACATGACTGAGGAACCCAGCTTAATTGCCTACTGTCTGCGTTGTAATATTTCAGGATATGGACCAGCTTACCATAATGAGCAAACTAGCATCCCAGCACGATGAGTGGTGTCAAATCTACCCCTCCCTCAGTAAGCTGGCAGCCATTGCCCTCACAGTGCCAATCTCAAGTGTCAACTGTGAGAGAGATTTCTCCACGATGAATAGGGTAAGACATTTCAGTGTTTTGTGAAATGAAAGATTGTTTGGCTATCAATATCCCTCACATCACTCAATTTAAAAAAAATCCTTTATAGGTGAAAACAGACTTGAGGAACAGGCTGCAGGGGGACCATCTAGCAGCATGTATGCTACTCAGCATCAATGGGCCACCTCTTTCTGAATTCCCCTATGACCGAGCCTTGGACTTATTTTTCCAAAAGCCAAGAAAAATTCAATGTGTGCACAGCAAGGCACACAAATGAATGTTTCATTATGAAATGATTTTTAGATGTCAAGTGCCACAAATTAATTTGTTTCATATGCATGATTTGTAGATGTTAAGTGCCACAAATGAATTTGTTTCATTATGAATGATTTGTAGATGTTAAGTGCCTCAAATATATTGAAGTAATAAATATGTTTATTTGTGTTGCAGCAAAGTGTCAGTCCAGTTTCATACGTAAAACTTTTCCCGGGGAGGGTGAGGGCGGTGGCGGGTGGGGTTGGGGCGGGGGTGGGGGTTGTTCACACAGACCTGCCCCCACTGCTAAAAAAAATCCTAAAGGAAACACTGAACTTACTTGTCTGTGTTTTTCAGATCATCCGCGATTTTTCAGCAGAGAGGTTCGCGCATGGTTGCCAGATATATTGACAAGACCGAGTAGAAAACGAGTTCTTTTAAATGAATAGCTCCGACTGGGGATTTACATTATTTAAATCTGGCAGCTGTAAGCATGAACGCTCCTAAACACAGTCTGTCATTTGCTGTTGTGTCCTTTATTCGACAAAAACAAGTGCTTTTGGTCAAGTTTGTATTTTTTTAAACAACTTCTTTTCTTTGTATTTCTTTTCTCGTCGACGATATTGTATGTGTTGATATAGTCACAGTTATCGTTTAATGATGTCACGTGGGTATCGTCTCTCATCGTCTTGTATTAGTCAGGGAAAAAAAGGTCGTCAACGAACATTTTTCATAGTTTTCATTAACGAAATTAACACTGCGTCTGCGACACGACACAGAATAATGTGGCGAAGCATAGCGGCACAGCTCACCAGAGCTGGTGTGGGCGGCAAACCATCAACGCAACGCATTCATCAATCACTTACTCGTCAGTCACCTATGGGATGATGCAGGTTGGTCAAATTGTGGTAAAAAAAAACAACGGATGACGAGTCGGACAAGAAATTTAAGGTCCCCGCATGAAATTTAAGACCTCCTTATCAGAAATTTCAGATTTCAAGACCTTTTCAGGCCTTAAACATTTTTAAGACTTTTTAAGGACCCGCGGGGACCCTGGGTTAACAGGTCAAACCTTTACTTTAAAAGATTTCACAACTCAGAATATTTATTAAAACTAGTACTTTGATCAACACAAAATATCTTTCATTTGAAAGCTTAGAATCTGAACTTTACAATGAATGTAGCAAATTTGATTAACTCCTAAGTAGTGCTGAGTTCCCCCTCATGGTCCATACTTTGTCGTGGTGGTGGGGGGGGGGGGTAACTGGTAATCTCAGTTACCCGGAGAGCTACTCCAGCTGGAGCTTATGCTCCTGGTAGGGTCACCCATGCTGGACAGGTTAAAGGATAGAGATCAGACCAACTTGGACCACCTCTCCTCGAGGCTAAAGAGGTTGGCTTAGGGCTAACACTATACATTAAAAAAAATATAAAAAAATGCCGACCACCCTTTTATCAAGCAGGAAAACCTTAAAGTCCCAGTAAAGACAAAATTAAGTATGTACTCTGAGTTTGTCACACCACAGAAATATTTGTTATTAGCCACCCAGCCAAATTTGAATGATAAAAAAGCCGGCAAGTACATAAAATAAGCTATCAAAATCTTGAAAAAATGAGCATTATTCTCTGCTCTCAAACGCTGGGGACGTGTCCGCTGGCTGCGCTGAAACCACGCCCACTTGCGGGAAAGCTGCCGACAGTGATATTAGGTGATACTGCTTTCAGGACGGGAGGATGAAGGCAGAGGCGTCCAAAATTAATCCAACTCTTCTTGATGTGATCGTTTTTCGGAAATTTAAATAACACCAGGTAGTACGCATTTCCGTGATGAAGGCATAGCTAGCTAGGAAATTGTAGGCTGTAGTAACTAATAGTACTAACAGTAACTCGCGATTGAGCGGCGGCAAACTGATGTGAATGTGCTCTAGTTATATTGTTGGGGGAGGGGCTAGCCTCAGGGGCTCCAGTGCGTCATCAAGTAGGGGCGTAACCAGGAGCTCAGGGGCTCCAGTGCGTCATCAAGTAGGGGCGTAACCAGGAGCTCAGGGGCTCCAGTGCGTCATCAAGTAGGGGCGTAACCAGGAGCTCAGGGGCTCCAGTGCGTCAAGTAGGGGCGTGTCCAGGAGCTCAGGGGCTCCAGTGCGTCATCAAGTAGGGGCGTGTCCAGGAGCTCAGGGGCTCCAGTGCGTCATCAAGTAGGGGCGTGTCCAGGAGCTCAGGGGCTCCAGTGCGTCATCAAGTAGGGGCGTAACCAGGAGCTCAGGGGCTCCAGTGCGTCATCAAGTAGGGGCGTGTCCAGGAGCTCAGGGGCTCCAGTGCGTCATCAAGTAGGGGCGTGTCCAGGAGCTCAGGGCCTCCAGTGCGTCACAACCGCTGCTGTATTCAGGACATGAAGACAGTGCTGCACATACAGAAGGCGTGGCACTCATGCTGTCCAGAGAGGCAAAGGTGGCGCTGATTGGCTGGGAAGCCCATGGACCAAGGATGATGGCTGCCTTGTTCAAAACCTAAAAGAAAACATCAAGCTTAACATCATCCAGTGCTACGCACCAACAAATGACAGCAGCGAGGACACGAAAGACCACTTCTATGGTAGTAGACTTCAAGCAGTATTGGACAAAAGGAAGGGCAAAGATGTGAACATCCTGATGGGGGACTTTAATGCCAAAATGGGAGTAGACAACACAGGCTTTGAGGAAGTGATGGGTCCACACATGCTCGGTGAAATGAACGAAAATGGAGAAAAGTTTGCGGACATTTGTGCACTGAACAACATGATCAACGGGGGCAGCATCTGATCCACAAGGCCACGTGGGTGTCTCCGGACCATGCCACGGAAATCCAGACCTGTGTATCTTCAAAAAGTTCAGATCATCACTCAAAAGATGTCCGAGTGAAGAGGGGTGCAGATGCACCAACCGATCACCATCTACTAGAGCTCGACCGATTTATCGGCAGGCCGATATTATCGGCCGATATTAGGCGTTTTCCAAACTATCGGTATCGGCGTTTATAATGGCCGATAAATGAATATAAAAAAATAAAAAATAAAAATAAAAAAAACGGACGAAACACCCTTCAACCATGTCATGAGTGTTGGGAGTTGTATTGTTTGTCCACCAAAGGGCACTCTACACCGTCCCTGTTGGCAACACTCGTGTATAACCTATGTGTATAACGCGCCACACATCCTGCAATCTGCTGATCCAGCCAGAGTCGGGCAGAGAGAATCCGCGAGTGAGATCATCAGTGAAGTGTGTTCATGCCATGGTGAGTTGGTCACATACATTGCTTGAATAACAATTAAAAGAACATCCCCATCAGTTCTCTTAACTCAAATAAGCATGACAAAATTTGTGACTATCATGTCCAGTTTTGCTGCTGTTAAATAAGCCGAGAGTGAAGCGGAATTAGCTAGTAATAATTAGCACGTTACAGTGTAGTTGACTGACTGTCCTTTTAACTTTTGACAATGTGACTGAAGTATTTCTTTAATAGTGCGTGACAGTTATAGCAATGAGACGTATCATCTCTCCTTGGCCTGTTATATTGAAAATGTTTTCAGGGTTTCCCGCAGCACTTTGAAACTAAGGCGGCCGCCTATGCAACACGCCTGCCGCCTTAACTAACGTTACGTCGTCAAAATTTTTTTATATGAGCGATATCCGCCGTGTTACTGTTTTGAGGACAACCAAATATAGTTGCGGTTCTATATTTTTCTCTCTCAGCACGTCATTCGGGCATTAGCACTCCGGGTGTAAAAGGAAATCCTTAACAGGCAGCCGTTCGCACAAACAGCGCAAGCGGCTCGTGAACACAGACCGACTGAATGTCACTTCAATTTAAGTTGAAAATCTCAAATGAAGATTGCTGAACTCCAGCTTGTCTGTGTCTTCAGATCATCCGTGCTTCTTCAGCAGTGTAGAGCGCACGCGCGTGCGGTTGCTGATATCCAGCAGTGTTTTTAATGTTGATGCAATGTTTCCCGAATATCCATCCACACGATTTCAAACGTGACATTGATTTTATACAACAGTTAAAAAGCAAAACAAAAGGGTAACATTAAGTGATTTACTACATTTAAAACGGTATACTCAGGCTTATTGCTCTATTTTGCAACGAAATCTGTGGCTTTGAACGAATCGTGAGATTCAATGAATGACTCGATAACTCACACATAAAGACAATGAGTTACCGCCACCTACTGGCGATTTTAGTATAATATTTTATACTGTTAGCAATTTATAGGTAGGATATAGTTCAAAGTTATATTTATGAAGCTTACCAAGTCTTTTAATACGGGTAACTTTGATTTGGTTGTTGTTGTTTTTGTGTTTTTGTTCAAAGGACTTTGTTTCATATCTTAAGTTTGTATTTTTATACAGTTTATTTATCAGAACTTTAATATATTTTGATGTTCCTCTGTTCTGTTGTGACAATAAAAGAAACAAATTTCCTTTAAAAATGCATTATCATATTATTTTAGTTAAAACTCATAAATAACTACAAATAACTAACGTTTGGGAAATCTGTTAAATGTTTTGTTGCGCATTTCTGAAAAAAAAAAATATCGGCCGATATATCGGAATATCGGATTTTAAAACCAACAAATATTTGTATCGGTATCGGCCTTCAAAATCCTTTATCGGTCGGGCTCTACCATCTACTTGCTGCAAAACTGAAAATGAAGCTAAAAAAGACCTTCACAGACACACAAGTCAAAAGACAAAGTCAAAAGACAGAAATTCAATGATGGTTTCCTGAAAGATCCAACGATCCAGAAAGACTACCAGCTCATGTTGACAAATAAGTTCCAAGTGCTGCAAGAGAAACAGACCTCCACACCATGTGGAAAGGAGTGAAAAATGCCCTAAACTAAAAAGGAACACGCTGACTTTTTGGAACTTTAGCTTATTCACCAAATCCCCCAGAGTTAGATAAGTCCATACATACATAACCTTTTCATTTCCGTGCGTGCTGTAACTGCTAGACGGGATGCACCCACTGCTAGCCTAGCTTAGCACAAAGACGGGAAGTAAATGGCTCCAGTTAGCATACTGCTCCCAATAAGTGACAAAATAACGCCAACATTTTCCTATTTATATGTTGTGATTTGTATAATCACAGTGTGTACAAATAACAAGGTCATATGAGACCAAGCAATCTTTTAACCGTATACATACTGGTGAAGGGTTACAAGTTTAGGTAACACTTTATTTGAAGGGGTGTGCATAAGACTGACATGACACTGTCATAAACATGACATAACACCTGTCATGAACATGAAGGAGTCTTTATGAATGTTTATGACTGTTGTCATTAAGTGTCATTCGGTAAATTATGACACTTTTAATTCAAAGTTGACATTGTTTAAAATGTCTTTGTTACGACAACTTGACATTAACAAAGATAGAAATGTCTTTGTAATGACAACTTGACATTAACCAAGAAATCATACATAACCTGTCAACCTGTCACAAATATGTCATAACAGGTCTAATTATCAAACTTAAAGAAGTTATTTAGCTTTGCGTTAACATTACATTACCCTGTCATTTGTGGTTGGTTTTGACTTTGGCCGTCATGACACCATTATAACTGTGTCATGAATATTTTACTTGTCGCATTTGACAGTATAATAACCCTTAATGACATCTTTATAACTAGTACAATGTGTTCCACTTTTTAACTAAAACTACAGTTTAAAACTACACTACACAGTTTAAAACTAGTTTAAAACTACAATGTGTTTTACTTGAGGACAAGTAAAATATTCATGACACAGTTATAATGGTTACATTTGTCTTGGTTAATGTCAAGTTATCATATAGACATTTCTATCTTTGTTAATGTCAAGTTGTCATAAAGACATTTTAAACAATGTCAACTTTGCATTAAAAGTGTCAATTTACCGAATGACACTTAATGACAACAGTCATAAACATTCATAAAGACTCCATGTTCATGACAGGTGTTATGTCATGTTTATGACAGTGTCATGTCAGTCTTATGTAGGGATGCACCGATACCACTTTTTTCAGAATCGATCCGATACCAAAAATTCAGAGTATCGACCGATACCGATACGATACCAACACAGTTTTTTTTAAAAATCAAGTAGAATTTATGTAACTCTTTGTGTGTTGAACTGATAAGCACTCTTTTGTGTTAAACACAATCTACTTAATACAGACAACTTCATTATAAAGAAAAACAAATCCAAAAAATATATGATCATAATCTATGACAAAAATGCTATTATAAACTAGATTAGTGGATAATTCAACAGTAAAATTTAGTCTAGAAAAATCATGAGTCGACAATAATTGTATAAAATCTGAACATTTAGTGAAAAAAAACAAATAAGAGACAATAACTGTAACACTAAATCTGGTAAAACGTTACACATTGCTCTTTGTATTGTAAAATACATTCATGAAAAACACGATAAAAATAAAAAAGATAAATTATTTTCTATATAGCTATAGGCTACTATACAATTGAGACATGTTTTAAATGTATAGCACTGCTGTTTAATGAGGCAGCAACATATGATAGAACAGAACAAGAAAGGCTATTAATAATCTTCCATTGCGTCACTGTATTATGATTATGAAAGGCTCTAATACAGTGCGGCACAAAGCGCTTATGCGCATCCCGAGCGCAGAATGATGCGCTTGAAGCAACACGAGTCATAGCGCGCAGCGCGTCGAGTCCGCATTGAAAAGTTCAAAGCACAAACGAAAGACATATTGATATGTAGTGTATTATACAGCATCTATCTATGCAATAGTTCATTGAGCCTCTTCTTTTAACAGTTTTAAATTTCAGTTAGGCTACTGTGCGAGTGAAGAACAATTATAGTGCAGCTGACTCTAGTGTTGTGATCTAACCGACACCCGGTAGAAAGTAACAGGATTAAGTAACAGCAATAAAGTCTAGCAAGATAAAGTTGTTTTATGCAAAACCATAGAGCTTTATCTACAGATCAAGTATAATAATAGTAACATTGAATCATCTTGGAGAGAGTTTCATCGTTGACTGACTCGTAACCGAACGCGACGCTCTGTTGAATGCTGAATGGAGAATGACTGACAGCCGCAGCAGAGGGACAAGTTTACGTGATCTCGAATTTAATGACTTAAATGTTCATTTCTATCTCACATTATACTATAATGGCTTAAGAACACTTGTAATATAGTGCACGAAAACTTTATGGTGCTTATAATGTTTGTGTGCCTTTTGTGGGGCTTAACAACAACACATAATAGTAAACGCACAATATCGGATTTGGATCGGCCTCGTCTGACCGATCCCCGATCCGGCAAAAATGGCAGTATCGGACCCGATATCCGATACAAATATCGGATCGGTGCATCCCTAGTCTTATGCACACCCCTTCAAATAAAGTGTTACCCAAATGTATTAAAATGTGTAATTTAGGTTCAACAGTATTTTAATTGAAAAAGTGCATGCAGTGTTTACCAATTTGTGGCCAAGAAGATTAAGTCATGCATCCCAGGTGTCTGACATTAGCTTTTGTCTTTATGCACTTCCTGGCCATTAAGTTCAAGATACAGCTGTGCCTTTGTCTCTATAATAATGGTAATGTTTGAGCAATCTAGTCAGGCTGATTGGATTATCTCAAGTGTCCGAATAACTGCTAAGACCAGGAAATCTCTGCAGATGAGCTGACCTCCGTTCTACATTTGCATGTTTTGTTTCAGAGTGACTCATTTACACGCCCCTTTTATGTAAATCCCTCCCCCTCCGAAGGTATATTTAGTTGCAATGTATAATGTTTAGTTAGACTCGCGACGAGCTTGAAGACTACAGCAACGAACAAGCTTGTGTGCTCAAAGAACCTGCTTAAAAACACAACCCGTGTCTCCTGGTCTTCGCTTCTGAATTTCCAACACGTTAAAAGGAAACAATTCACAACACTGGGAACTATATTTTCAGCAGGCGAAGCATTGCTACTTCTGCGGAGTGATTTGCTCGCAGCACCTGAGAAGCCCCGTGGTGAGGAGCAGAGAGTTCCTCAGAGTGTTGCACTAATCACTCCGCCCAAGTAGCAGTGCTTCGCCTTCTGAGAATATAGTTCCCACTTTATACTGTTAAAAGATGCCTGTGTCTCATGTCCTTGTTATTTGTTTGGCCTGTCAGAAAAGACATGTTGACGGCAGCTGGAAGTATAGAGGTAATGGTTACGTTTTTCAAGACGGCAAACATAAATCAGCAAGACACAAAACAAAAAGCACCGATCTGGCATACAATATCCACTTACATATTTGGTCAAAACACAAAACAACAGAAAATGGCTTTATGTTGCGTGGAGATAGAACAAGAGGAACATTAGATAAATTATTCAAAAGGAAGATGTTCGCTGACTCCACGCCTGATTCTAACTGGCATCCAAGAGCAGTTATTCAGGATAATCAGACGAAGGGTCAGACAAGGCCTGAGAGAGGGAAACCTATGGAGTGTGAAACTGACGTGCCTCTTCCCAGTGAGCTGATGATGTGCATCCACCAAGCGAGTTTCAATATGGTGAAAATAAAGTTATACAATGCACAAAGGATGACTTTCAAAAGAAGTTAACCCCCCACCAAAAACCTTTAAATTGGTAATAGAACCAACAATCTGGGAAAAACATATCACCTTTGAAAGGGAAAACACATGCTGTGCTAATTACAAGTTCATCATCACACACAAACCCTTGCAACACCAGTGCGTTCCAGTGACCGTGTACCGATCTGGTGAAATACACCATCGAAAATCCCATCAGCACTTCCGACAAGCAAGTACATCAGGCGGGGAGCTATAGCCAGAAGTGTCATTGAAGACTTCAGCAAAGAGTACTATAACAGATTAAGAAACACCCCAGTGGAGAAGCTTCTTTTTGATTATTATGTTTTTATCAGAGAAATGTGTGAATATTAAGCATTCATTCTACTTTTTCCAATTCCTTTTCTAACTCAGTGTATGTTTAAATATACTTTTTTTCTAGATGGCCCCACTAACAAGCAAAGAAAAGACTGCTCGCTACAGGCAGCGGATCAATGCAGATCCTGTAGCAAGAGCTATCTTGCCAGGAAAAAAAGAAAGGTAAAATCTATAGGTAGTTACCATTACATAAAATGTAATGTTGGGCCACCAGAATCAGTGACAGTATACTAATGTAAATAGTTTATTATACAGTAATTTGTTTCAGCTACCAGAGAAGAAAGCTAAAGGGCACAATCAAATACATGAAGTCAGATGAACTATCAGAGAGAGAGAGGAAGAAACAGAAAGCTGGGGTTAAAGAAATGCCTACAATGTGTCTGCAGAATGCTGTTATGTTCAAGTGTTAAATGAAATCGTAAGAAAAATGCAAACATTGTACGTTTAAGTGATTAATGTAATGAAAATGGAAAAAGGAAAATGCTGTTCAATGTGTCTGCAGAATGCTGTTATGTTCAAGTGTTAAATGAAATAGTAGTGAAAAGGCAAACATTGTACGTTTAAGTGATTAATGTAATGAAAAAGGAAAATGCCGTTCAATGTTATGTCCAAGCGTTTAATGCATTAGTATTGAAAATATTAATATGATGGTCATGTGTCAAATGAAAGGTGAGGAAACTGTTGAAATAACCTTGAAATAATTTTTTGAGTACCGCCGTCGGGGGGGGGGGGGGGGATTCACGAAGTGAAAGCTGTTGTACAAGCTGGCATTTGTACCATTGTTTTTACATTTAAAATAGGCTACTTATTTTATTATTCAAATATCTAAATATGATACTATCTCTGCAGAAAAAAAAACTTTTTGCATTTTGAACATTGCACGATAACAGTAAAACATCCGTCGTTTAACAAATTTTTAAAACGCGGATGGACAATACAAAATTCTTAGAAAAAAACACAACCAAGAACAAAATTAACTTAGCCCGTCAATTTTAATTTTACAATAATCTTCTATGTGCGTGCGCGGTCTGTGTTTGTGAGAGAGCTCGCGCAGCAACTGATACACAACGGCACTTTTTGAACCATAACGAAGTAATTATCGCGCTAGTTTTCATACAGAAGAAATATGTAACATAATTAGGTACTTTAGTTATTGTTAACACAATAACGTAACACATGCAGGCTACGTATCGCAACACTGAGAATGATAAATAAATGCCTGTTTCTCCAGACACGCGCTTATCAGTAAATTAACGTTAATCCACAAATCACAGAACTTTCATAATCACTAAGCCATAGCGATTTTAATTTTATTTAGATTTATTGTTCAGCATTACTTAAGCATTTTATAATTTGTATGGCAAAATGATGTGTTCCTCTTATCTGAGTGACCATGACGGAGTATTTTAAGATAATCCATGCGATTCCGATTACTGCTGTCCCGTGTGATGATCAAATCCAGATAATTAACTCAATACAATATTTATATTAATATTTAAACTTTCCACATCCACCCCAGCGCGTTTACCTTCAGGAGTTATTAGTACTGTGACTACTGTAGACTACTGTCCTCGCTTATGAACTCAGTCAGACGGCGGCCGCGGGGGATCCTTTATCATGATAGGCCTTACGCATCTGTCAATCCTCAGCGCTTGCTATGTGGGGAATGAACCCAGCGCTATGATTGGTCGAACTCTTCTTCTTTTACGGTTGCTTGATTTGAGGACTGCGCGTGAACAGAGGCGCGTCACCAGGTTTTTGCGTAGTTTAGAGTGACAAACCGTACCAGCGTACTTAGAGGTCAAAATGCGTGGCCGCTACGCAAAATGCGTACGGGTTGGCAGGTCTGCATGTGGGGCGACCACTTGTCATGTGGGGTAACCAACCATATTCAATTCTGTAGTAAATTCAAAAAATAATGTCTGTCCATTTTGGTTGAAATATAATTCATTGGTAAAACATCAATAAGTGGATACTATATCTACACATTTTAAATCAGTTTTATGGATTATATGAGTAAAAAAAATATGAGGGTGACACTGCCATTATAGATAAAAATGTATTTAACATCATTTGCAATAATTGAAAGGACACATGAGTAGGCTATATATTTCTTAAACAGTTCAATTAATTACTGATACTTCTTAAAATATAACTTATGTAAAGGAAATCTATTAATTTTAAGATCAATTACGGTCGCCCCAAATGACTTTAAGGTCGTTGCCCTATTCATTTGAGTTTAAAAGCACTAAAATATCTTTGTTTTAAGTTTTCACACACATGCATGTGTAGACTACACTCCAACTGTTTAGAAAATAGCCAAATATATTAGGCTATTATTTCAAGTATTTTAAAAATGGGCCTCTCAAAGGCCTTATACGTCATTGACCCATATTTCTTCCATGTTACATACTAGGCTATACCATCTCAACATCAATGTCTAATCAGGTTTGTTCATGAATAATTATCTGCCAATTAAATTATTTTAAATATATTCATGGTTAAACCGAATGACATTTTTTGGTTACAAATTTTGTCAGTCCTGTAAAAAAATGACAAAAGCAGTGTTAATTGATTGTACAAACCACATAATCTTATTGTTAACACCTATGTAAACTAAAAAATGCTTTCAAAATTAGTTCTCCATTATATTTTTTTTACACTTTAAAAAAAAACGTATTCGTCAATGACCCATAAATAGTAATTTATATTTTCAATTTGGTTGCAAATCAATGAGTACTAAACAAGTAATTAAGTCCAACATTTATATAAGGTGTCCCTAACTACTATGTTTTAACATTTAAATGAATAATTTGACACAATGCACTCTGTGTACATACATGTTTTTACGTTGTACTTAAAAAAAAAAAAAAAAGGTTACACTATTTTAAGATGTCATTGTTACAGTGTAATTATACATTTAAGTACTGAGTAATAATAATTAACATGTACTTACTATAGGGCTAGAGTAGGATTAGGGTTTGGTTGAGGGTTAGTTGCATGTAATTATGCATCATTTACTGTTATTACTATGGTAAGTATGTAACCTATGTAACAAGGACACTGTAAAATAAAGCGTTACCAACAAATCTGTAATTGCAACTGTTGAGGCTTCCTGGTCATATATGATGGAGAGGAAATGTGTGTGAACAAAGTAGACCAGTAGTGATGTCATCAGGTCACATGACCAGGAAGTGTAATAGATTTTTTTTTTATTGAATCAATGAAGAATAAATTCCAGGGGTAAATACAATTGAGAGGACAATTACAAGTTATAAATTCAGGAGAATATCATGCAAATGACACAATGAGACAGTTTTGAGAGTTTTTGAGTTGCTGGATGTACTGAGGTAGGATTTAAGTTCCTTATAAAAAATTAAAAAGTAGGGCTTATCACCCCGAAATTTACATTTGTGTAAGAAAAATTTCGCTAGAAAAATAAATAGGTTTATCAAAAAATATTGGTCCTTTACACCTTTGTCAAAGTTGTGCTGACCAAATAAAACATCTTTGGATGACAAAGAAAAACTCTGCGATGAAAATGTGCAGACAAAGATACAGAAATCCTTCCAAAACAGACTTGTTTACGTGCTTTCCCAGAAGAGATGAGAAGGAAGTGTAATAGATTAAAAGTGAAGTCGTGATGTCGTGATATAGCTCAAACAGTAGAGCGATGGCGCTTGCAACACCAAGGTCATGGGTTCGATTCCCAAGGAAAGCTAGAACTAATAAGAATGTGTACCTTGAAATGCAATGTAATTCGCTTTGGACAAAAGCGTCTGCCAAATGCACAAATGTGAAGGTTAAACGAGGTGTGTAGTGGTAGCGTTGCCTTTGATCGGGACACATAACAAGGTGTGTCTTCAAATCCAGCTTATACCAGGTGAATGTTTACAATGTCCAATAAAATAAATATTGCAAATAAAAAATATATTCATAAACCAGGTTAGTAACACCTGTGAATTTATTGCTGATGTTCTTGGTTAAGATAAAAATGAAATAAATAAAACCATTTAAAACAAATAAAGCTTATGTGGTTTTTATCCGTTTCACACTTTAGAAACGCTCCCTAACTTTTCAAGCCGAATGTCCCAATATAAAACCAGCTTTATCGCGATCCAAACCTATGTGAATGTTTTCTCAAACCAGAATAGTGAAGTTCTATAGTCTAAATTTGAGCCTAGTACTAGCCTAATTACTATTTTTTTTACATTTATAAGTTAATTTATCTGATGCGATTATCACACGCACACTACACAGACACACACAGACACACACACACGCACGCACGCACGCACACAAAATGCTCGCGGTTACAGTCACTATCGCTCTTGAAGGAAGATCACTAACCTCTCTGTTCCTCAGTATCTTCATCTCTCACTCCTTCACTCATGTCTTCTCGCTCCTCTTTAATAAACTCCATCTCAGCAGGAAATTCAGCTGTTGCTCCTGGACTCGCTCTTCTCCGGTGTGTCTGTGTGTCTGTGTGTGTGTGTGCTGCTGATAGGGGAGGAAACCAAGCGTGCCGCGCACAAATGCTGAAAAGTGAAGGCAAAGCGCCTCGATCGCCCCCCAGTGGCTGGGCCCAGTATACATGAATATCAGTCACGTGACCTCTTACGTCATCCGCTCTTTTTCCACTTGACTGCCGCCATCTTGAGTACCTACCGAGTACTGTCATTAGACATTATCTGGTACTGTCTATGGTACTGACAAACCTATTATCTTAAGTCTTGTTAGAAAACAAACAAAAAAATAACTATTTTTAAAACATTATTTGAATTCTTAAAAAAAAATATTGTAATGAATAGAATAGCTCCTGCAGCAGGTGCATTAGCACAACAGGTAGCATAAAGCTACATGACACAATTTAATTGATTAATATTACAGTTTTACTTAAAACTCACTTTAAAACACCATCGAGTATTTGTATTATATTCCGGTCGCGGTTTAAAATGGTTACAAGTCAAAAATTTTTTTTGAAATATGTTATATTTAGCATTTTATATGAAGCTATGGGCTATCCTTACCTAGCATGCATACTGTAAACATTCTTTATTCATTTGAAAATACCCCAATCGCAGGAAAATCCCACACAAATCACATATACTTCAAATCGTACATTTATTAGCTTCTTGTTTCAGGTGAAGAGATGTTACTTTAGCTTTGTAGATGATTGACAGCTGTACAGCGAATGAGCAGGCTTGGGAGGGTTACTTTAAAAATGTATTCCGTTACAGTTACAAATTACTTCATAAAAAAAGTATTCAGTAACGTAATCCAAGTACCACAATATTAAAGTAATGTAACTGATTACTTTAGGATTACTTCAAGGACAGATATTATTTAAAAAAAACAACAACTTTTATTTCACAGCCCTGAATAAATATTTATGTAAAGGACTATACAGACATCTAGTGGCTACAGTATGGTATTACAGATTATTTTGTTTTATTTTTAACTTGACATGTACAAGGAAAAAATAAAAATAGAAATGTTTCTTCAACAGGAAAATAGATATACATATACATACTACTAATAACACTCTATTAAGCATTGCTTTAATGACTCACGACACGTAATAATTATGACTTAGCATCTCGTAATAATGAGAAACTTTCTCATAATAATGACTTAACATCTCATAATAATGAGAAACTTTCTCGTAATAATGACTTAACATCTCGTAATAATGAGAAACTTTCTTGTAATAATGATAACATCTCGTAACTAGAAAAAGTTCGTCGAGACAAACTTTAAGTTGGCTTGTGAAAGTTTGGACCAATAAGTTTGAAGAAGTTTAAAGAAGTTTAAAGTTTAATTAGTTTATAGTTTAGTAAGAAAGAAAGAAAGATAGATTAGTTAGAAAGAAAGAAAAAAAGATTAGTAAGAAAGAAAGAAAGATAGATTAGTTAGAAAGAAAGAAAGAAAGAAAGATAGATTAGTTAGAAAGAAAGATAGATTAGTAAGAAAGAAAGAAAGAAAGAAATATAGATAAGTTAGAAAGAAAGAAAGAAAAAAAGATTAGTTAGAAAGAAAGAAAGAAAAAAAGATTAGTTAGAAAGAAAGAAAGAAAGAGATTAGTTAGAAAGAAAGATAGATTAGTAAGAAAGAAAGAAATATAGATAAGTTAGAAAGAAAGAAAGATAGATTAGTTAGAAAGAAAGAAAGAAAAAAAGATTAGTAAGAAAGAAAGAAAGAAAGATAAATTAGTAAGAAAGAAAGAAAGATTGATTAGTAAGAAAGATAGAAAGATAGATAGATTAGTTAGAAAGAAAGAAAAAAAGATTAGTGAGAAAGAAAGAAAGAAAGAAAGATAGATTAGTTAGAAAGAAAGAAAGAAAGAAAGAAAGATTAGTTAGAAAGAAAAAAGGAAAGAAAGATAGATTAGTAAGAAAGAAAGAAAGAAAGATAAATTAGTAAGAAAGAAAGAAAGATTGATTAGTAAGAAAGATAGAAAGATAGATAGATTAGTTAGAAAGAAAGAAAGAAAAAGAGATTAGTGAGAAAGAAAGATAGATTAGTTAGAAAGAAAGAAAGAAAGAAAGAAAGTTAATTAAAAAGAAAGAAAGAAAGATAGATTAGGTAGAAAGAAAGAGAAAGATAGATAGATTAGTTAGAAAGAAAAAGAAAGATAGTTTTTATTTAGAAAGAAAGAAAGAAAGATAGATTAGTTAGAAAGAAAGAAAGAAAGAAAGAAAGAAAGTTAATTAAAAAGAAAGAAAGAAAGATTAGTTAGAAAGATAGATTAGTTAGAAAGAAAGAAAGAAAAAAAGATTAGTAAGAAAGAAAGATAGATTAGTTAGAAAGAAAGAAAGAAAGAGAAAGAAAGAAAGAAATATAGATAAGTTAGAAAGAAAGAAAGATAGATTAGTTAGAAAGAAAGAAAGATGGATTAGTTAGAAAGAAAGAAAAAAGATTAGTTAGAAAGAAAGAAAGAAAGATAGATTAGTTAGAAAGAAAGAAAGAAAGAGATTAGTTAGAAAGAAAAAGAAAGATAGATTAGTTAGAAAGAAAGAAAGATAGATTAGTTAGAAAGAAAGAAAGTTAATTAAAAAGAAAGAAAGAAAGATCAGTTAGAAAGATAGATTAGTTAGAAAGAAAGAAAGAAAAAAAGATTAGTAAGAAAGAAAGAAAGAAAGAAAGATAGATTAGTTAGAAAGAAAGAAAAAAAGATTAGTTAGAAAGAAAGAAACATAGATTAGTTAGAAAAAAGAAAGAAAAAAAGATTAGTAAGAAAGAAAGATAGATTAGTTAGACAGAAAAAAGGAAAGAAAGATAGATTAGTAAGAAAGAAAGAAAGAAAAAAAGATTAGTGAGAAAGAAAGATAGATTAGTTAGAAAGAAAGAAAGAAAGATTAGTTAGTAAGAAAAAGAAAGATAGATTAGTTAGAAAGAAAGAAAGATAAATTAGTTAGAAAGAAAGAAAGAAAGAAAGAAAGAAAGAAAGTTAATTAAAAAGAAAGATAGATTAGGTAGAAAGAAAGATAGAAAGATAGATAGATTAGTTAGAAAGAAAGTTAATTAAAAAGAAAGAAAGAAAGATTAGTTAGAAAGATAGATTAGTTAGAAAGAAAGAAAGAAAAAAAGATTAGTAAGAAAGAAAGAAAGAAAGAAAGATAGATTAGTTAGAAAGAAAGAAAAAAAGATTAGTTAGAAAGAAAGAAACAGATTAGTTAGAAAAAAGAAAGAAAAAAAGATTAGTAAGAAAGAAAGATAGATTAGTTAGAAAGAAAAAAGGAAAGAAAGATAGATTAGTAAGAAAGAAAGAAAGAAAAAAAGATTAGTGAGAAAGAAAGATAGATTAGTTAGAAAGAAAGAAAGAAAGATTAGTTAGTAAGAAAAAGAAAGATAGATTAGTTAGAAAGAAAGAAAGATAAATTAGTTAGAAAGAAAGAAAGAAAGAAAGAAAGAAAGAAAGAAAGAAAGTTAATTAAAAAGAAAGATAGATTAGGTAGAAAGAAAGATAGAAAGATAGATAGATTAGTTAGAAAGAAAGAAAGAAAGTTAATTAAAAAGAAAGAAAGAAAGATTAGTTAGAAAGATAGATTAGTTAGAAAGAAAGAAAGAAAAAAAGATTAGTAAGAAAGAAAGATAGATTAGTTAGAAAGAAAGAAAGAAAGAAAGAAAGAAAGAAAGAGAAAGAAAGAAATATAGATAAGTTAGAAAGAAAGAAAGATAGATTAGTTAGAAAGAAAGAAAGATGGATTAGTTAGAAAGAAAGAAAAAAGATTAGTTAGAAAGAAAGAAAGATAGTTTAGTTAGAAAGAAAAAAGGAAAGAAAGATAGATTAGTAAGAAAGAAAGGAAGAAAGATAGATTAGTGAGATAGATAGATTAGTTAGAAAGAAAGAAAGAAAAAAGATTAGTGAGAAAGAAAGATAGATTAGTTAGAGAGAAAGAAAGATGGATTAGTTAGAAAGAAAGAAAAAAAGATTAGTAAGAAAGAAAGAAAGATAGATTAGTTAGAAAGAAAAAAGGAAAGAAAGATAGATTAGTAAGAAAGAAAGGAAGAAAGATAGATTAGTGAGATAGATTAGTTAGAAAGAAAGAAAGAAAAAAGATTAGTGAGAAAGAAAGATAGATTAGTTAGAAAGAAAGAGATTAGTTAGAAAGAAAAAGAAAGATAGATTAGTTAGAAAGAAAGAAAGATAGATTAGTTAGAAAGAAAGAAAGAAAGAAAGTTAATTAAAAAGAAAAAAAGAAATATAGATTAGGTAGAAAGAAAGATAGATAGATTAGTTAGAAAGAAAGAAAGAAAGAAAGTTAATTAAAAAGAAAGAAAGAAAGATTAGTTAGAAGGATAGATTAGTTAGAAAGAAAGAAAGAAAAAAAGATTAGTAAGAAAGAAAGATAGATTAGTTAGTTAGAAAGAAAGAAAGAAAGAAAGAAAAAAATATAGATAAGTTAGAAAGAAAGAAAGATAGATTAGTTAGAAAGAAAGAAAAAAAAGATTAGTTAGAAAGAAAGAATGAAAGATAGATAGATTAGTTAGAAAAAAAGAAAGAAAAAAAGATTAGTAAGAAAGAAAGAAAGATAGATAGATTAGTTAGAAAGAAAAAAGGACAGAAAGATATATTAGTAAGAAAGAAAGAAAGAAAGATAGATTAGTGAGAAAGATAGATTAGTTAGAAAGAAAGAAAGAAAGATAGATTAGTTAGAAAGAAAAAGAAAGATAGATTAGTTAGAAAGAAAGATAGATTAGTTAGAAAGAAAGAAAGAAAGAAAGTTAATTAAAAAGAAAGAAAGAAAGAAAGATAGATAGATTAGTTAGAAAGAAAGAAAGAAAAAAAGATTAGTAAGAAAGAAAGAAAGATTAGTTAGAAAGAAAGAAAGATAGATTAGTTACAAAGAAAAAGAAAGATAGATTAGTTAGAAAGAAAGAAAGAAAGAAAGTTAATTAAAAAGAAAGAAAGAAAGAAAGAAAGATTAGTTAGAAAGATAGATTAGTTAGAAAGAAAGAAAGAAAAAAATATTAGTAAGAAAGAAAGATAGATTAGTTAGAAAGAAAGAAAGATAGATTAGTAAGAAAGAAAGAAAGATTAGTTAGAAAGAAAGAAAGATAGATTAGTTAGAAAGAAAAAGAAAGATAGATCAGTTAGAAAGAAAGAAAGATAGATTAGTTAGAAAGAAAGAAAGAAAGAAAGTTAATTAAAAAGAAAGAAAGAAAGTAAGATAGATTAGTTAGAAAGAAAGAAAGATAGATTAGAAAGAAAGAAAGATAGATTAGTTAGAAAGAAAGATAGATTAGTTAGAAAGAAAGATAAATTAGTTAGAAAGAAAGATAGATTAGTTAAAAAACAAAGAAAGAGATTTGTTAGAAAGAAAGATAGATTAGTTAGAAAGATAGATTAGTTAGAAAGAAAGATAGATTAGTTAGAAAGAAAGATAACTTAGTTAGAAATAAAGAAAGATAGATTATTTAAAAAACAAAGAAAGATGGATTTGATAGAAAGAAAGATAGATTAGCTAGAAAGATAGATTAGTTAGAAAAAAAGAAAGATAGATTAGTTAGAAAGAAAGAAAGATAAATTAGTTAGAAAGTAAGATAGATTAGTTAGAAAGAAAGATAGATTAGTTAGAAAGAAAGAAAGATAGATTAGTTAGAAAGATAGATAAGTTAGAAAGAAAGAAAGAAAGATTAGTTAGAAAGAAAGAAAGATAGATTGGTTAGAAAGAAAGAAAGATTAGTTAGAAAGAAAGATAGATTAGTTAGAAAGAAAGAAACATAGATTAGTTAGAAAGAAAGAAAGAAAGATAGATTAGTTAGAAAGAAAGAAAGATTAGTTAGTTAGAAAGAAAGAAAGATAGATTAGTTAGAAAGAAAGATAGATTAGTTAGAAAGATAGATAGATAGATAGATTAGTTAGAAAGAAAGAAAGATAGATTAGTTAGAAAGAAAGATAGATAGATTAGTTAGAAAGAAAGATAGATTAGTTAGAAAGAAAGATAGATTAGTTAGAAAGATAGATAGATAGATAGATTAGTTAGAAAGAAAGAAAGATAGATTAGTTAGAAAGAAAGATAGATAGATTAGTTAGAAAGAAAGATAGATTAGTTAGAAAGAAAGAAAGATAGATTAGTTAGAAAGAATGAAAAAAGAAAGAAAGAAAGAAAGATTGGTTAGAAAGAAAGATAGATTAGTTAGTAAGAAAGATATAAAGAAAGATGGATTAGTTAGAAAGAAAGAAACATAGATTAGTTAGAAAGAAAGAAAGAAAGATAGATTAGTTAGAAAGACTAGTTAGTTAGAAAGAAAGAGATAGATTAGTTAGAAAGAAAGATAGATAGATAGATAGATTAGTTAGAAAGAAAGAAAGATAGATTAGTTAGAAAGAAAGAAAGATATATTAGTTAGAAAGAAAGATAGATAGATTAGTTAGAAAAAAAAGATAGATTAGTTAGAAAGAAAGAAAGATAGATTAGTTAGAAAGAAAGATAGATAGATTAGTTAGAAAGAAAGAAAGATTAGTTAGAAAGAAAGAAAGAATGATAGATTGGTTAGAAAGAAAGAAAGATAGATTAGTAAGAAAGAAAGAAAGGAATAAAGAACGATAGATTAGTTAGAAATAAAGATAAAGTAGTTAGAAAGAAAGATAGATAGATTAGTTAGAAAGAAAGATAGATAGATAGATTAGTTAGAAAGAAAGATAGATTATTTAGAAAGAAAGAAAGATAGATTATTTAGAAAGAAAGAAAGATAGATTAGTTAGAAAGAAAGAAAGATTAGTTAGAAAGAAAGAAAGATTAGTTAGAAAGAAAGATAGATAGATTAGTTAGAAAAAAAGAAAGAAAGAAAGAAAGAAAGAAAAATTGGTTAGAAAGATAGATTAGTTTGAAAGATAGAGATTAGTTAGAAAGAAAGAAAAGATTAGTTAGAATGAAAGAAAGATAGATAGATTAGTTAGAAAGAAAGAAAGATAGATTAGTTAGAAAGAAAGAAAGATTAGTTAGAAAGAAAAAAGATAGATTAGTTAGAAAGAAAGAATAAAAGGAAGTAAGAAAGAAAGAATGAAAGATTGGTTAGAAAGAAAGAGATTAGTTAGAAAGATAGATAGATTAGTTAGAAAGAAAGAAAAGTTAGAATGAAAGAAAGATAGAGTAGTTAGAAAGAAAGAAAGATAGATAGATTAGTTAGAAAGAAAGATAGATTAGTTAGAAAGAAAGTAAGGTAGATTAGTTAGAAAGAAAGATAGATTAGTTAGAAAGAAGAAAGATAGATTAGTTAGAAAGAAAGAAAGATTAGTTAGAAAGAAAGAAAGATATATCAGTTAGCAAGAAAGAAATATTAGTTAGAAAGAAAGAAAGATTAGTTTGAAAGAAAGAAAGATTAGTTTGAAAGAAAGATCGATTAGTAAGAAAGAAAGAAATAAAGAAAGATTAGGTAGAAAGAAAGAAAGATTAGTTAGAAAGAAAGAAAGATAAGTTAGAAAGATAGATAGATAGATAGATAGATATATAGATAGATAGATAGATAGATAGATAGATAGATAGATAAAGTTCATTAGTACATATAGAATGGTAGTTTAATTGAATCTAGGGCTTCAGGGAGTTTAGATTTGAGTTTTTGTGTTGTTCACTACTGGGCCACCGTAGTCTTGGCTCAATTTGAACTGTTGCAATGAAAGTCAATGGGATTTTTATGATTTTTAATATTAATTTTTAAGAAATCTGAAAGTCAAATCAGTTTGAAAAGATATAGCACACCGAGTCAGAACAGTCTGAAGGTCTGACCCGAGTTTGGAGTTTGTAGAGTTAAAGCTCTAGGACGAGTTAGAGTCAGAATTTTTTGGGTAAGAAAAATAAGAAGAAGAAGAAGAAGAATAATAACTAGAAAAAGTTCGTCGAGACAAACTTTAAGTTGGCTTGTGAAAGTTTGGACCAATAAGTTTGAAGAAGTTTAAAGAAGTTTAAAGTTTAATTAGTTTATAGTTTAGTAAGAAAGAAAGAAAGATAGATTAGTTAGAAAGAAAGAAAAAAAGATTAGTAAGAAAGAAAGAAAGATAGAAAGATAGATTAGTTAGAAAGAAAGATAGATTAGTAAGAAAGAAAGAAAGAAAGTGTTACGTTATGTGTACTTGTTTTCATGTTTTGTCGTCATGTATTTATACAAGATTTGTGTATGTGTCGTTTTTGTGGGTTTTAGGTTACTGTTGATTCGATAACAGCCTGTCGGCGGTAATTGGACGATCAGCTGGCGGTCCTGTTTAAAAACTCCTCCTTCTCCGGTTGATGGGAGACTGTTGCGGCTTCGGGTCGGTCGCAGTGGCGCGGACTTCCTGCCAGCCGTCAGATCAAATAAATGTTGTCATGTTTTTTGTGGTTGCGTGTATTATGTAGCGTGTGGTTATGTAGGAGAGACCTGCTCTTTTGTTTGGGGTAAATTATCTTTTCTTATGTTTTTTTTCGAAGAGCGTAGGCAGGGAAGTGTTATTGTAGTTTATTTTCTTTATTTTTGTGTTAGGTTAGTTATGTTGTCTTTTTAGTTTGTTAGATTGGGGTTTTGTTTGTTATTTTGGGCCTTGGGTCTCTCTGACGAAAATGCCACTCTTTTGGATTTTTATTGTTTTACGTGGTTCCCTGTAGATTAATTATAATTCACTTTATTTATTTATTTTCGTTTGGACCAGTGGTCCCCACTGATGAATGTGGTCTAACTTTTGTTATCGACTGTGATAACTCTTAATTACAATAAATCTTGTTATACTTTATAGTGTCTATTATCTTTATTTTTTTTTTCGTTCTCTGGTTCTTTTGGTCTGACGGCCTGCTGGAAGCCTGTCGCATTTCTTCAGTCTTCAACTTGTTGCGTCTTACCCCTAGCGGACGTAATAAAATGGGGGCTCGTCCATTTCATCTGATTCGGTTGTAAGTGAGTCCATAATTTGCCTTGCTGGTGAGTACTGATTTTATTGTCTGATTGGTGGATGATGTTGTTCTGAATATGGAGTTCGATATTGAGGCTTTTAAACAGTCTCCTTTGGTAGAGGCTTTACAAACCTGTCGTAAATCTGACTTAATTCTTCTCGCAGATTATTATGAGATATCTATATCTAAAGTAGCCACTAAACAAGTAATCCGAGATGTGATACAGGAGAATTTGGTTTCGGATGGGGTGTTGAAAGTTGAACCAGTGGTACGGGATGTCGATGCGGTTTATGCGGTGGACGAGTTAGGAACGGGGGCAGTTAAAATTCCAATGTCAGAGCCAAGTCCATTTGTGGGTCTAAATACAACGGACCTTAAGTTGGCGATACGACTTAAAGAGCTTGATTTGCAAGTTAAGCAACAGGAACATGATACTCAGCTTCTGCGCTTTAGACAGTGCGAACTTGAGGCGCGTCGCGTTTCAACGGTGCCGCTTAGTGCATCACAACCTTCGATGGCGTCTGCCCCCAGGGTTCCTTTTATTTCTCCTGCTTCACATTCTCCAGGTACGGGTGAATTTGATATTAGTAGACAGATTCGTTTAGTTCCTTCATTTCGGGAAACGGAGATTGATTCGTACTTCAGTGCGTTTGAGCGAATCGCTGTCGTTTTGCAGTGGCCAAGAGAGATTTGGTCACTTTTGCTACAGTGCAAACTAACTGGTAAAGCTCAAGAAGTCTGTGCGGCTTTGTCTATTGAGGAGAGTTTAGATTATGATGTGTTGAAGGCCTCTGTGCTTAGGGCATATGAGCTTGTTCCTGAAGCATACCGTCAGAAATTTCGTGGTCACTCAAAAGCCACCAATCAGACATTTGTTGAATTTGCCCGTGAAAAGGGAATTTTTTTTGATAAATGGTGCCAGTCCAGCAAGGTAAATGATTATGACCAACTTCGCGAGCTTGTGTTATTGGAAGATTTCAAAACAACCTTACCAGACAAGATTGTTGTATATTTGAATGAGCAGAAAGTAAACACGCTCGCACATGCCGCTGTTTCAGCTGACGAGTTCGTATTGACTCATAAAAATGTTTTCGTTTCTTCTGTGCGTCGTGAGTTTTCCCAATTTGAAAAGAGTTCGAAGAATTTAACAACTGCGATATCGAGTCAGGGTGAATTACGTGAGTGTTTTTATTGTCGTGAAATTGGCCACCTCATTGCTGGTTGTCCAGTTTTAAAAAAGAAAAATCAATCTCCAAATAGTCAGGCGCCGAAAGGTGTTGGATTTGCACGTGTTACGAGTCCAGTTGGTTTAAACGGGCAGGGAATTGATTCGGGATATGGTCCGTTTGTGTCTAGTGGGATGGTATTTCTTGATGGGCAAGAGAGTGTTAAAGTTCCCGTTCGCATTCTCCGAGATACCGGGTCTGCCCAATCATTTGTGCTTGGCAATATTTTACCATTTTCTAATGATTCGCATTGTGGTTCCGACGTTTTGGTTCAAGGGATTGAGTTAGGGATTGTCCGAGTTCCTTTGCATTATGTAAACATTCAATCTGACCTGGTTTCTGATCTTGTTAAGATTGCGGTTCGTCCACAATTACCCATTAAAGGGATCGATTTGATTCTTGGTAATGATCTCGCTGGCGGAAAGGTACTACCGTTTCCTGAAGTAGTTGAAGATCCGCTTTCTGACCTACGAAATGTAGACTCTGTTTCTAACCTAACTTCTGTATTTCCGGTCTGCGTGATTACGCGAGCACAATCACGTAAATATGGTGACGTGATCGATCTTTCAGATAGCTTTGTGGCATTTCCTGACAGCGCTGACGTCTCTCAGGAATTTCCTGTGGAAGAGGGTACGCCCTCGGAGGCGCTGTTCCCAGTATCCAGTGCTGAAATTGATTTGACTTCTGTTATTGATAGAATTTCACTAGCAGACGCGCAAAAAAATGACACGTCTCTGGCTCGGTGCCGAACTAGCGTTGTGAAGAATGAGGATATTTTTGAGAAACCTGTTGCTTATTTTTGGGATGACGGGTTGTTGATGCGAAAAAGAACGCCAGTCGTCTCTGAAAATGAAGCTGATGCAGTTTATCAGATAGTTGTGCCCATTCAATTTCGTTCACATGTGTTGATGTTAGCTCACGATCACAGTTTCTCTGGTCATTTGGGCGTTACAAAAACATACCACCGTATTTTAAGTCATTTCTTTTGGCCTGGTTTAAGATCAGATGTTGTGAAATACTGTCGGTCATGCCATACCTGCCAAATTGTGGGAAAGCCAAATCAATTGATTTCCCCTGCACCTTTGTGCCCCATTCCGGTTATTGGTGAGCCGTTTGAGCGGGTGATTTTAGATTGCGTGGGTCCTTTGCCACGGACTAAGTCCGGACATAAATTCATACTAACTATGATGTGCTCTAACACCCGGTTCCCGGAAGCTGTGCCTTTACGCACTATAAAAAGCAAGGGAGTGTTGCAAGCTTTAATTAAATTCTTTTCAACCTTCGGCTTACCAAAGGTGGTGCAGACTGATCAGGGCACAAATTTTATGTCTCGGTTATTCAAACAAGTGTTGTCACAGCTCAATATAAAACATGAAGTTTCTAGCGCGTACCATCCAGAGTCGCAGGGCGCGTTAGAACGGTTTCATCAAACCCTCAAGTCAATGTTGCGTACATTTTGTGCTCAATCAGAGAAAGAATGGGATGAGGGTTTGCCCTTATTATTGTTTGCGGTGCGTGAGACTCAGCAGGAATCGCTTGGCTTCAGCCCTGCTGAACTGGTTTTCGGCCATACCGTGAGAGGGCCGTTGAAACTATTGAAGGAAAAAATGATGGGGTGTAAGTCAAGTGACCTCATTAATATCCTAGACTATGTTAGCTCATTTCGTGAACGTTTGCACCGGGTGTGTGAACTTGCTCGTGCCTCTATGGTATCTGTCCAAGCCAAGATGAAGACTCGATTTGACAAAAAAGCTGTTTCACGTTCTTTTAATCAGGGGGACAGGGTTTTGGTTTTGCTCCCTATTCCTGGATCAGCCCTACAGGCGAAGTTTTCTGGCCCGTATGTGATTGACGCCAAACTTAGCGAAACGGACTATATAGTTCGTACACCTGACCGCAAGAGGAAAACTCGCGTCTGTCATATCAATATGTTAAAGTTATATGTTTCGCGAGACAGTCAAGAGAAATGTCCTGTTTCAGTTGCATCGGTGTCTGTTACGCCTACTTCTGATGGTTCTGATTCGGATGGCTTGATTATGCGAAGTGTTTCTGTTTCTGGTGCCCGTTTACAGAACTCGGAGATCCTTAAGGATTTGCCATTTTATCTGTCATATCTCTCTGAAGTTTTTCGAGCAGATGTTTGTCAGCTAATTCAGTCATATCTAACTTTGTTCTCTGATGTACCATCCAGAACGACTGCAGTGTGCCATGACATTGATGTGGGGGATCATCCGCCAATTAAGCAGCATGCTTATAGAGTGAACCCCATTAAGCGCAAGGTTATGCAAGACGAGGTGAAGTATTTACTTGAAAACGGGTTGGCTGTTCAGAGTTTCAGTGCTTGGAGTTCCCCCTGCCTCATCGTTCCGAAGAGTGATGGCACGGCTCGTTTTTGCACTGACTATAGAAAAGTCAATGCAACCACAAAGTCCGATTCGTTTCCCTTGCCCCGTATGGAGGATTGTGTGGACAGGGTGGGGTCTGCTACTTTCGTTTCGAAGCTGGATCTACTGAAGGGCTATTGGCAAGTGCCCTTGACTCCTCGCGCTGCCGAAGTTTCAGCTTTTGTTACGCCTGATAACCTGCTGCAGTACACCGTTATGGCGTTCGGATTGCGAAACGCTCCTGCCACGTTTCAACGTCTGATGAATAGGGTTCTGGCTGGCATTCCTAACTGTGATGCATACTTAGACGACATTGTGGTGTACTCTTCTGATTGGGAGGAACATCTTAAAACCCTTCGTATGGTGTTTGACCGTTTGCATGCTTTTAATTTGACTCTAAATCTTGCGAAATGCGAGTTTGGAAGGGCTACAGTGACCTATTTGGGCAAACAGGTTGGTCAGGGGGCAGTTCGTCCGGTTGCTGCTAAAGTGGAGGCTATCGTACAGTTTCCTGTCCCGAATACTAAACGACAGCTGAGACGTTTCCTTGGTATGGCGGGATACTATCGAGGATTCTGTAAAAACTTTTCGGATGTAGTGTTACCTTTGACCAATTTGCTCTGTCAAAACAGAGACTACCTGTGGTCTGATGAATGTCAGATAGCCTTTGAGTCTGTTAAATCATTGCTGTGCAGTACACCAGTACTTTCTGCTCCTAACTTCTCGACGCCGTTCAAACTGGACGTGGATGCTAGCGCTACTGGCGCTGGTGCCGTTCTTCTGCAGGAGGATGTGCAAGGAGTTGATCATCCTGTATGCTATTTTTCGAGGAAGTTTTTGAAGCATCAGTTGAATTATAGTACAATCGAGAAGGAAGCTTTAGCTTTACTGTTTGCGTTACAGTATTTCGAGGTCTATGTGGGGTCCAGTTCATTGACTCTTGTAGTTTTTACCGACCATAACCCATTGGTTTTCCTGTCTCGGATGCGTAACTCTAACCAACGTATTATGCGTTGGGCATTGATCATACAGGAGTTTAATGTAGAAATTCGTTACAAGAAGGGAAAAGAAAATGTCTTGGCAGATACTCTGTCACGTGCGGAGGAATCTGTTTAATCAACTATGTGTTGATTCTTAACGGTGGGGGTGTTACGTTATGTGTACTTGTTTTCATGTTTTGTCGTCATGTATTTATACAAGATTTGTGTATGTGTCGTTTTTGTGGGTTTTAGGTTACTGTTGATTCGATAACAGCCTGTCGGCGGTAATTGGACGATCAGCTGGCGGTCCTGTTTAAAAACTCCTCCTTCTCCGGTTGATGGGAGACTGTTGCGGCTTCGGGTCGGTCGCAGTGGCGCGGACTTCCTGCCAGCCGTCAGATCAAATAAATGTTGTCATGTTTTTTGTGGTTGCGTGTATTATGTAGCGTGTGGTTATGTAGGAGAGACCTGCTCTTTTGTTTGGGGTAAATTATCTTTTCTTATGTTTTTTTTCGAAGAGCGTAGGCAGGGAAGTGTTATTGTAGTTTATTTTCTTTATTTTTGTGTTAGGTTAGTTATGTTGTCTTTTTAGTTTGTTAGATTGGGGTTTTGTTTGTTATTTTGGGCCTTGGGTCTCTCTGACGAAAATGCCACTCTTTTGGATTTTTATTGTTTTACGTGGTTCCCTGTAGATTAATTATAATTCACTTTATTTATTTATTTTCGTTTGGACCAGTGGTCCCCACTGATGAATGTGGTCTAACTTTTGTTATCGACTGTGATAACTCTTAATTACAATAAATCTTGTTATACTTTATAGTGTCTATTATCTTTATTTTTTTTTTCGTTCTCTGGTTCTTTTGGTCTGACGGCCTGCTGGAAGCCTGTCGCATTTCTTCAGTCTTCAACTTGTTGCGTCTTACCCCTAGCGGACGTAATAAAAGAAATATAGATAAGTTAGAAAGAAAGAAAGAAAAAAAGATTAGTTAGAAAGAAAGAAAGAAAGATAGATTAGTTAGAAAAAAGAAAGAAAAAAAGATTAGTAAGAAAGAAAGAAAGATAGATTAGTTAGAAAGAAAGAAAGAAAGAGATTAGTTAGAAAGAAAGATAGATTAGTAAGAAAGAAAGAAAGAAAGAAATATAGATAAGTTAGAAAGAAAGAAAGATAGATTAGTTAGAAAGAAAGAAAGAAAAAAAGATTAGTAAGAAAGAAAGAAAGAAAGATAAATTAGTAAGAAAGAAAGAAAGATTGATTAGTAAGAAAGATAGAAAGATAGATAGATTAGTTAGAAAGAAAGAAAAAAAGATTAGTGAGAAAGAAAGATAGATTAGTTAGAAAGAAAGAAAGAAAGAAAGAAAGAAAGAAAGAAAGAAAGAAAGTTAATTAAAAAGAAAGAAAGAAAGATAGATTAGGTAGAAAGAAAGATAGAAAGATAGATAGATTAGTTAGAAAGAAAAAGAAAGATAGTTTTTATTTAGAAAGAAAGAAAGATAGATTAGTTAGAAAGAAAGAAAGAAAGAAAGTTAATTAAAAAGAAATAAAGAAAGATAGATTAGGTAGAAAGAAAGATAGAAAGATAGATAGATTAGTTAGAAAGAAAGAAAGAAAGAAAGAAAGAAAGAAAGAAAGAAAGATAGTTAATTAAAAAGAAAGAAAGAAAGATAGATTAGGTAGAAAGAAAGATAGAAAGATAGATAGATTAGTTAGAAAGAAAAAGAAAGATAGTTTTTATTTAGAAAGAAAGAAAGATAGATTAGTTAGAAAGAAAGAAAGAAAGAAAGAAAGTTAATTAAAAAGAAATAAAGAAAGATAGATTAGGTAGAAAGAAAGATAGAAAGATAGATAGATTAGTTAGAAAGAAAGAAAGAAAGTTAATTAAAGAGAAAAAAAGAAAGATTAGTTAGAAAGATAGATTAGTTAGAAAGAAAGAAAGAAAAAAGATTAGTAAGAAAGAAAGATAGATTAGTTAGAAAGAAAGAAAGAAAGAAAGAAAGAAAGAAAGAAAAAAGAGAAAGAAAGAAAGAAATATAGATAAGTTAGAAAGAAAGAAAGATAGATTAGTTAGAAAGAAAGAAAGATGGATTAGTTAGAAAGAAAGAAAAAAGATTAGTTAGAAAGAAAGAAAGAAAGATAGATTAGTTAGAAAGAAAGAAAGAAAGAAAGAAAGAAAGAGATTAGTTAGAAAGAAAAAGAAAGATAGATTAGTTAGAAAGAAAGAAAGATAGATTAGTTAGAAAGAAAGAAAGAAAGAAAGAAAGTTAATTAAAAAGAAAGAAAGAAAGATTAGTTAGAAAGATAGATTAGTTAGAAAGAAAGAAAGAAAAAAAGATTAGTAAGAAAGAAAGAAAGAAAGAAAGATAGATTAGTTAGAAAGAAAGAAAAAAAGATTAGTTAGAAAGAAAGAAACATAGATTAGTTAGAAAAAAGAAAGAAAAAAAGATTAGTAAGAAAGAAAGATAGATTAGTTAGAAAGAAAAAAGGAAAGAAAGATAGATTAGTAAGAAAGAAAGAAAGAAAAAAAGATTAGTGAGAAAGAAAGATAGATTAGTTAGAAAGAAAGAAAGAAAGATTAGTTAGTAAGAAAAAGAAAGATAGATTAGTTAGAAAGAAAGAAAGATAAATTAGTTAGAAAGAAAGAAAGAAAGAAAGAAAGAAAGTTAATTAAAAAGAAAGAAAGAAAGATAGATTAGGTAGAAAGAAAGATAGAAGATAGATAGATTAGTTAGAAAGAAAGAAAGAAAGTTAATTAAAAAGAAAGAAAGAAAGATTAGTTAGAAAGATAGATTAGTTAGAAAGAAAGAAAGAAAAAAAGATTAGTAAGAAAGAAAGATAGATTAGTTAGAAAGAAAGAAAGAAAGAAAGAAAGAAAGAAAGAGAAAGAAAGAAATATAGATAAGTTAGAAAGAAAGAAAGATAGATAAGTTAGAAAGAAAGAAAGATAGATTAGTTAGAAAGAAAGATGGATTAGTTAGAAAGAAAGAAAAAAGATTAGTTAGAAAGAAAGAAAGAAAGATAGATTAGTTAGAAAGAAAAAAGGAAAGAAAGATAGATTAGTAAGAAAGAAAGGAAGAAAGATAGATTAGTGAGAAAGATAGATTAGTTAGAGAGAAAGAAAGATGGATTAGTTAGAAAGAAAGAAAAAAAGATTAGTAAGAAAGAAAGAAAGATAGATTAGTTAGAAAGAAAAAAGGAAAGAAAGATAGATTAGTAAGAAAGAAAGGAAGAAAGATAGATTAGTGAGATAGATAGATTAGTTAGAAAGAAAGAAAGAAAAAAGATTAGTGAGAAAGAAAGATAGATTAGTTAGAAAGAAAGAGATTAGTTAGAAAGAAAAAGAAAGATAGATTAGTTAGAAAGAAAGAAAGATAGATTAGTTAGAAAGAAAGAAAGAAAGAAAGAAAGTTAATTAAAAAGAAAAAAAGAAATATAGTTTAGGTAGAAAGAAAGATAGATAGATTAGTTAGAAAGAAAGAAAGAAAGAAAGTTAATTAAAAAGAAAGAAAGAAAGATTAGTTAGAAGGATAGATTAGTTAGAAAGAAAGAAAGAAAGAAAGAAAAAAGATTAGTAAGAAAGAAAGATAGATTAGTTAGTTAGAAAGAAAGAAAGAAAGAAAGAAAGAAAGAAAGAAAGAAATATAGATAAGTTAGAACGAAAGAAAGATAGATTAGTTAGAAAGAAAGAAAAAAAAGATTAGTTAGAAAGAAAGAATGAAAGATAGATAGATTAGTTAGAAAAAAAGAAAGAAAAAAAGATTAGTAAGAAAGAAAGAAAGATAGATTAGTTAGAAAGAAAAAAGGAAAGAAAGATATATTAGTAAGAAAGAAAGAAAGATAGATAGATTAGTGAGAAAGATAGATTAGTTAGAAAGAAAGAAAGAAAGATAGATTAGTTAGAAAGAAAAAGAAAGATAGATTAGTTAGAAAGAAAGATAGATTAGTTAGAAAGAAAGAAAGAAATAAAGTTAATTAAAAAGAAAGAAAGAAAGAAAGATAGATAGATTAGTTAGAAAGAAAGAAAGATTAGTTAGAAAGAAAGAAAGATAGATTAGTTACAAAGAAAAAGAAAGATAGATTAGTTAGAAAGAAAGAAAGATAGATTGGTTAGAAAGAAAGAAAGAAAGAAAGTTAATTAAAAAGAAAGAAAGAAAGAAAGATTAGTTAGAAAGATAGATTAGTTAGAAAGAAAGAAAGAAAAAAATATTAGTAAGAAAGAAAGATAGATTAGTTAGAAAGAAAGAAAGAAAGATAGATTAGTAAGAAAGAAAGAAAGATTAGTTAGAAAGAAAGATAGATTAGTTAGAAAGAAAAAGAAAGATAGATCAGTTAGAAAGAAAGAAAGATAGATTAGTTAGAAAGAAAGAAAGAAAGAAAGTTAATTAAAAAGAAAGAAAGTAAGATAGATTAGTTAGAAAGAAAGAAAGATAGATTAGAAAGAAAGAAAGATAGATTAGTTAGAAAGAAAGATAGATTAGTTAGAAAGAAAGATAAATTAGTTAGAAAGAAAGATAGATTAGTTAAAAAACAAAGAAAGAGATTTGTTAGAAAGAAAGATAGATTAGTTAGAAAGATAGATTAGTTAGAAAGAAAGATAGATTAGTTAGAAAGAAAGATAACTTAGTTAGAAATAAAGAAAGATAGATTATTTAAAAAACAAAGAAAGATGGATTTGATAGAAAGAAAGATAGATTAGCTAGAAAGATAGATTAGTTAGAAAAAAAGAAAGATAGATTAGTTAGAAAGAAAGAAAGATAAATTAGTTAGAAAGTAAGATAGATTAGTTAGAAAGAAAGATAGATTAGTTAGAAAGAAAGAAAGATAGATTAGTTAGAAAGATAGATAGATAAGTTAGAAAGAAAGAAAGAAAGATTAGTTAGAAAGAAAGAAAGATAGATTGGTTAGAAAGAAAGAAAGATTAGTTAGAAAGAAAGATAGATAGATTAGTTAGAAAGAAAAAAGATAGATTAGTTAGAAAGAAAGAAAGTAAGAAAGAAAGAAAGAAAGATTGGTTAGAAAGAAAGATAGATTAGTTAGAAAGATAGAAAGAAAGATAGATTAGTTAGAAAGAAAGAAACATAGATTAGTTAGAAAGAAAGAAAGAAAGATAGATTAGTTAGAAAGAAAGAAAGATTAGTTAGTTAGAAAGAAAGAAAGATAGATTAGTTAGAAAGATAGATAGATAGATAGATTAGTTAGAAAGAAAGAAAGATAGATTAGTTAGAAAGAAAGATAGATAGATTAGTTAGAAAGAAAGATAGATTAGTTAGAAAGAAAGATAGATTAGTTAGAAAGATAGATAGATAGATAGATAGATTAGTTAGAAAGAAAGAAAGATAGATTAGTTAGAAAGAAAGATAGATAGATTAGTTAGAAAGAAAGATAGATTAGTTAGAAAGAAAGAAAGATAGATTAGTTAGAAAGAATGAAAAAAGAAAGAAAGAAAGAAAGATTGGTTAGAAAGAAAGATAGATTAGTTAGTAAGAAAGATATAAAGAAAGATGGATTAGTTAGAAAGAAAGAAACATAGATTAGTTAGAAAGAAAGAAAGAAAGAAAGATAGATTAGTTAGAAAGACTAGTTAGTTAGAAAGAAAGAGATAGATTAGTTAGAAAGAAAGATAGATAGATAGATAGATTAGTTAGAAAGAAAGAAAGATAGATTAGTTAGAAAGAAAGAAAGATATATTAGTTAGAAAGAAAGATAGATAGATTAGTTAGAAAAAAAAGATAGATTAGTTAGAAAGAAAGAAAGATAGATTAGTTAGAAAGAAAGATAGATAGATTAGTTAGAAAGAAAGAAAGATTAGTTAGAAAGAAAGAAAGAATGATAGATTGGTTAGAAAGAAAGAAAGATAGATTAGTAAGAAAGAAAGAAAGGAATAAAGAACGATAGATTAGTTAGAAATAAAGATAAAGTAGTTAGAAAGAAAGATAGATAGATTAGTTAGAAAGAAAGATAGATAGATAGATTAGTTAGAAAGAAAGATAGATTATTTAGAAAGAAAGAAAGATAGATTAGTTAGAAAGAAAGAAAGATTAGTTAGAAAGAAAGATAGATAGATTAGTTAGAAAGAAAAAAAGAAAGAAAGAAAGAAAGAAAGAAAAATTGGTTAGAAAGAAAGATAGATTAGTTTGAAAGATAGTGATTAGTTAGAAAGAAAGAAAAGATTAGTTAGAATGAAAGAAAGATAGATAGATTAGTTAGAAAGAAAGAAAGATAGATAGATTAGTTAGAAAGAAAGAAAGATTAGTTAGAAAGAAAAAAGATAGATTAGTTAGAAAGAAAGAATAAAAGAAAGTAAGAAAGAAAGAATGAAAGATTGGTTAGAAAGAAAGAGATTAGTTAGAAAGATAGATAGATTAGTTAGAAAGAAAGAAAAGTTAGAATGAAAGAAAGATAGAGTAGTTAGAAAGAAAGAAAGATAGATAGATTAGTTAGAAAGAAAGATAGATTAGTTAGAAAGAAAGTAAGGTAGATTAGTTAGACAGAAAGATAGATTAGTTAGAAAGAAGAAAGATAGATTAGTTAGAAAGAAAGAAAGATTAGTTAGAAAGAAAGAAAGATAGATCAGTTAGCAAGAAAGAAATATTAGTTAGAAAGAAAGAAAGATTAGTTTGAAAGAAAGAAAGATTAGTTTGAAAGAAAGATAGATTAGTAAGAAAGAAAGAAATAAAGAAAGATTAGGTAGAAAGAAAGAAAGAAAGATTAGTTAGAAAGAAAGAAAGATAAGTTAGAAAGATAGATAGATAGATAGATAGATAGATAGATAGATAAAGTTCATTAGTACATATAGAATGGTAGTTTAATTGAATCTAGGGCTTCAGGGAGTTTAGATTTGAGTTTTTGTGTTGTTCACTACTGGGCCACCGTAGTCTTGGCTCAATTTGAACTGTTGCAATGAAAGTCAATGGGATTTTTATGATTTTTAATATTAATTTTTAAGAAATCTGAAAGTCAAATCAGTTTGAAAAGATATAGCACACCGAGTCAGAACAGTCTGAAGGTCTGACCCGAGTTTGGAGTTTGTAGAGTTAAAGCTCTAGGACGAGTTAGAGTCAGAATTTTTTGGGTAAGAAAAATAAGAAGAAGAAGAAGAAGAACTAGAAAAAGTTCGTCGAGACAAACTTTAAGTTGGCTTGTGAAAGTTTGGACCAATAAGTTTGAAGAAGTTTAAAGAAGTTTAAAGTTTAATTAGTTTATAGTTTAGTAAGAAAGAAAGAAAGATAGATTAGTTAGAAAGAAAGAAAAAAAGATTAGTAAGAAAGAAAGAAAGATAGATTAGTTAGAAAGAAAGAAAGAAAGAAAGAAAGATAGATTAGTTAGAAAGAAAGATAGATTAGTAAGAAAGAAAGAAATATAGATAAGTTAGAAAGAAAGAAAGAAAAAAAGATTAGTTAGAAAGAAAGAAAGAAAGATAGATTAGTTAGAAAAAAGAAAGAAAAAAAGATTAGTAAGAAAGAAAGAAAGATAGATTAGTTAGAAAGAAAGAAAGATTAGTTAGAAAGAAAGATAGATTAGTAAGAAAGAAAGAAAGAAAGAAATATAGATAAGTTAGAAAGAAAGAAAGATAGATTAGTTAGAAAGAAAGAAAGAAAAAAAGATTAGTAAGAAAGAAAGAAAGAAAGATAAATTAGTAAGAAAGAAAGAAAGATTGATTAGTAAGAAAGATAGAAAGATAGATAGATTAGTTAGAAAGAAAGAAAAAAAGATTAGTGAGAAAGAAAGAAAGAAAGAAAGAAAGAAAGAGATTAGTTAGAAAGAAAGAAAGAAAGAAAGATTAGTTAGAAAGAAAAAAGGAAAGAAAGATAGATTAGTAAGAAAGAAAGAAAGAAAGATAAATTAGTAAGAAAGAAAGAAAGATTGATTAGTAAGAAAGATAGAAAGATAGATAGATTAGTTAGAAAGAAAGAAAGAAATAGAGATTAGTGAGAAAGAAAGATAGATTAGTTAGAAAGAAAGAAAGAAAGAAAGAAAGAAAGTTAATTAAAAAGAAAGAAAGAAAGATAGATTAGGTAGAAAGAAAGATAGAAAGATAGATAGATTAGTTAGAAAGAAAAAGAAAGATAGTTTTTATTTAGAAAGAAAGAAAGAAAGATAGATTAGTTAGAAAGAAAGAAAGAAAGAAAGAAAGTTAATTAAAAAGAAAGAAAGAAAGATAGATTAGGTAGAAAGAAAGATAGAAAGATAGATAGATTAGTTAGAAAGAAAGAAAGAAAGAAAGAAAGTTAATTAAAGAGAAAGAAAGAAAGATTAGTTAGAAAGATAGATTAGTTAGAAAGAAAGAAAGAAAAAAAGATTAGTAAGAAAGAAAGATAGATTAGTTAGAAAGAAAGAAAGAAAGAAAGAAAGAAAGAAAGAAAGAAAGAGAAAGAAAGAAATATAGATAAGTTAGAAAGAAAGAAAGATAGATTAGTTAGAAAGAAAGAAAGATGGATTAGTTAGAAAGAAAGAAAAAAGATTAGTTAGAAAGAAAGAAAGAAAGATAGATTAGTTAGAAAGAAAGAAAGAAAGAGATTAGTTAGAAAGAAAAAGAAAGATAGATTAGTTAGAAAGAAAGAAAGATAGATTAGTTAGAAAGAAAGAAAGAAAGAAAGTTAATTAAAAAGAAAGAAAGAAAGATTAGTTAGAAAGATAGATTAGTTAGAAAGAAAGAAAGAAAAAAAGATTAGTAAGAAAGAAAGAAAGAAAGAAAGATAGATTAGTTAGAAAGAAAGAAAAAAAGATTAGTTAGAAAGAAAGAAACAGATTAGTTAGAAAAAAGAAAGAAAAAAGATTAGTAAGAAAGAAAGATAGATTAGTTAGAAAGAAAAAAGGAAAGAAAGATAGATTAGTAAGAAAGAAAGAAAGAAAAAAAGATTAGTGAGAAAGAAAGATAGATTAGTTAGAAAGAAAGAAAGAAAGATTAGTTAGTAAGAAAAAGAAAGATAGATTAGTTAGAAAGAAAGAAAGATAAATTAGTTAGAAAGAAAGAAAGAAAGAAAGAAAGAAAGAAAGTTAATTAAAAAGAAAGAAAGAAAGATAGATTAGGTAGAAAGAAAGATAGATAGATTAGTTAGAAAGAAAGAAAGAAAGTTAATTAAAAAGAAAGAAAGAAAGATTAGTTAGAAAGATAGATTAGTTAGAAAGAAAGAAAGAAAAAAAGATTAGTAAGAAAGAAAGATAGATTAGTTAGAAAGAAAGAAAGAAAGAAAGAAAGAAAGAAAGAGAAAGAAAGAAATATAGATAAGTTAGAAAGAAAGAAAGATAGATTAGTTAGAAAGAAAGAAAGATGGATTAGTTAGAAAGAAAGAAAAAAGATTAGTTAGAAAGAAAGAAAGAAAGATAGATTAGTTAGAAAGAAAAAAGGAAAGAAAGATAGATTAGTAAGAAAGAAAGGAAGAAAGATAGATTAGTGAGATAGATAGATTAGTTAGAAAGAAAGAAAAAAGATTAGTGAGAAAGAAAGATAGATTAGTTAGAGAGAAAGAAAGATGGATTAGTTAGAAAGAAAGAAAAAAAGATTAGTAAGAAAGAAAGAAAGATAGATTAGTTAGAAAGAAAAAAGGAAAGAAAGATAGATTAGTAAGAAAGAAAGGAAGAAAGATAGATTAGTGAGATAGATAGATTAGTTAGAAAGAAAGAAAGAAAAAAGATTAGTGAGAAAGAAAGATAGATTAGTTAGAAAGAAAGAGATTAGTTAGAAAGAAAAAAGAAAGATAGATTAGTTAGAAAGAAAGAAAGATAGATTAGTTAGAAAGAAAGAAAGAAAGAAAGAAAGAAAGAAAGAAAGAAAGTTAATTAAAAAGAAAAAAAATATATAGATTAGGTAGAAAGAAAGATAGATAGATTAGTTAGAAAGAAAGAAAGAAAGAAAGAAAGTTAATTAAAAAGAAAGAAAGAAAGATTAGTTAGAAGGATAGATTAGTTAGAAAGAAAGAAAGAAAGAAAAAAAGATTAGTAAGAAAGAAAGATAGATTAGTTAGTTAGAAAGAAAGAAAGAAAGAAAGAAAGAAAGTTAATTAAAAAGAAAGAAAGAAAGATTAGTTAGAAGGATAGATTAGTTAGAAAGAAAGAAAGAAAGAAAAAAAGATTAGTAAGAAAGAAAGATAGATTAGTTAGTTAGAAAGAAAGAAAGAAAGAAAGAAAGAAATATAGATAAGTTAGAAAGAAAGAAAGATAGATTAGTTAGAAAGAAAGAAAAAAAAGATTAGTTAGAAAGAAAGAATGAAAGATAGATAGATTAGTTAGAAAAAAAGAAAGAAAAAAAGATTAGTAAGAAAGAAAGAAAGATAGATTAGTTAGAAAGAAAAAAGGAAAGAAAGATATATTAGTAAGAAAGAAAGAAAGAAAGATAGATTAGTGAGAAAGATAGATTAGTTAGAAAGAAAGAAAGAAAGATAGATTAGTTAGAAAGAAAAAGAAAGATAGATTAGTTAGAAAGAAAGATAGATTAGTTAGAAAGAAAGAAATAAATAAAGTTAATTAAAAAGAAAGAAAGAAAGAAAGATAGATAGATTAGTTAGAAAGAAAGAAAGAAAAAAAGATTAGTAAGAAAGAAAGAAAGATAGATTAGTTAGAAAGAAAAAGAAAGATAGATTAGTTAGAAAGAAAGAAAGATAGATTGGTTAGAAAGAAAGAAAGAAAGAAAGTTAATTAAAAAGAAAGAAAGAAAGAAAGAAAGATTAGTTAGAAAGATAGATTAGTTAGAAAGAAAGAAAGAAAAAAATATTAGTAAGAAAGAAAGATAGATTAGTTAGATAGATTAGTAAGAAAGAAAGAAAGATTAGTTAGAAAGAAAGAAAGATAGATTAGTTAGAAAGAAAAAGAAAGATAGATCAGTTAGAAAGAAAGAAAGATAGATTAGTTAGAAAGAAAGAAAGTTAATTAAAAAGAAAGAAAGAAAGTAAGATAGATTAGTTAGAAAGAAAGAAAGATAGATTAGAAAGAAAGAAAGATAGATTAGTTAGAAAGAAAGATAGATTAGTTAGAAAGAAAGATAAATTAGTTAGAAAGAAAGATAGATTAGTTAAAAAACAAAGAAAGAGATTTGTTAGAAAGATAGATTAGTTAGAAAGATAGATTAGTTAGAAAGAAAGATAGATTAGTTAGAAAGAAAGATAACTTAGTTAGAAATAAAGAAAGATAGATTATTTAAAAAACAAAGAAAGATGGATTTGATAGAAAGAAAGATAGATTAGCTAGAAAGATAGATTAGTTAGAAAAAAAGAAAGATAGATTAGTTAGAAAGAAAGAAAGATAGATTAGTTAGAAAGATAGATAGATAAGTTAGAAATAAAGAAAGAAAGATTAGTTAGAAAGAAAGAAAGATAGATTGGTTAGAAAGAAAGAAAGATTAGTTAGAAAGAAAGATAGATAGATTAGTTAGAAAGAAAAAAGATAGATTAGTTAGAAAGAAAGAAAGTAAGAAAGAAAGAAAGAAAGATTGGTTAGAAAGAAAGATAGATTAGTTAGAAAGATAGAAAGAAAGATAGATTAGTTAGAAAGAAAGAAACATAGATTAGTTAGAAAGAAAGAAAGATAGATTAGTTAGAAAGAAAGAAAGATTAGTTAGTTAGAAAGAAAGAAAGATAGATTAGTTAGAAAGAAAGATAGATTAGTTAGAAAGATAGATAGATAGATAGATTAGTTAGAAAGAAAGAAAGATAGATTAGTTAGAAAGAAAGATAGATAGATTAGTTAGAAAGAAAGATAGATTAGTTAGAAAGAAAGATAGATTAGTTAGAAAGATAGATAGATAGATAGATTAGTTAGAAAGATTAGTTAGAAAGAAAGAAAGATAGATTAGTTAGAAAGAAAGATAGATAGATTAGTTAGAAAGAAAGATAGATTAGTTAGAAAGAAAGAAAGATAGATTAGTTAGAAAGAATGAAAAAAGAAAGAAAGAAAGAAAGATTGGTTAGAAAGAAAGATAGATTAGTTAGTAAGAAAGATATAAAGAAAGATGGATTAGTTAGAAAGAAAGAAAGAAAGATAGATTAGTTAGAAAGACTAGTTAGTTAGAAAGAAAGAGATAGATTAGTTAGAAAGAAAGATAGATAGATAGATAGATTAGTTAGAAAGAAAGAAAGATAGATTAGTTAGAAAGAAAGAAAGATGTATTAGTTAGAAAGAAAGATAGATAGATTAGTTAGAAAGAAAGAAAGATTAGTTAGAAAGAAAGAAAGAATGATAGATTGGTTAGAAAGAAAGAAAGATAGATTAGTAAGAAAGAAAGAAAGGAATAAAGAACGATAGATTAGTTAGAAATAAAGATAAAGTAGTTAGAAAGAAAGATAGATAGATTAGTTAGAAAGAAAGATAGATAGATAGATTAGTTAGAAAGAAAGATAGATTATTTAGAAAGAAAGAAAGATAGATTAGTTAGAAAGAAAGAAAGATAGATTAGTTAGAAAGAAAGAAAGATTAGTTAGAAAGAAAGAAAGATTAGTTAGAAAGAAAGATAGATAGATTAGTTAGAAAGAAAAAAAGAAATAAAGAAAGAAAGAAAAATTGGTTAGAAAGAAAGATAGATTAGTTTGAAAGATAGAGATTAGTTAGAAAGAAAGAAAAGATTAGTTAGAATGAAAGAAAGATAGATAGATTAGTTAGAAAGAAAGAAAGATAGATAGATTAGTTAGAAAGAAAGAAAGATTAGTTAGAAAGAAAAAAGATTGATTAGTTAGAAAGAAAGAATAAAAGAAAGTAAGAAAGAAAGAATGAAAGATTGGTTAGAAAGAAAGAGATTAGTTAGAAAGATAGATAGATTAGTTAGAAAGAAAGAAAAGTTAGAATGAAAGAAAGATAGAGTAGTTAGAAAGAAAGAAAGATAGATAGATTAGTTAGAAAGAAAGATAGATTAGTTAGAAAGAAAGTAAGGTAGATTAGTTAGAAAGAAAGATAGAATAGTTAGAAAGAAGAAAGATAGATTAGTTAGAAAGAAAGAAAGATTAGTTAGAAAGAAAGAAAGATAGATCAGTTAGCAAGAAAGAAATATTAGTTAGAAAGAAAGAAAGATTAGTTTGAAAGAAAGAAAGATTAGTTTGAAAGAAAGATAGATTAGTAAGAAAGAAAGAAATAAAGAAAGATTAGGTAGACAGAAAGAAAGATTAGTTAGAAAGAAAGAAAGATAAGATAGATAGATAGATAGATAGATAGATAGATAGATAGATAAAGTTCATTAGTACATATAGAATGGTAGTTTAATTGAATCTAGGGCTTCATGGAGTTTAGATTTGAGTTTTTGTGTTGTTCACTACTGGGCCACCGTAGTCTTGGCTCAATTTGAACTGTTGCAATGAAAGTCAATGGGATTTTTATGATTTTTAATATTAATTTTTAAGAAATCTGAAAGTCAAATCAGTTTGAAAAGATATAGCACACCGAGTCAGAACAGTCTGAAGGTCTGACCCGAGTTTGGAGTTTGTAGAGTTAAAGCTCTAGGACGAGTTAGAGTCAGAATTTTTTGGGTAAGAAAAATAAGAAGAAGAAGAAGAAGAATAATAACTAGAAAAAGTTCGTCGAGACAAACTTTAAGTTGGCTTGTGAAAGTTTGGACCAATAAGTTTGAAGAAGTTTAAAGAAGTTTAAAGTTTAATTAGTTTATAGTTTAGTAAGAAAGAAAGAAAGATAGATTAGTTAAAAAGAAAGAAAAAAAGATTAGTAAGAAAGAAAGAAAGATAGATTAGTTAGAAAGAAAGAAAGAAAGAAAGAAAGATAGATAGATTAGTTAGAAAGAAAGATAGATTAGTAAGAAAGAAAGAAAGAAAGAAATATAGATAAGTTAGAAAGAAATATAGATAAGTTAGAAAGAAAGATAGATTAGTTAGAAAGAAAGAAAGAAAGTTAATTAAAAAGAAAGAAAGAAAGATAGATTAGGTAGAAAGAAAGATAGAAAGATAGATAGATTAGTTAGAAAGAAAGAAAGAAAGATAGATAGATTAGTTAGAAAGAAAGAAAAAAAGATTAGTTAGTTAGAAAGAAAGAAAGATATATTAGTTAGAAAAAAAGAAAGAAAAAAAGATTAGTAAGAAAGAAAGAAAGATAGATTAGTTAGAAAGAAAAAAGGAAAGAAAGATAGATTAGTAAGAAAGAAAGAAAGATAAATTAGTAAGAAAGAAAAAAGATTGATTAGTAAGAAAGATAGAAAGATAGATAGCTTAGTTAGAAAGAAAGAAAAAAAGATTAGTGAGAAAGAAAGATAGATTAGTTAGAAAGAAAGAAAGAAAGAGATTAGTTAGAAAGAAAAAGAAAGATAGATTAGTTAGAAAGAAAGAAAGATAGATTAGTTAGAAAGAAAGAAAGAAAGTTAATTAAAAAGAAAGAAAGAAAGATAGATTAGGTAGAAAGAAAGATAGAAAGATAGATAGATTAGTTAGAAAGAAAGAAAGAAAGATAGATAGATTAGTTAGAAAGAAAGAAAAAAAGATTAGTTAGAAAGAAAGAAAGAAAGATAGATTAGTTAGAAAAAAAGAAAGAAAAAAGATTAGTAAGAAAGAAAGAAAGATAGATTAGTTAGAAAGAAAAAAGGAAAGAAAGATAGATTAGTAAGAAAGAAAGAAAGAAAGATAAATTAGTAAGAAAGAAAGAAAGATTGATTAGTAAGAAAGATAGAAAGATAGATAGATTAGTTAGAAAGAAAGAAAGAAAAAAAGATTAGTGAGAAAGATAGATTAGTTATAAAGAAAGAAAGAAAGAGATTAGTTAGAAAGAAAAAGAAAGATAGATTAGTTAGAAAGAAAGAAAGATAGATTAGTTAGAAAGAAAGAAAGAAAGAAAGAAAGTTAATTAAAAAGAAAGAAAGAAAGATAGATTAGGTAGAAAGAAAGATAGAAAGATAGATAGATTAGTTAGAAAGAAAGAAAGAAAGTTAATTAAAAAGAAAAAGAAAGATTAGTTAGAAAGATAGATTAGTTAGAAAGAAAGAAAGAAAAAAAGATTAGTAAGAAAGAAAGATAGATTAGTTAGAAAGAAAGAAAGAATGAAAGAAAGAAAGAAAGAAAGAAAGAAAGAAAGAAAGAAAGAAATATAGATAAGTTAGAAAGAAAGAAAGATAGATTAGTTAGAAAGAAAGAAAAAAAGATTAGTTAGAAAGAAAGAAAAAAAGATAGATTAGTTAGAAAAAAAGAAAGAAAAAAAGATTAGTAAGAAAGAAAGAAAGATAGATTAGTGTTACGTCCGTAAGAACGTTTGTGTGTGGGAGGGGATTGTTTTTCCGCTCTATCTGTTTCTCTCACTTTCACTTTCTTAGGCTGTTGCTGATTGGCTATCGTGCTTGTCAGTTAAGACAATGAGTGGCCGCGCCTTGGAAGGCGGGATCGGCGTTAGCGTGATGAGTGACACCTGGTGAAGTGGATACTTAAAGACCATGCTGCTGCAGGCGGAGAGAGAACCTTGTCTTGTCTTGTGAGAACCTTGTTGTGTCTTGCTGTAAGAGAACCCTGTTTTGAGAGAACCTTGTACGTTGCTCACATGTATGTTCGCTGATCTTTGTTTGGCTGTGTCCAAAACCTTCTCCTTTGTGAACGTGGCGGTCTACAGAGAAGAAGGGGATAAGTAAGTTTGTCACGTGACATACATGGTGCATACGTAGTGAAATCTGTCTGTATTATAAACACTAGTTAGGGAATTGTGCCACCCGCTGTATTTATGTTTTTTAGTTAGTGTAGCTTTAGTTATGACGTCTTGGACGTTGAAGACTTTTCTTTTTGTGTTTTTCTTTGTATCTTAGTATTAGTTGTTTAATGGGTTAGATAACCTTTATGTTTATGTTACTTTCATTACTTTGGCACAATTCATTTTCCCCTTCTTCCTTTGTGGTTGGTTTTGTTATATCTTTATTCATTATATTAAAACGTATTCACTTTATTCAGTGGTCTCTCGTGTTTTCTCACCTCACTCAGTGTTATAGTGTGACGTGTCTGATATGGTTCTATGTGTTCCCCTCCTAAAAAAACCTAGACGGGTATGAGTCATAGGAGGGTCGTAACATAATGGGGGCTCGTCCGGGATAATACTGAATTAAACAGATAACCAGTTCATGACACTGTCTTCTGTATCACTGTGTGTGTTGAGGATTTTGTGCGTGCGGTTCTATTGTCGTTAGGATGTTCATATTAGAAAGGTTTCTTGATAGTCCTTCGCAAGAGGAATTGGATGGTTGTAGGAAGGATGATTTGTTGAGAATAGCAAGTCATTTTCAGATCTCAGTAAATAAGCAGTCACTTAAGAGAGAGATTAAGTCAGTGATACTTAACCGTTTGGTGGAGTTGAATGTGCTGATACTGCAGGAGAAACAATCAGTTGGGATCAGTGTGGAGATGGATGCGTTTGAAGGGAGTGAAAAGGTGAGCGAGGAGGAGCTAACGCCTGCGGCGGAGGTTGAGGCTGATGCTAGGGTGAGTTTACCTCCGTTTGAACCATTTTCCCCTTTGTCTGTTGGCTCAAAGAGCGAAACGAGACTTAAAGTCCGTTTGGCTCGTTTGCAGTTTGAATCGCAGGAGAAAATACAGGCTCGGCAGGCGGAAATTGATTTGCGATTACAAGTTCGTAAATTCGAGATCGAGGCGGAGAAACAGGTAAAGATACGACAGCTGGAGCTTGACGCAATGCGAATTGTGGGAGGCTCCGCAGCGCTACCTGATCTCCCTCGTGTTGTTCCCGCTGCCACTGTTGATCGTGCTCCTTCTGTAGTATCTTCTCCCACTGTTGCCCCGACATCTGTTTCGTCCGTAGCAACCAACTCCTTCGATGTTAGTAAAAATATTATACTAGTGCCACTTTTTCGTGAAGCTGAGATTGATTCCTATTTTAGTGCTTTTGAGCGCATTGCCATGTCTTTTCGTTGGCCAAAGGATTGCTGGTCTTTATTATTGCAATGTCGTTTATCGGGTAAAGCGTTAGAGGTGTTCTCTACTCTTTCCTTAGAGGACAGCTTGAATTATGACGCTGTAAAGTTAGCAATTTTACGTGCTTACGAATTAGTCCCAGAAGCCTATAGGCAGAAATTTAGAGGCCATAAGAAGAATTCGTCTCAGACATTCGTTGAATTTTCCAGAGAGAAGGCTCTTCTCTTTGATAAATGGTGCAGTGCCACGAAGACTGACGATTTTAATTCCTTAAGAGAGTTAATTCTTTTGGAGGAGTTTAAAGGATGTTTATCCGAACGTGTGGTCGTTTATTTGAACGAACAGAAGGTTAGTTCGTTAGCGCAAGCTGCTGTGTTAGCAGATGAATTTATGCTCACTCATAAGGGGGTATTTTTCGTGACTCGTACTGAAAAGCGCATGACCACTACTCCGTCTGAAACTCAGGGTTTCCGAGAGAAAGCTGGAGCGTCGAAATCGAAAGAGCTAAGGGATTGTTTTTACTGTCATAAACCAGGACATTTGATTGCTGATTGTCCGGTGCTTATGCGTAAATCGCAGTCTAAGATTCCAAAAAGTGTTGCATTAGTGAAGACAGTACAGTCATCTGATTTGTCGTGTGGAACTGATGTTTGTGACGTAAGTTATAAACCTTTTGTGATGTCAGGTTTCGTTTCCTTATCCGGAGAAGAAGAGGATGGGAAAGAAATCTGTATTCTCCGAGATACTGGGGCAATGCAGTCCATTTTGCTGTCTGACGTATTACCGTTCTCTGACGAATCATATTGTGGCTCAAGTGTGTTGATTCGTGGAATAGAAATGCAAGTAGTGTCTGTGCCTTTGCATAATGTACACTTACGATGTTCTCTACTTTCAGGTGTTGTACGAGTTGGAATTCGGAAATCACTTCCGGTTAAAGGAATAACTCTCATACTGGGAAATGATTTAGCTGGAGGCAAAGTTTTGCCAGTTCCAGAAGTGACTGATGTTCCACAGGTTTGTTTGATAGGTGATGTTGTCAGTCAGCACCCTGAAGTGTTTTCTTCCTGTGCCATGACTCGTGCGCAGTCAGCTAAAACGGCGGGTGAAGTTGACTTGGCTGATTCACTGATTGGAGATGTGTTGGCAGAGGGTGAGAGAATTTTAGAGACGAATAAAATTTCTGAAAAGGTTCTTAAGGTGAAGAATTCAGAGAATGTGTTAGAAAGCTTCGTTTCGTTAAATTTACCAGTTACTCGTTCTCAGATTGTGATGGCGCAAAATGATGATTCTTCTTTGAAGAAATGTTTATCAGCTGTGATAAGTTGTGAGGCCGCTAAGAAAAGAAATACTGCATATTTCAGAGACAATGGTTTGCTTATGCGAAAGTGGTGTGCTAAAGTTGAGGAGGATCTAGATTGGAACGTGGTATATCAAGTGGTAGTTCCACTCAGATATCGTTCTCATGTTTTGAGTTTAGCACATGAACATTTGCTCTCTGGCCATTTAGGGGTAACTAAAACTTACCATCGCATTCTGCAGCATTTTTTTTGGCCTGGACTGAAACGAGATGTGGTTAAGTTTTGTCGTACATGTCATACGTGTCAAATTGCAGGAAAGCCGAATCAGGTTATCTCGCCCGCTCCACTGTCTCCAATTCCAGTTATCGGAGAAGCGTTTGAGGAGGTTCTGATTGACTGTGTCGGACCGTTACCGAAAACGAAGGCAGGTAACCAATATCTCTGTACTATTATGTGTAGAGCGACCAGATTTCCTGAAGCTATTCCGTTACGGAAGATTACGGCTCCTGTTGTTTTGAAAGCGTTGATCAAGTTTTTTTCTACGTTTGGACTTCCGAAAGTTGTCCAAACAGATCAAGGGACTAACTTTTTGTCACGAGTTTTTACGCAAACATTGAAGTCTTTGTCTATCGAACATCGTATATCTAGTGCATACCATCCAGAAAGTCAAGGTGCAATTGAAAGATTTCATCAGACTTTGAAAGCCATGCTCCGAAAATTTTGTATGGACACAAGTAAGGATTGGGATGAAGGTATTCCGTTAGTGTTGTTTGCGGCCCGAGAAAGTGTGCAAGAATCACTTGGATTTAGTCCAGCCGAGATGGTTTTTGGACATACACTTCGAGGACCATTAAAAGTTCTAAAAGACCAGATGTTAGAGGATAAAACAGAGAAAGGAACGAACGTTCTTGATTATGTTAATCGATTCAGAGCGAAGTTGCATAGTGCTTGCGACCTTGCGCGCAAGTTTTTGACAAACGCGCAATCAGAGATGAAGGATCGATTTGATAGACATGCTGTGGCACGGTCTTTTCTGCCTAATGATAAAGTGGTAGTATTATTACCGATACCAGGGTCTGCTTTGTCTGCTAAATTTTCGGGTCCGTATAATGTTGTTAAGAAACTTAGTGATACGGATTATGTAATTTGCACTCCTGACAGACGGCGAAAAACGCGTGTTTGCCACATTAACATGCTTAAAGCTTATCACGAACGTGACGAGTGTGAACCTGTGAAGCAGGACACTGACAGGGTAGTGTTAGTAACGTCACCGGTTTTGTCAGTTGTAGAGGGTGACGCAAATGTTGATGAGGACGGACTGATGTTGAGAAATACTCCGCAACAGTGTAGTAAATTGGAAAACTCTGCTATACTGTCTAATCTGTCTTCACATTTGTCTTCTGTACCCGATGAGAGAAGAGGTGATGTTATGGCACTTATCATGTCATTCCCAGCTTTATTTTCTGATGTTCCCTCTCAGACTGGTGTTCTGGAACATGACATTGAGGTTAAAGATGCCAAACCGATAAAGCAACATCCATATCGTGTTAACGAAATTAAGAGATCCGCAATGAAGGTTGAAACTGACTATTTGTTGGAAAATGATTTAGCTCGTCATAGTCATAGTCCATGGAGTTCGCCATGTCTGTTGGTAAAGAAACCTGATGGTTCTTTCCGTTTTTGTACGGACTACCGAAAGGTTAACACTGTCACCGTACCTGATTGCTATCCACTACCGAGAATGGAGGATTGTGTTGATAGTGTTGGTTCAGCAAAAGTCGTTAGTAAACTTGACTTATTGAAGGGGTACTGGCAAGTGCCATTAACAGCACGCGCGTCTGACATATCTGCTTTTGTAACTCCGGATTCTTTCCTACAGTACCAAGTTATGGCGTTCGGGTTACGAAACGCACCTGCTACATTTCAGCGGTTGATACAAACTGTTCTTGCTGGCGTTCCGAATTGTAGAGCATATCTGGACGATGTAGTGATCTTTTCCAATGACTGGAATGAACATTTGACTTTATTACGCACTGTGTTTGAACGTTTGGAACGTGCGTCGTTAACTGTTAACCTCGCGAAATGCGTGTTTGGTCAAGCAACTGTGACTTATTTGGGAAAACATGTGGGAAATGGACAAGTAAAGCCGGTGGAAGAGAAAGTGGCGGCTATTACCGTGTTCCCGGTGCCAGTTACAAGGCGAGAGTTGAGGCGTTTTCTCGGTATGATTGGGTATTACCGAAGTTTCTGCAAGAATTTCGCTACCGTGGTAACCCCGCTTACGGATCTCCTCAGCCCTAAGAAAACTTTTGTGTGGACAGATGAATGTCAGGTAGCCTTTGAAAATGCGAAAGCATTAATGTGTACCAACCCCGTTTTGATTGCTCCTCAATTTGAGCGGGCATTCAAGTTAGAGGTTGATGCGAGCGCAGTAGGCGCTGGTGCAGTTTTGATACAGGAAACGCAGGATGGAGTGGACCATCCAGTGTGTTTTTTTTCGCGTAAGTTCAACAAGTATCAAGCAAACTACTCTACCATCGAGAAGGAAACCTTGGCGTTGTTACTAGCGTTACAATTCTTCGAAGTTTATCTGGGTTCTTCTAATTTGCCTATTCTTGTGTTTACGGATCACCAACCCCTTGTATTTTTGTCTCGCATGTATAATGCAAACCAACGATTAATGCGTTGGGCTTTGTTCATACAGAATTTTCAGCTGGAGATTCACCATAAGAAGGGATCTGAGAATATCCTCGCAGATACTCTTTCTAGAGCCTGAATCTTAAAAGAGTGGGTATGATGAAGTTTGGTGTTATTGTTTTATTTAAACGTTGGGTTTAAAATCTTAAATGTGGGGGTGTTACGTCCGTAAGAACGTTTGTGTGTGGGAGGGGATTGTTTTTCCGCTCTATCTGTTTCTCTCACTTTCACTTTCTTAGGCTGTTGCTGATTGGCTATCGTGCTTGTCAGTTAAGACAATGAGTGGCCGCGCCTTGGAAGGCGGGATCGGCGTTAGCGTGATGAGTGACACCTGGTGAAGTGGATACTTAAAGACCATGCTGCTGCAGGCGGAGAGAGAACCTTGTCTTGTCTTGTGAGAACCTTGTTGTGTCTTGCTGTAAGAGAACCCTGTTTTGAGAGAACCTTGTACGTTGCTCACATGTATGTTCGCTGATCTTTGTTTGGCTGTGTCCAAAACCTTCTCCTTTGTGAACGTGGCGGTCTACAGAGAAGAAGGGGATAAGTAAGTTTGTCACGTGACATACATGGTGCATACGTAGTGAAATCTGTCTGTATTATAAACACTAGTTAGGGAATTGTGCCACCCGCTGTATTTATGTTTTTTAGTTAGTGTAGCTTTAGTTATGACGTCTTGGACGTTGAAGACTTTTCTTTTTGTGTTTTTCTTTGTATCTTAGTATTAGTTGTTTAATGGGTTAGATAACCTTTATGTTTATGTTACTTTCATTACTTTGGCACAATTCATTTTCCCCTTCTTCCTTTGTGGTTGGTTTTGTTATATCTTTATTCATTATATTAAAACGTATTCACTTTATTCAGTGGTCTCTCGTGTTTTCTCACCTCACTCAGTGTTATAGTGTGACGTGTCTGATATGGTTCTATGTGTTCCCCTCCTAAAAAAACCTAGACGGGTATGAGTCATAGGAGGGTCGTAACAATTAGTTAGAAAGAAAAAAGGAAAGAAAGAAAGATTAGTAAGAAAGAAAGAAAGAAAGATAGATTAGTGAGAAAGATAGATTAGTTAGAAAGAAAGAAAGAAAAAAAGATTAGTGAGAAAGAAAGATAGATTAGTTAGAAAGAAAGAAAGAAAGAGATTAGTTAGAAAGAAAAAGAAAGATAGATTAGTTAGAAAGAAAAAAGGAAAGAAAGATAGATTAGTAAGAAAGAAAGAAAGATAAATTAGTAAGAAAGAAAGAAAGATTGATTAGTAAGAAAGATAGAAAGATAGATAGATTAGTTAGAAAGAAAGAAAGAAAAAAAGATTAGTGAGAAAGAAAGATAGATTAGTTAGAAAGAAAGAAAGAAAGAAAGTTAATTCAAAAGAAAGAAAGAAAGATAGATTAGGTAGAAAGAAAGATAGAAAGATAGATAGATTAGTTAGAAAGAAAGAAAGAAAGTTAATTAAAAAGAAAGAAAGAAAGATTAGTTAGAAAGATAGATTAGTTAGAAAGAAAGAAAGAAAAAAAGATTAGTAAGAAAGAAAGATAGATTAGTTAGAAGAAAGAAAGAAAGAATGAAAGAAAGAATGAAAGAAAGAAAGAAAGTAAGAAAGAAAGAAAGAAATATAGATAAGTTAGAAAGAAAGAAAGATAGATTAGTTAGAAAGAAAGAAAAAAAGATTAGTTAGAAAGAAAGAAAGATAGATTAGTTAGAAAGAAAGAAAAAAAGATTAGTTAGAAAGAAAGAAAGAAAGATAGATTAGTTAGAAAAAAAGAAAGAAAAAAAGATTAGTAAGAAAGAAAGAAAGATAGATTAGTTAGAAAGAAAAAAGGAAAGAAAGATAGATTAGTAAGAAAGAAAGAAAGAAAGATAGATTAGTGAGAAAGATAGATTAGTTAGAAAGAAAGAAAGAAAAAAGATTAGTGAGAAAGAAAGATAGATTAGTTAGAAAGAAAGAAAGAAAGAGATTAGTTAGAAAGAAAAAGAAAGAGATTAGTTAGAAAGAAAGAAAGATAGATAGTTTAGTTAGAAAGAAAGAAAAATAGATTTGTTAGAATAAAAGATAGATTAGTTAAAAAGAAAGAAAGATAGATAGATTAGTTAGAAAGAAAAAAGATAGATTAGTTAGAAAGAAAGAAAGAGATTTGTTAGAATGAAGGAAAGATAGATTAGTTAGAAAGAAAGATAGATAGATTAGTTAGAAAGAAAGATAGATTAGTCAAAACGAAAAGATGGATTAGTTAGAAAGAAAGAAAAATAGATTTGTTAGAATAAAAGATAGATTAGTTAAAAAGAAAGAAAGATAGATAGATTAGTTAGAAAGAAAGTTAGATTAGTTAGAAAGAAAGAAAGATAGATTAGAAAGAAAGATAGATAGATAGATTAGTTAGAAAGAAAGATAAATAGATTAGTTAGAAAGAAAGAAAGAAAGATAGATTAGTTAGTTAGAAAGAAAGTTAGATTAGTTAGAAAGAAAGATAGATTAGTTAGAATGAAAGAAAGATAGAGTAGTTAGAAAGAAAGAAAGATAGATTAGTTAGAAAGAAAGATAGATAAGTTAGAAAGAAAGATAGATAGATTAGTTAGAAAGAAAGATAGATTAGTTAGAAAGAAAGATAGATTAGTTAGAATGAAAGAAAGATAGAGTAGTTAGAAAGAAAGAAAGATAGATTAGTTAGAAAGAAAGATAGATTAGTTAGAATGAAAGAAAGATAGAGTAGTTAGAAAAAAGAAAGATAGATTAGTTAGCAAGAAAGATAGATTAGTTAGAATGAAAGAAAGATAGAGTAGTTAGAAAGAAAGAAAGATTAGTTAGAAAGAAAGATAGATTAGTTAGAAAGAAAGATAGATAGATTAGTTAGAAAGAAAGATAGATTAGTTAGAATGAAAGAAAGATAGAGTAGTTAGAAAGAAAGAAAGATTAGTTAGAAAGAAAGATAGATTAGTTAGAAAGAAAGATAGATAGATTAGTTAGAAAGAAAGATAGATTAGTTAGAATGAAAGAAAGATAGAGTAGTTAGAAAGAAAGAAAGATAGATTAGTTAGAAAGAAAGTTCGATTAGTTAGAAAGAAAGAAAGATAGATAGATAGATAGATTAGTTAGAAAGAAAGATAAATAGATTTGTTAGAAAGAAAGAAAGAAAGATAGATTAGTTAGTTAGAAAGAAAGTTAGATTAGTTAGAAAGAAAGATAGATTAGTTAGAATGAAAGAAAGATAGAGTAGTTAGAAAGAAAGAAAGATAGATTAGTTAGGAAGAAAGATAGATAAGTTAGAAAGAAAGATATATAGATTAGTTAGAAAGAAAGATAGATTAGTTAGAAAGAAAGTTAGATTAGTTAGAAAGAAAGATAGATTAGTTAGAATGAAAGAAAGATAGAGTAGTTAGAAAGAAAGAAAGATAGATTAGTTAGAAAGAAAGATAAAGTTAGAAAGAAAGATATATAGATTAGTTAGAAAGAAAGATAGATTAGTTAGAAAGAAAGTTAGATTAGTTAGAAAGAAAGATAGATTAGTTAGAATGAAAGAAAGATAGAGTAGTTAGAAAGAAAGAAAGATAGATTAGTTAGAAAGAAAGATAGATAAGTTAGAAAGAAAGATATATAGATTAGTTAGAAAGAAAGATAGATTAGTTAGAAAGAAAGATAGATTAGTTAGAATGAAAGAAAGATAGAGTAGTTAGTAAGAAAGAAAGATTAGTTAGAAAGAAAGAAAGATTAGTTAGAAAGAAAGATAGATTAGTTAGAAAGAAAGATAGATAGATTAGTTAGAAAGAAAGATAGATTAGTTAGAATGAAAGAAAGATAGAGTAGTTAGAAAGAAAGATAGATTAGTTAGAAAGAAAGTTCGATTAGTTAGAAAGAAAGAAAGATAGATAGATAGATAGATTAGTTAGAAAGAAAGATAAATAGATTTGTTAGAAAGAAAGAAAGAAAGATAGATTAGTTAGTTAGAAAGAAAGTTAGATTAGTTAGAAAGAAAGATAGATTAGTTAGAATGAAAGAAAGATAGAGTAGTTAGAAAGAAAGAAAGATAGATTAGTTAGAAAGAAAGATAGATAAGTTAGAAAGAAAGATATATAGATTAGTTAGAAAGAAAGATAGATTAGTTAGAAAGAAAGTTAGATTAGTTAGAAAGAAAGATAGATTAGTTAGAATGAAAGAAAGATAGAGTAGTTAGAAAGAAAGAAAGATAGATTAGTTAGAAAGAAAGATAGATAAGTTAGAAAGAAAGATATATAGATTAGTTAGAAAGAAAGATAGATTAGTTAGAAAGAAAGTTAGATTAGTTAGAAAGAAAGATAGATTAGTTAGAATGAAAGAAAGATAGAGTAGTTAGAAAGAAAGAAAGATAGATTAGTTAGAAAGAAAGATAGATAAGTTAGAAAGAAAGATATATAGATTAGTTAGAAAGAAAGATAGATTAGTTAGAATGAAAGAAAGATAGAGTAGTTAGTAAGAAAGAAAGATTAGTTATAAAGAAAGATAGATTAGTTAGAAAGAAAGATAGATTAGTTAGAAAGAAAGATAGATTAGTTAGAATGAAAGAAAAAATAGATTAGTTAGAAAGAAAGAAAAATAGATTTGTTAGAATAAAAGATAGATTAGTTAAAAAGAAAGAAAGATAGATAGATTAGTTAGAAAGAAAGTTAGATTAGTTAGAAAGAAAGAAAGATAGATTAGAAAGAAAGATAGATAGATAGATTAGTTAGAAAGAAAGATAAATAGATTAGTTAGAAAGAAAGAAAGAAAGATAGATTAGTTAGTTAGAAAGAAAGTTAGATTAGTTAGAAAGAAAGATAGATTAGTTAGAATGAAAGAAAGATAGAGTAGTTAGAAAGAAAGAAAGATAGATTAGTTAGAAAGAAAGATAGATAAGTTAGAAAGAAAGATAGATAGATTAGTTAGAAAGAAAGATAGATTAGTTAGAAAGAAAGATAGATTAGTTAGAATGAAAGAAAGATAGAGTAGTTAGAAAGAAAGAAAGATAGATTAGTTAGAAAGAAAGATAGATTAGTTAGAATGAAAGAAAGATAGAGTAGTTAGAAAAAAGAAAGATAGATTAGTTAGCAAGAAAGATAGATTAGTTAGAAAGAAAGAAAGATTAGTTAGAAAGAAAGATAGATTAGTTAGAAAGAAAGATAGATAGATTAGTTAGAAAGAAAGATAGATTAGTTAGAATGAAAGAAAGATAGAGTAGTTAGAAAGAAAGAAAGATTAGTTAGAAAGAAAGATAGATTAGTTAGAAAGAAAGATAGATAGATTAGTTAGAAAGAAAGATAGATTAGTTAGAATGAAAGAAAGATAGAGTAGTTAGAAAGAAAGAAAGATAGATTAGTTAGAAAGAAAGTTCGATTAGTTAGAAAAAAAGAAAGATAGATAGATAGATAGATAGATAGATTAGTTAGAAAGAAAGATAAATAGATTTGTTAGAAAGAAAGAAAGAAAGATAGATTAGTTAGTTAGAAAGAAAGTTAGATTAGTTAGAAAGAAAGATAGATTAGTTAGAATGAAAGAAAGATAGAGTAGTTAGAAAGAAAGAAAGATAGATTAGTTAGAAAGAAAGATAGATAAGTTAGAAAGAAAGATATATAGATTAGTTAGAAAGAAAGATAGATTAGTTAGAAAGAAAGTTAGATTAGTTAGAAAGAAAGATAGATTAGTTAGAAAGAAAGATAGATTAGTTAGAAAGAAAGATAGATTAGTTAGAAAGAAAGATAGATTAGTTAGAATGAAAGAAAGATAGAGTAGTTAGTAAGAAAGAAAGATTAGTTAGAAAGAAAGATAGATTAGTTAGAAAGAAAGATAGATTAGTTAGAAAGAAAGATAGATTAGTTAGAAAGAAAGATAGATTAGTTAGAATGAAAGAAAGAGAGTAGTTAGAAAGAAAGAAAGATAGATTAGTTAGAAAGAAAGATAGATTAGTTAGAATGAAAGAAAGATAGAGTAGTTAGAAAGAAAAAAGATAGATCAGTTAGAAAGAAAGATAGATTAGTTAGAAAGAAAAAAGATAGATTAGTTAGAATGAAAGAAAAAATAGATTAGTTAGAAAGAAAGAAAAATAGATTTGTTAGAATAAAAGATAGATTAGTTAAAAAGAAAGAAAGATAGATAGATTAGTTAGAAAGAAAGTTAGATTAGTTAGAAAGAAAGAAAGATAGATTAGAAAGAAAGATAGATTAGTTAGAATGAAAGAAAGATAGAGTAGTTAGTAAGAAAGAAAGATTAGTTAGAAAGAAAGATAGATTAGTTAGAAAGAAAGAAAGATAGATTAGTTAGAAAGAAAGATAGATAAGTTAGAAAGAAAGATATATAGATTAGTTAGAAAGAAAGATAGATTAGTTAGAAAGAAAGATAGATTAGTTAGAAAGAAAGATAGATTAGTTAGAATGAAAGAAAGATAGAGTAGTTAGTAAGAAAGAAAGATTAGTTAGAAAGAAAGATAGATTAGTTAGAAAGAAAGATAGATTAGTTAGAAAGAAAGATAGATTAGTTAGAAAGAAAGATAGATTAGTTAGAATGAAAGAAAGAGAGTAGTTAGAAAGAAAGAAAGATAGATTAGTTAGAAAGAAAGATAGATTAGTTAGAATGAAAGAAAGATAGAGTAGTTAGAAAGAAAAAAGATAGATCAGTTAGAAAGAAAGATAGATTAGTTAGAAAGAAAAAAGATAGATTAGTTAGAATGAAAGAAAAAATAGATTAGTTAGAAAGAAAGAAAAATAGATTTGTTAGAATAAAAGATAGATTAGTTAAAAAGAAAGAAAGATAGATAGATTAGTTAGAAAGAAAGTTAGATTAGTTAGAAAGAAAGAAAGATAGATTAGAAAGAAAGATAGATAGATAAGTTAGAAAGAAAGATAAATAGATTAGTTAGAAAGAAAGAAAGAAAGATAGATTAGTTAGTTAGAAAGAAAGTTAGATTAGTTAGAAAGAAAGATAGATTAGTTAGAATGAAAGAAAGATAGAGTAGTTAGAAAGAAAGAAAGATAGATTAGTTAGAAAGAAAGATAGATAAGTTAGAAAGAAAGATAGATAGATTAGTTAGAAAGAAAGATAGATTAGTTAGAAAGAAAGAAAGATAGATTAGTTAGAATGAAAGAAAGATAGAGTAGTTAGAAAGAAAGAAAGATTAGTTAGAAAGAAAGATAGATTAGTTAGAAAGAAAGATAGATAGATTAGTTAGAAAGAAAGATAGATTAGTTAGAATGAAAGAAAGATAGAGTAGTTAGAAAGAAAGAAAGATAGATTAGTTAGAAAGAAAGTTCGATTAGTTAGAAAGAAAGAAAGATAGATAGATAGATAGATTAGTTAGAAAGAAAGATAAATAGATTTGTTAGAAAGAAAGAAAGAAAGATTAGTTAGAATGAAAGAAAGATAGAGTAGTTAGAAAGAAAAAAGATAGATCAGTTAGAAAGAAAGATAGATTAGTTAGAAAGAAAGAAAAATAGATTTGTTAGAATAAAAGATAGATTAGTTAAAAAGAAAGAAAGATAGATAGATTAGTTAGAAAGAAAGTTAGATTAGTTAGAAAGAAAGAAAGATAGATTAGAAAGAAAGATAGATAGATAAGTTAGAAAGAAAGATAAATAGATTAGTTAGAAAGAAAGAAAGAAAGATAGATTAGTTAGTTAGAAAGAAAGTTAGATTAGTTAGAAAGAAAGATAGATTAGTTAGAATGAAAGAAAGATAGAGTAGTTAGAAAGAAAGAAAGATAGATTAGTTAGAAAGAAAGATAGATAAGTTAGAAAGAAAGATAGATAGATTAGTTAGAAAGAAAGATAGATTAGTTAGAAAGAAAGAAAGATAGATTAGTTAGAATGAAAGAAAGATAGAGTAGTTAGAAAGAAAGAAAGATTAGTTAGAAAGAAAGATAGATTAGTTAGAAAGAAAGATAGATAGATTAGTTAGAAAGAAAGATAGATTAGTTAGAATGAAAGAAAGATAGAGTAGTTAGAAAGAAAGAAAGATAGATTAGTTAGAAAGAAAGTTCGATTAGTTAGAAAGAAAGAAAGATAGATAGATAGATAGATTAGTTAGAAAGAAAGATAAATAGATTTGTTAGAAAGAAAGAAAGAAAGATTAGTTAGAATGAAAGAAAGATAGAGTAGTTAGAAAGAAAAAAGATAGATCAGTTAGAAAGAAAGATAGATTAGTTAGAAAGAAAAAAGATAGATTAGTTAGAATGAAAGAAAAAATAGATTAGTTAGAAAGAAAGAAAGAAAGAGATGTATAGATAGAAAGAGAGATAGATAGTTGAAAGAGATAGATAGATAGATAGATAGATAGATAGATAGATAGATAGATAGATAGATAGATAGATAAGTTTATTAGTACATATAGAATGGTAGTTTAATTGAGTCTAGGGCTTCAGGGAGTTTAGATTTGAGTTTATTTGGTGTCCACTGCTGGGCCACCGTAGTCTTGGCTCAATTTGAACTGTTGCAATGAAAGTCAATGGGATTTTTATGATTTTTCATATTAATTTTTAAGAAATCTGAAAGTCAAATCAGTTTGAAAAGATATAGCACGCCGAGTCAGAACAGTCTGAAGGTCTGACCCGAGTTTGGAGTTTGTAGAGTTAAAGCTCTAGGACGAGTTAGAGTCAGAATTTTTTGGGTAAGAAAAATAAGAAGAAGAAGAAGAAGAATAATAATAAGTTTAAATAGGATTTCAGTAAGTTGGCTTTTCCAAGCCAACTTAATAAGTTTAAATAGGATTTCAGTAAGTTGGCTTTTCCAAGCCAACTTAATAATAACTAGAAAAAGTTCGTCGAGACAAACTTTAAGTT